>JAQJVL010000019.1:1034406-1115106 GCA_035578905.1 Stictocephala bisonia | reverse complement strand
ACAAAAATCAACGTATAATATTTTTTTTATTTATTTGAAGTAAAAAAGATTATGTCAGTAGTTATTGGCACACGTATTGTTGCTATCTTTGAGCTGTTACTTACCCAAAAAACCTACTTTGGCTGTCTGCCCGTGCATATAAAAGGTTTTTTTTCTAAATTAAAAATTAAAAAAAGAGGGGCCAATAAATTTGTGTTTTTCCAATAATCCTGCCTTACTTTTTCTTGGCATTTCCAATAATACCAGTAATTGGTTTGTGCCAACTAAATTAAATCAAAAGATCCAGTTATTGTCATGTCATTATAGAGCAACCCGGCCCGTTAGGGGGCCAAAAAACTTAAAAAAGAACAAAAAACCCGAATCAGTTGTTGGAAAACCCCCCCTGACCCCATAATTGGCAGGTAAATACACGAAATCTTTAAGGTTATGTGAACAATATAGTATTTAATGAATCCATACATAATATTCCCAATACAAAAGTATTGTATAGGGCTATAAAACAGAGGGCTAGTATACTGAAGTACAATAGTTCAATTCACTTATGATTTTGCTAAGAAATGAAGCTAAATTTCTTCTAATATGACACGTGTTTCTTATAATTTTATAACATTCGAAACAGAAGTTTTTACTGCACTGAAACAAACTGCAAGTGATAAGACATAGACTAATGAATACTCAGGCAAGTTTTTCGGATTTTAGATGAACTTGTTTATTCACAGCAATAATTTTAAAAGAGGGTGCCAATAATTAGTGTGTGCCAATAATACCTCTCTTTACCCTACTCAAGATGATTACGGGGCTACCCAAGTTGATTATAGGAGCTACCTTAGCTGATCAAGGGGGCTACCTAACCTGATCACGGATGGCTACCCAAGTTGATTACGGGGGCTACACAAGTTTATAACGAATTTCTAGCCAAGTTGGACGCAGGAACTACCCAAATTGATGACGGCTGGTAAAAAACATTGGTTACATATATTGTTTAGCTGTAGGAAACAAGTAATTCAACCACTACCGATGTCTATCACAGGTACCTACCTTAGTTTTTTATAGACTGTTTAAATTTATCATGGGAACCAGCGAAGTTGATCATGGAGCTACTCAAGTTAATAAGGGGGTTCTTATTAAGTTAATCATGGTTGACTACCTAAGTTGATAACAAGGGGCTATCTAAGTTAATAAGTGTCTTACCAATTTGATATGGGGCTACATAAGCTGAGTATAAAAAGTGGGGGGAAAGTGGGTGGGTAAGAACTTTTAATTAAGTAGGTCTTTATTTGGCTTCGTGAAACATTGATGCTTATGTCTAAGTATAGATAAGCCGTTCTTTTACAAAACTTCACACCATGTAAAGTATTTTACTTGGACTCGTAAATAATACTGTTTCTAGGAAATATGTGTTGCCAAATACCCTATCTGTGCGACTACAATGGCCTGGCAAGCTTATCTATTCTTGTTACCACCATCTTCTGTCAGCCTCTTGCGAATGCGCACTTTAATAACGCTTTTTTAAAACAGTATAAAGAAGCTCTTTCTTCTTCTTCTTTTCTAATGAAGAAGAGGATAAGTAAGTTTAGAGTACATACAAGCTTAGCTATGCCTATCCTAACAAGTCAGCCTTCGGCAGCCACTCGTACTACAATCGGCGCTGACAGTAAGCGGTAAAACGAAGCGTAGTTTTAGGTTGTAATCATGTATATGGAAACGCTAGAGAGATAGTTTACCACTGCGTGTGGCCACCTCCATGTACACCAAGCTACATTTTACTGCTTACTGTTATGTATCCACAATGTTACATTAAAACACCGGGGACTTAGAGATCTGTGTACTCCCAACAAGCCATCCACAAAAGGATATAGTGATCTAGTGAAGCTAATCCAGGAACATCTGTACCCAAAACCATCGTTTATAGCTGAACGTTACAAATTCAGCCAGCGCAACCAGAGAGATGGACAGTCAGCAGCAGACTACATAGCCAGTTTGAAGGAGCTATCGTCCTACTGCGAGTTTGGAGCATCGTTGAGCGACTACCTGAGAGATCGTCTAGTGAGCGGCATCAGAAGCGAGTCAACCAAACAGAAACTACTCTCCGAGGCAAGCTTAAGAGGGCTCTAAAGGGAAAGAAAATATAGAAGTCATGCGACACTGGCAATAGAAGTTGGAACTACGTCCAGTTTAATCCGCCGGACGAAGTGCAATATAGTCCCAAGAATCATTTCCTGTATAGTAGGTTTTCGTAGTATTTTCAACCGGAAACCCCAATTACCCCTTCCTCCCGTCTGCCGTCCTCCTCAGGTGGCTACACCCGACCTTCTCTGTCTGAATGTATGTTTGAGCTGAAAGGCCATTTCTTTCAACAATTGTCAATTTTCCAGTCAGTACCGGTTTTGCTGCTGTATTTTATTTCTTACATTTTTTTATGTCATTTTGTTTTTATAAAAAATAGTAATATTTGTTTAGAAAAGTAGACTTTTTACAGCGAAATCAAGTTATTCACTGATCAAATTAGGGGGTCTACTAAAATATTGAATTTCTACTTGAAACGTTTTCCAAATCATAATTCTTGTTCAATCTTGTTATTCTCAAAACGGTTAAAATTTAACAGTTAGGCATAGGCCTTACCATACATATATTCTACAATTGAAGAGTTTTTATGTATAAACATAAAGATATGCTTTACTAAAAACTAAGTAAATTACGTTACAAAGAATGGTTTTTGTAATTAATATTTCTTAAAGCTCTTGGATTGTGATCTAAATATTGGTTTTTATGTGGTTAAATATTTAATAAAAGGCGTTAATTTGCAAATAAATTTCTATTTCGTATCTTTTTATGTTCAGTTGAAGATTAAAACAAAATAATATTTAATGAACGCCACAACAATTCTCAACATACGCTTAAAGCATTAAAGGATACGCTTTACAGAAAACTAATAAATCACGTTAAAAAGTAATGGTAAAAAATACCAACTGTCTATTTATTTTATGTTTTATAGTTTTGTACGGTTTATTAATTATTTTTAATAAAATAAAAATGATTTCACATAAACTAACGTAGTTTTATGGCAGTTACAACATAACACACTAATTTCCAAATATTAAAAAATAATTGAAATGTGGCCACTTTTTTATTTGCTTCTGAAGTATGCTGAATGAATTACTACAATACGGAAAATGACACTACGGGGACAATTTGGTTTCAAAAAGCGAACATTTTGTTACAACAAAGATTTTCGCAGACAGAGACGAAAACTGAAGCGAACCGTATGAATGATATCAATTATAATTAAAATAATATATTATAATCTTGCTCAATTTTCCCATTGCCATGAGAAAAGCAATTATTTTACTTCGACAACAGTTCTTACACAATTACTTTTCAAAGATTTTAGTTTTACTAATAAATATTTCACAGTATTTTAGGAGTGATAAATTTAATATGATTCAATTAGGCATACACAAATTACTAAATATGACGATTTTCTTAAACACCACTGTTAAAAATAACCAATAATTTAAAACAGAGAAACCAACAGAGAAACTGCTGCGAGCATATATCAATTTCGAACATATAACTTTAGACGTTCAAAGCAGATTGGGCTCACCTGCCTGACAGTAGTTTGGCCTCATAAACATGTATGTTCGGGGTAGTTTAGACTTACTTAGTCTACCAGTTTGACCTCAGCAATTCACACAGTACTTTGGTCTCAGTTTTTTATATGAGTAGAGTAGTTTGTAGTACCGCGCAAAGCAGTTTTTACACTCCACTGAAAATAAGGAGGGCTACTAATTATTGAACTTCTAATCTAAGCTTACTGTAAAATCACGGGTTTTGACAAAATTTGACTCCTAAAACGTTTGAAATTTAAAATTGATTTATATACCACACTTATTATAACCAACAATTGAAGAGTTTGATATAAAAGTGGGGTAGGTACGCTTAAAGAACTGAGGACAACTATAAATAATGTATTCTACTAAATAGCTGTAACAAGTGTTTAGCACCCTAACAATTTGCTTTACGTGGTTTATTATTCAATAAAATGCCAAACATTTAAAAATAACAATGTATTTTGTACAGTCAATTGAAGAATAAAACAAAATAATGCTAAATGAACCATACAAAAATATTTTGATGTTAAAGTAGAATAATATATCCAACTGTCAATTAAACTGTAGTTTGATTAATATTTATTGTACGGTTTTTACAATTACTTTTAACTAAATAACATATCATTTAACATATTATGTATTGTACAAAGGTAGTGTAAGTACTGTAGCACATACAATAATAAGTTTTCTTACTAAGACAATTCTAACATATAAGTAAAAAAGCATGACAATTGAAGTAAAACTATATAACAAATTCTTAAGGCAACTAATTACCTCAAAACTACAGTAACTAAAAAAAATAATTGCATTGTTAATACTACACAGAACATAGTTTACTGAAGTACAACTTAGAACATAGTTAACTGAAGTACAACTTATAATAATACAACAAACATATTGAAAATAAAGTAACCCCTACATATTTTTTTAAACACCATATAAATAACAGTGACAGGGGAAATAGTAACTCAGCAGCCATCTAATTAGTTCCTATGTGTAGGTTTGTTATAGTTAATTTTGTAGTAGTTAATTAATTCCTAATATTGGAATAGTTAATTAAAAAAACAATATAAAAATGCATAACAAATAAAAATAAATAACAACTGTGTACAACAATTTTATTTAAGCTAGATTTAAGACCAAGGTGAGATATGTGACAATTATACAGTGCTATGCCCCAACTGAAGAGGCAACAGATGATGAGAAGGATAAATTTTATGAAAAACTAGAGGCACTGGTAAAGAAAATCAAGAGACAGGATATTATCCTTCTAATGGGGGACATGAATGCCAAAGTGGGAGAGGATAATAGTGGCATTGAAAGGATTATGGGTAGACATGGTCTAGGAACGATGAATAATAATGGAAGTAGGCTTGTTGAGTTTTGTGGAGACAGGGAGCTAGTGGTTGGAGGAACTTTGTTTCCCCATAAAAAATGCCATAAATTAACTTGGACCTCGCCAAATGGAATTACAGCCAACCAAATCGACCATGTAGCAATTAGTAAGAAATGGAGGACATCTCTCTTGGATGTGCGGTCTAGAAGAGGAGCTGACTGTGGCAGCGATCATCACCTTGTAACAGCAGATATAAGATTAAAAATAGCTTCAACAAGGGTACAACTAGAGAAGAGACAGACAATGTTTGATTCAAACAAACTTAGAAAGAAAGAGACAGCCCAAAGGTTTAGTCTGGAGCTACAGAATAGGTTTGCTGCATTAGACAGGGAGACAGAGGATATTGAAAATAAATGGGAAGAAATAAAGAAGACCTTTGTAGATACTGCCAAAGAAGTCATAGGATACAAGAAGAGAAAGAGAAAACCATGGATCACAGAAGAGACCCTGAAAAAGATTGAAGAAAGGAAGAAGTTAAAAGAGAAGAAGAACCAAGCAAAAGAATACGAAGAAATTATAGCTACTACACATGCATACAATGCAAAACATAGAGAAGTGCGAAGGAGTTTTAGGAGGGACAAGAGAATCTGGGCTGACAATTTGGCAAAGGAAGCTCAAGAAGCTGCAATGCAAGGAAATAGTAAAGAATTGTACAAAATTACTAAGACTCTGGCCAACAAGAAATTTATTGCAAAAAAACCTATTAAAGACACAAGTGGTAAGGTAATAGTAAACGAAGAAAAGCAAAGGGAAAGGTGGAAAGAATTCTTTGAAGAGCTGCTAAATAGACAAGTAGTGATGGAAGAGGTGGAAATGGAAAATATAAATCAGAGACAGATAGAAAACGAAGTACACATAGAAGACCACAGAATAAGCACAGTTGTACCATCGAAGGCAGAAATTGTAACGGCACTCAAGGAAATCAAGAATGGGAAAGTGCCCGGAGTGGATGACATATCTCCAGAAATGCTAAAAGCAAACCCAAACCTTACAGCAGAAATTTTCTATTACCTATTAAAAGATATATGGGAAAAAGAATTAATTCCAGATGATTGGAAGAAAGGGTTGCTGATAAAAATTCCAAAGAAAGGGGACATTTCACTGTGCACAAACTGGAGGGGTATTACACTGCTTTCCGTGGCTAGTAAAATTCTCACCAGGATAATTTTAAACAGAATCAAAGGTATAATAGATACAAAACTGCGGAGAGAACAAGCGGGCTTTAGGAAAGACCACTCATGTATAGACATGATCATCACCCTTAGGATTATAGTTGAACAATGCTCTGAGTTTCAGTCACCAGTGTATCTGTCCTTTGTGGATTTTGAAAAGGCTTTTGACTCCATCAGTAGAGAATCCATTTGGAAAGCGTTATCTGAAGCGGGTGTGCCTAAAAAAATCATTAACCTCATAAAAGAAATATATAGAAATTACAGATGCCAGGTAGTACACGAGGGTAAATTATCCTGTCCATTTGAAATTGGAACTGGAGTAAGGCAAGGCTGTTTGCTTTCACCAATACTATTTCTTATGGTTTTAGATAGCATAATGAAACAAGTTGTAAGTAGGCCCAGGGGTATACAGTGGGGACTGATGGATAGACTGGAGGACATAGATTTTGCGGACGATCTATGCATAATGTCTCAAACACTGAATGACATGAAAGGAAAGCTTGAAGACCTTCATAACAAAGGAGAAAAAGTTGGCCTAAAAATAAATTTTGAAAAAACAAAAGAAATGAGGATAAATAATAGAAATAATCAGCCGCTGGTGGTGAATAACAAACTTATTGAGCAAGTGGAACAATTCCAATACCTGGGAAGCATTGTTTCTAAGACGGGTGGAACTGATGAAGATGTAACCAGTAGGATTAGGAAGGCCAAAGGAGCATTTGCCCAACTTGCACCAGTTTGGCGATCAAGTCAAATAAGAAGAAAGACAAAATTAAGGATTTTTGAAACCAATGTAAAGTCGATCCTTCTATATGGCTGCCAGACATGGAAAGTCACTAAAACAGTAACAAGTAAACTGCAAGTCTTCATAAATAAGTGTCTCCGAAGAATCTTTAACATATACTGGCCAGATAGAATTTCAAACGAGGAATTGATGCGAAGAGCAAATGAAAATCCTATTGGTGATACCATTAAGAAGAGGAAGTTTGGGTGGATAGGCCATACACTAAGAAGGCCCATTAACAACATCAGCCGACAAGCCCTAGATTGGAATACCCAAGGAAGTAGAAAGAGAGGAAGACCGAAGGAGGAGGTCAGTCGAGAGGGAGATTGGAGAGGAAGGCAAGAGTTGGGAAGAAGTAAAGCAGCTGGCACAGGATCGGGTGCGATGGAAGGCATTTGTTGCAGCCCTACGTCCCCCAAGGGAATACAGGAATTAAATAATAATAATAAATAATACAACAATTTTACAAGCCAACTAATTTACTAAAACTAGACGAGCTGGTTGAAAACATGTAATTAATTGAATAGATAGTATGATACATGAACGTAGTACATCTTGTAAAAAGGTGGCAAACACATTAAAAACTTTTTTTATAAATGTTCACAAATTACCAATAAAAACATTTTATTACTTTTAATAAATTGTTTTTATTGGTAGTTTGTGAAAACATATCAAAAATGAAGTAATTGACTTAATTTCAAATTAACAAATATTCAAAATAAATTAACTAATAAATATTTCTCACCCTAATAAACACATGGCCTTTAAATATTACACTAAGTTACTAAACACAATATATTATAAACTGTACATCTATAATCAATTTTATATCAGGTTCAAATAGGCTTTCAGGCTTAAAATTATCATTTACAATTGATTATTATTAGCCTTCACAAATGACATGGTCAACATAAATTTTAGATTACATAAGATTATTCTTGTTTGGATTATCAGTTAAAAATATAGTGAAATTCGTACAGTTTATTCCCTGACCTTACAATAATATTCATAAGTATATATTTATACAGAGATTGCTGTAGTTAAATAACAATATCAAATCTACAATAATATCTACAAAACATATGCTGTCATGGTGTCCAGCTTCGACTGTCACATATTTTAGATTTTAGAGAATTGTTTGTCTCTCTACATATAGCTGGGTTGGAATTACTCACCCACTCACTGACATAAATGTTGAGGCACTTCCCGGCGTACTACCCCCATACAGTGTATACTAAAATTGAATCTCTCGGTCAGAAACATTCAGGAAAATTCACAAAAATGTACTTTTTTCACTCAATTCAAATATATAAAAAATTACACATTTTACCCAACAATAATCAAATACAATATTTGTAGACAACATTGTGCAAAATTCAATGATATGCTAATTTAAAAGATCAGGCGATAAACAACATAGGAAACTTATTTTTTGTAACTGAAAGGATACTCATCTGGGTACACATTATGCTTTACGAAATGTGTTTTTCTAAGATCAACTTTCACTCCAAATTTCAGTATTGTATGTCAAACGATTTTTGAGATTTTAAATGTCTGTATAAAAACACATACAGACAGAAAAAGGTTCGAGAAAAGACACACTTTATACGGTATTATTTGCTTGTGTTACCCTAACAAACAATCCTCTAAAATATGTGACAGTCGAAGCTGGACATCCTGTATAGTAATCCGATTTAGAGTATCTATTTTGCATCCACACACTTACGTTATTTTATCGAATTTAAAATGTAATCTGGGTCCCTTATTGACATTTGCCTCGGCTTCCTGGGGTCTACTATTTCCGGAAGCAAACAATTAACGTAAATTGTATAAATTATTTATAACATTACTAAGACCAAATCACACTCTATATTCAATTCCACTTCACTAAAATATACAATATATAATACAAATTATTTACAAAAATTCACTAATTAGTCCACAATGTGGCCACAAAAGAATCTACGATTTGAATGAATGAATATCAGTATATCACTACATAACTATACAGAGCTATTATGTAGTGTTATTATTATAAAATTAAAAACATCTTCAACCTATGAAGTGACTGTCGGACGGACAACAAGCGAAAGTAACAAATGAACATCCGCGATGCAGTGGGAACCTCTCTGCACTAAGGGAAGGGGAAGGAAGTCAGTCTTACCGTATGTAATTCCCACACACTACTCCCCATGACCTCAAAGATAAAAAAAGAAATGCCGCCCCGCTACTGCCGTCTTATTTGTCTATCCTTGCTGTCGTTTAGAAAATATATTCCTTTTGAAGTTGCATTTTTGGATTCATATAAATATTAACAAATGATGTAGTATTTTTTATTATACCACACAGTTAAAATAATTACGAGTTAACATTTATGTTACTAAATTTAGATTAACCTTAAACAAAATAAATATGAATGCATTTTATTGCTTTTAACAAGCATGAATTATTGACATAAGGTTGAATGTAGTTATTTGTAAAGTAGCTTCTGTTTTATTTTATAAAGAAGTTGTATTATTATGGCGTACATGATTATTAAAGTATCTGGCACGCTACAGTAAATATTGTGCACTGTCATCACGAATAAACGCCGTATGTTAGGCTATAAATTGTTGTTAGATTGTTGTACTACCATTATATGGAAATGCACGTTCTAGCATTACTTATAAACGAAATTAGCTTGAGTAAAAAAAAAAGGGAAATCACTTAACTGAAAATTAAACAGCAGTTCTGTAAAATGAAACTCATATAAATCATACAATGCATCAATCGAAGTTAAGTTGAAAGAAGAAAGATTTGTATGAATGAAGTAGTAAAATTCATCCGCGACCAAGCAGTTCGGGTTTTCGCCACTTGGATCTCACGAATCACCGCACTTTTGGGCAATAAATTGCCATGCAGGCTTTTGCGCGGTCCTATATTGTGGCTCAACCTTTGAAGATATCGATCTAAAATCAAAACTAAATTCAAACAAAATACATTTCTGACTAAAAACGCTTTTTAAATTTTCGATAACTGCTCTAGTTTTATTTTGGCACTAGTTTAAATATTGGGTAACTTCAATAACCTATAAAATCGAAATTAAGGAGAATTCGAAAATTCAAAAAAGCGATTTGAGGCAAAAAAGTCTTTTATGAGTGATGGAGGCACAGAGTTAAGTAATTCCAAGGTGAAAATAATTCTTCAGAAAAGAGGAATAACTATGAGAACTACAATGCCATATACACCGGAAGAGAATGGTTCAATAGAGCGAGAGATGCGTACTCTTGTTGAAAGCGCAAGAACTATGCTGGTTAGTAAAAATCTACCAAAAAGACTATGGGCAGAAGCTATGAATACAGCTACTCATGTAATTAATCGTACAGGTCCTGTGAGAGATGGACTGACTCCATATGAACTGTGGTTCAAGAAAGGACTTGCTCCGATTAATCATTTTCATCCGTTTGGTACTGAGTGTTTTGTACATGTGCCAAAACAAAAACGGAAGAAGTGGTCAGTAAAGTCAACAGCAGGTATCCTAGTTGGTTACTGTGGTGAGCGAGACGGTTACAGAGTTTATGATGGATGGAATGTCATAATCAGTCGTGATGTTGTCTTCAAGCCTTTGATGAATAGTAGAGCAGAGGGCAAGGAAAATGATAAGGCAGTGATTGAGGAAGACACTATTTCAAATGTATCCGTTTCTATAAAACCAGAAGTTGTTGATAAGTTTACTGAGTCCGAAGTCAAAAATCAGTTTATGGATAATACAAGTTCAAGTTCAGAAGTTTCAGCCTCTGAAATTGATAGTCAAAATTTAGATGTTGAAAATAAAGATCATGTAGATGGTAGTGGTGAATTTAATCGACCAAAGAGACAGTGTCAACCTCCCACTTACTTAAAGGACTATGTGATGTTAGCTGAAGCTGGACCGACCTATGGAGAAGCTGTAAGCAGTCCAGAGTGGTATCATTGGCAATCAGCGATGAATGAAGAGATGGGGTCCCTTCATGAAAATGATGTTTTCAAACTTGTATGTTTACCCAAAAATAAAAGAACCATAGGAGTAAAGTGGGTGCTTACAAAGAAGAGCAATCCAGAAAGATATAAGGCAAGATTAGTTGCTAAGGGGTATGCTCAGAAAGAAGGCGTGGACTATTTTAGTACATACAGTCCAGTTGCAAGATTTGATACTATAAGGACAGTATTGAATATGGCTGCTCAAGAAAATATGTACTTAAAACAATTTGACGTGAAGACAGCTTTCTTGTACTCTAAGTTAGATGAAGAGATATATGTTAATCAACCAGAAGGCTATGATGATGGCTCAGGTAAAGTGTGGAAATTAAACCGTAGTTTGTATGGGTTGAAGCAGAGTCCTAAATGCTGGAACAAACGGTTATCTAACTTTATGAAATCTCAAGGTTTTAGAGCTAGTAGTACGACATATCCTTGTCTGTTCATTCGAGAAGTTAACAATCAAAAGATGTTTGTTTTTATCTATGTGGATGATGGACTTATCTGTGGAACTGATGAAAAACAAGTTGATGAATTTGTTCAAAATCTGAAATGTGATTTTAAAATCAAGGTAACAGATCCTGAAGTGTATTTAGGAGTTGAGATCAAAAAGAGCAAAGATTCGATCACACTTAGCCAGAGGGCATACATTGATCAAGTTTTAGAAAAGTATCGGATGGCTAACTGTAATCCAGTGTCAACACCTGTTGACAAGTTTGAATGTGACAAAGAAGAAAAGTCTTTAGCAGCTGGTGTGCCATATCGAGAAGCTATTGGCAGTCTAATTTACTTGACAAATACCCGCCCAGATATTTGCTATGCTGTTAGCATGGTTGCTCAACATGTGAATAGCCCAAGTATCAAGAATTGGTCTCAGGTTAAGCGGATTTTCAGATATCTGCAAGGTACAAAGGACTATGTCTTACAATATAAGAAGGGAGATCAGGTTCTTAATTGTTATAGTGATGCAGATTATGCAGGTGACCAGGAAAGTAAAAAATCTCGGTCAGGCTGTATATGTATGTTTGCTGGAGGAGCAATAAGTTGGTTCTCAAAGAAACAAAATTGCATTTCTCTATCCACAACAGAGGCTGAATATGTAGCGGCCAGTGAAGCAGCGAAGCAGATTGTTTGGCTGAAAAGTTTGTTGGAAGAAATGAAAGGTTCTTCAGTTGAAGTTAACTTGTACATTGACAATGCTGGTGCTGTAAAATTGACTCAGAATCCTGTCATGCACGGAAGAACAAAACACATAAGTGTACGATATCACTTTGTGAGAGAGAACCATGAGAAGGGTGTTTACAAGGTTGAACATGTACCAGGCAAACTTCAGTTAGCTGATTTTTTAACAAAAGGACTTGTTGGTAGTCGATTAAAGGATTTACTTGAACTCTCAGGTTTGAGGGCATGTTGAAAAAAAAACCTAAGAGTTTTGTTAATATTTTTTTATTTAAAGAACATATGTTGTTTCTTTTATTGTAGTAATTTGTTTACATCTTGAATCAAATAAAGTTTTACTTCAGTTATTTTTCACTTATCTTTTTTATAAGTTTTTCAATAACAAGCTACATAATTTTGTAAATAATCAAGTTGAAGTAGGCCTAGATTCTGAAAATGTTAACAATATTAACTATGCAGAAGATCTACAGAATTTATTTAAAATGAATGAATTCAAACTAGAAAGAGTCAGAGTTGACCCAATCAAAATTGATGTTTTAGTCGATAATAAAGTAACTACATTTGAAATCGACACCGGAGCAAGTGTCAGTGTAGTGTAGTGAATCTTGGTATAAAAATAATTTAAATTATCGTAAATTACTACCAAGTGATCTAACCCTTAGTTCATACACTAACGAACCAATAATACCTGTTGGTAAAATAAACGTTAAAGTCAGTTATGAAAATAAAGACAAAAATCTTGATTTGTATGTAATTAGGTCAGGATCGCATCCATTAATGGGTCGCAATTGGCTGAAAATTTTAGGCGTGGACAATCTTTCAAAGAAAAAGAATCTGTAAATGTTGTAAAAAGTAAAACTAATTTTGATCAGTTGAAAAATAATTTAATTAATGAATTTCCAGAAGTGTTTTCAGACAAGTTAGGCAATTACTGTGGCGAAGCAGTAAAACTAGTTCTGAAAGAAAAGGCCAAGCCTAAATATTTTAAGTCTAGGCCCATACCATTTTCTCTTAAAAATAAAGTTGAGAAAGAATTACAAAGATTAACAGATGAAATGTTCCGATTCCTGTAAATAGTTCTGAATGGGGCACTCCCATAGTCCCAGTATTAAAAAAGAATGGTGAAATTAGAATCTGTGGTGATTTCAAAGTAACACTAAATAAGTATTTAGAAGTAGATAAATATCCTATTCCTAGAATAGAAGACATGTTGTTAGTTTTCAAAAACGTACTTATTTTAGTAAAATTGATTTGAGCCAAGCTTACAGGCAACTCAAACTTAATGAAGTCACAAAAACTGTGTACCATAAGTACACACAAAGGCTTATTTGCATATTGTAGAATGCCTTATGGTATTTCGTCTGCACCTGGAATTTTTCGAAAGGTTATAGAACAGACTTTACAAGCTTTAGAGGGTGTGACAGCATTTTTTTGATGATTTATTAAATAGTGGCCCAGATCATTATAGACGCACATACAAAATGGTTAGAAGCCTTTGAAGTTAACTCTACAAGCGCTAAATTAGCCATAGACAAGTTAAGAGAGCTGTTTGCTAGATTTGGGATCCCAGTCGCTTTGCATAGTGACAATGGCCCACCATTCACATCTTTAGAGTTCAAACAATTTATGCAGTTAAATGGTATAAGACATACATTCTCACCTGCTTATCATCCTCAATCAAACGGACAAGCAGAAAATTCTGTCAAGTATGCAAAACGTAAATTAAGGTGTGCTTTCCAAGATAATGTTGATGTTAACATTGCGTTAAATAGAATTTTGTTTGATTACCGTAATTCTATTCATAGCACAAATAATGAAACTCCAGCTAAATTAATGTTTAATCGTCCATTAAGATCACGCCTTGATTTACTAAAACCAAACTTAAACAGAACTGTACAAGTCAAACAAGATAAATCAAAAGACAATTTTAGGGGTAGTAAAGTTAGATATTTGTACCCTAATCAACCTGTCCTTATAAAACATTATAGATCTAAAGACAAGTGGATTGAAGGTAATGTTGTAAAACAATTAAGTAATGTCATGTATTCTGTCATGTTGAAGTCTGGTATTGTTTGGAATAGACATATAGATCAGTTGATAGGATTGAATGGTAATACTGTACACAATGATGACGTAGTCACTCCACCAGATATGCAAAGTATTGACAGAGAGCTAAGGAACCAGATTAGAATTCCTAATCATTCCCATACATCTACTAATGACGTCAACAGGTCAGCTAAAAATCCAGTCCCTACCACTCCACAACGTCACAACCCCCAGCGTCATACAACTCCTGAAAATGTATCTCATTCACCCCATCCACTTACACCTATCACGACTCCTATTCCTTCTACCATTGTTGATACTAGTAGTAGATACCCTTCTAGAATTAGAAAGCCTGTCGAAAGACTTAACTTGTAAATATACTTTTTAGATTTAATTCACGTTAATCATTATGTTTGTATCTTAAAATGTTTCTTTTCTTGTTAGTTAAAATGTGCCAATTTGAAATTTGTAGTTCTCATTTATTATGTGATTAGTAGCCTGTTTAATATTGTTTTAAATCATTAATTTTAAAATTATGTTTTAATTTGTCAAATAATTGGAAAGGAGGAATGTTATGTATCCACAATGTTACATTATGTTATCACTAACTAACCATATTCATTATTAAATGTCTTTGATAAATAGTTTAAACTATATGTGGTATGTAGTGATGCCGTACCATTAATAAAGCGACGCTATTGGCTGTCCTATCTCATGCCACTTCCAAAATCCGTACGTCCTACGTTCCCGCCCAGATTATATACACATACACACCTAACCATGAACCATAGCCAGTAGTGATGTTTAAACAAACAGTCTTTTCATTTCAGATTCCTTGACCTAATATAATTGTAGTGTAATAGTAAATACATTACACTTACCACCAGCGATAGATTGTAGCCCATGTAGCCACAATCATAGTTCGTGACATGTCAGTAGTTTGGGGCTATAGCCTGCCGCCGGCCTGGAGTTTATACTGGCCTGACTTCCCGAGCAGACGAGTTTCATTATTGGCCTCAAGAAATCATGGAATATGGAAATAGAGTTGGGCAAAAAAGGGGATACTTGAAAGTAACTGTTACATCTGTTTCAATTCAACGGGTACTTTTTAGTGGTGGGTACATACCTTTACCTTCCTCTTCTTCGCCACAGTCCGCAGACTGGGGAATCGTCATTAAAGTTGTCTTCTGGCCAACCTTTCCGGGCTAAGCCCACTTGTGTGTATATGTGTGTGTGTCTATGTATTCTTGTATAGAGTAGAATGGCCTATCAATAAGATATTGCTTGAGTGTATTTAAAAATTTGTTGTAATTTTGAATGTTTTTAATGTTATCTGGGAGAAGGTTTATGAATTTGGATCCTGTGTATGTTGGTGTATTGCTGAATTTTTTTAGTTTGTGTTGTGGTAGATCTATGTTATTTTTATGTCTTATGTTATGGGTATGGAGTTGGGATCGTAAATTTGGATTAGATTTTTTTACTAGAATAATGGTTTCGAGAATATATTGTGAGAAGACTGTTAGGATTTTTAGGCGGGTAAAGAGGGGTTTGCAGTGCTCCAGGTAGGGTTTTCTGCATATCGTTCTGAGTGTTTGTTTCTGAAGTATGAGTATCTTCTCCATATTCATAAAGGGCGCTTATCCCCATGCGGAAATTCCGTATCGGATATGTGAGGCAAAAAGTGAATGATAGGCTATAACTGAGGTTTCTTCGTTGGTTATGTTGCGGATCCTTTTGATTGCATAATGTGCTGAAGCCAATTTTTTACAAAGATATTCTGTGTGTTGTCGCCAGGTTAAATTCTTGTCAACTATAATTCCTAAAAATTTAGTAGTTTCTTGCGTTGATATGTTGAGACTGTTCCATTCTTCTTGATTGGATTGATTATTGTTTGGTGTGAAGTTGATGTGTGTGGTTTTATCGGTATTTAATTTTAATTTAAGATTTTATTTATTTATTTATTTATTTCATTCCAACGGTCAACAACCAATTTCACAATAAATTATAAAAATAATATGGGCTCTTAAAGATGACAGTAGCTAATAACATAATAGTATAAGAAAGTTCATGAAAGTAATTATAGATTATCCTCTAAATTGTCCAACTATAGTATTGTCTAAAAGTTGTCTAACTATAGTAACAGTTGAATATGTAACATGGTAATATCCAACAATAATAACAAAAAGTATGAATAATATATAATGATAGTAATAACAATATAAATAATAAACAGTAAAAAATAACTAATGCAACAATTATAAATGAAGTAACAACCAAAAACAAGAATAATTAATTTTAGAATGGTAACAATGTGTGAGTATTGATAAAAGAGTAATTTTAACAAGAAGCACGATAAACAACAAAAATAAATGACTATACAGAAAAAAACAATAACAAAGTGTTAACAATAGAACAACAAAATGATAAATAAAATGACCAAGCTAATCTACGAGGCACTCCAGTAGAGCCCTCTTCCAGGCGTTTTCGCTCATGCCGAAAAGATCCAAACGCTCAGGCAAGCTGTTAGCCAGTCGTTGTAGGCGAGGTAGAGCACTGTGGTACATATATTGTGTGGTGTACTGCCGCCTGACAAACAACTGAGGGTGTCGGAGATGGCGTGATGTCCGGAAATCTGGTTTTTCCAGTAGTTCAGGTGCATCGATGGTGGAGCAGACCAACTTCTTGAGGAATACCAAGTCTAGAACTTTCCGTCTAGTATGGAGAGGTCTTAATTTAAACTGGAGAAGAAGGTCGGTGATCGGAACATCCCGGTATTCAAAGCCGAGCCGCAGCCCTAACAAGCGGATGAAGCGGTTCTGTATGCTCTCCAGCCTCTCAATATGCCCAACCAGGTATGGATTCCAGACGGTTGAAGAGTATTCTAGAATGGGTCTCACAAGGTGAATGTAGAGTGTTATCAAGATTGTTGCATATTGATGTTACGTTGTCTATTGCTCCATTTATTTGTTGAAAATTATCTTCGGTCCTGTTCGTGGGTATGATTATTGTTGTGTCGTCTGCAAATAGTATACATTTATGTTCTTCTGCTAGTTTCTCTGGAAGGTCGTTGATAAATATTAGAAAAAATAGGGGGCCAAGGATGGATCCTTGTGGAATGCCTTGTGTATTTTGTTTGAGAGATGAACGGGTATCTAAAACAGAGAGGGTACAAATACCTAAAACAAAGTATCTAATACTTTTAGAGTATTTAAAATGAGACAGATATGTATGTAACTTTAAGAGATACGGAAACGGGTTATCAATTATTGATACTAGGTAAAATGAACCATTCCTAGTTCAAAAGAGTTACTGAGAACAAAGAAAGAAAGTACTTTTATCATTATCTATAATTAACCGGTATTTTTGTGTTCAAAATACCGGTTACTGAAATTTCGACACACCTCAACATGGAAAAAGGCGTTGCTGCATATTCGACTTTCATTTAAAGGCGGCAGTTTTGCAACCTTCAAGTTTCAGTTTTAATTCAATGTTAATGTTTGCAAGTCAGTTGTCACAATTGTTAGTTTGCTAGTTTCTTGGCTTTTTAGCACACTGTGTTAAACAAACAAGTCTTATTTTAATTTGCGTGAAGTTGGATCGTGAACAATGGATATGGAAGATAGTTCAATGAAGTTGTTCTTAAGTTCTGCGAAAAGCCTTCTTGTAAGCTTAGAAATATACAGAATTATTGTAAAGTTTAGTTATACATTTTCTGGAAGCCTCTGGCACTATTAAATATTTTTTATGTAGCAGTGAAAAATTTGCCTAAAGGTTAGGGTTAATTTCAGTATTTTGTATGGGCAGTTTGTATTTTGAGGCTGATGTGTGTGGTCCTATCAGCCTCTTAACAGAATATCTTTATTTTGATAGGCATGATTACTGTAGAAAAGTGCGGTTTGGGTAATATTATGTTTGTATGTTACGTGGTGGTTTGTTATTGTTAGGTTAGGGTTTTGTAAGACAATGTAGGTTACATTCTGTTATGCTAGATATTGTGAGGTTAGGCTTACAAACAATAAGTTAGGTTAATGAACCTAACGACCTACCGACTAAACGAAAGCCAATCTAACATAAAAAAGATTTAGGCCTAGACCTATTTATGCAGTTTCTTGATGCTTCACCAATCTTGATTTTGTTTAGTCATTAGTGGATAGTAGGCCTATCAGGTATATATTTTCTGGGAAAATACTTTTTATTCTGTGGAGATCACGTTTTATAAATAAAAATACTAAAGTAGGCCTAATTATTGGATAGAGCACATTAAGCTTTTTTCAGTTGTTTCTCAAACCTCTTACAAATGAGAATGTAAGATCTTACAAATAAGAAAATTTACTATGTACGTAAATATTTTTGGGAGAAAGTATTTTTTTATGGAAAAGTAAAGTTTTACCAAGTGGAAAAATTGGAAAATGTTTGGTTTTATTTAAATACAGCATTATGGGTACCGTACTCATATTGTGTGAAATTTTGGCCTGATCATAAATATGTGGAAGGTTTTGGAATTAATCCATTATTAAGATTGTTAGCTCTGGAAAAGTGCCTATTTGGATAAGGTAATGTGTTTTAGGTTAGGTTGGGTATTGTTAGCTTATGTCTAGTTTTGTGTTTTTAGGTGTTAGGTTATGTTTAATATTGTTAGGCTGGCTTTAATAATTATTTTTTGTCAACCCAACCTAATTAAATCTAACCAAAACCTAACAACCTATCCAAATCTAATACAACCTAACCAAATGTAATAACCTTACTGAAACCAGCAAATTTCCAGCTCTATCATGCTTAATAATTTTCTGATTGAAAACCCCTTGCCATATTTGTTATGAGAATGAGATTCTGAATAGCTTGAGTACTGACAACAATATATTTACACCAACAATGCAAGATTTAGGAACAAAAACATTGTTCTGTTTTTCTTCATTTTCATAGGTTTTCTGCCATTATTCACTGCTTTCCCCTCAACTACAGGCAAGAAGAGGAATCAAAGCTATTCAAATTACCCTTTCAAAAAGTTTTTTGAAGAATTTGACTGATCAAGACAACAAATTGAATCTGAAGACCTGGTCCAATGTTTGAATTTCCATGGTCAATACTTCACTTGTTGAATAAAGTTCACGCTCAAGCCTTAAGGCCCGTGTAAACTGGCGAGTGAAGTTTTATTTTGAAAAAAATAAAAATGTAGTCCTCGACAGTTGCATTATTTGATAAACCCTAGCTCTTCCTTCTCCCACCTTATTTAACTTTCAAGTAGAAATGAAAAAACACTTCATTGTTCAAGTGCGCAAAAGTTGGCAATTCCTCATCCAACTACATAAAATGTGTTCTGTATCCAGTGACTCAAAAAGGGATCAGTGGACTTAAAATATTTCACAAATAGTATCTGTGTGTGGGAGGAGGGAGGGGGCAAGTATGTGTATAAGCGTGTTGTAAACCTTTGACGTTTACGTAATTGTTACACTTTGTATAAAATTCCCTCATAAGTATTAATAATAATAATAATAAATTAAAAATGAAGATTATCAGGAAAATTAGACAGTGGTTAGATTACAACAGGAAATGCGGTACAGGAAATGGAGTTGGTAAAATTTGAGTAGGGCATCCGGCGAGTGTGAACTGGGAAAGCAAGGGATCGGATGTCAAGGAAGCAGGGTCAGCACTGTACACAGGATGACCAAAATATTAAAATTGAGACTCACCAAAATTAGGCTGATGAACGCTGATGCGGCGGAGATTCAGCAGAAGTTCTGGGGTAACGCCCATCACGAAAACGGGCCTATAGGGTGATCCGTAATAGGACCACGGAGAGTAATTGGTTGTTCCGAAATTGTAGGCGTGTCCAGTGAGTGGCAGGGGGAATGAGACACTAGGGAGAGAGTTGGAAAAGAAAGGGAGTCTAAGGAGAGTTCGGCAAGAGAGAGGACTTCGGGAATTAGATCAATAGGGAGGACCAGCACCTAGTGGTCCAACTACCTAGACTTCGTCAACCCGCCCTGCAGAGCAAACACGGGACGATCTAGACGGAGGACTTGTAGCTACGGTCCGACCCCTGGCGATATCAACCCCCGGAGGACTTCACGAGCGGCCAACCTGAACCTGAGGGACGACCGGACTTGCAGCCGATCCGGAGGACCAGAGATACCACCTCAAGGGATCGCAAGCGACTCCACCCACCCCCAAGGGACTACAAGCAACTCCAGACCAAACCAGCCCACCTGACCCGGAGGGACAAGAGGACGCCGACTCCACTACGGCCCGTGGACACCCCATACCTGCGGTAGACGAGTCCAGGGGTATGTTAATACTGTTTGTTTAACACCTCCAAGGGTTGAGGGGAGCAAAATTTAAGTTGTAGGGGAAAAGGAATTTTGTAAGGTTCAATTACGTTTGCCTACACCAAAACGTATGCCGACAGGCAGTAAATTAGTCCGATGAGACGGTCATAATAATAATTGTAATTGAATGATATAATAGAATTAACTGTTTGAGGGAATTTAGTCTGGATTGTAAATTTAAATTATAAATATAAAATACGTAATTCCATGTTATGATCATTGTCCCGCATGAATAGCGATTTTGAGTTAATGTAGATAGTCTATATAGAGTAAATGAATAAATATTGCGTCCTATATATATATATACATACACAATAATTATTGGATAATTCTTGCGAGGGATAGAGTATAGCAACTCAGGCCATTGGATGGTTGGCTTATCTCTTGGAAATATGGTCAAATAATGTAATTAAAATTGTACGGTAAATTGATTAAGTTGTCATAGTTAGTAAGGTATATATATATATATAATGTTGATTGATAATTTTGAGGGGAAATAGTTGATTAATTAATCTTGAGAATAGCTTGTTACCGAATATATGATTTTCACTTGTTAATGTAGAAATTTGCACATATAAACTTATTTAGCTGATTATTAATGGGACGTTATATAATAATTTAGAGGATTGTGATTTAATAGTATAGGAGTAGTTGTCAGGTGTTGTAAATAATATTCTTGAAAGTATTGATCCCCCGGGCTGTATACTAAAGCCAATGTTAATAATAAATTGATTGAAGATTAATAAACATATAATTCTATAATTTGTATTGTCTAAATATGGAATGAGAAGGGTAGCTTAAAGGAGGTGTATAGTATAAAATAGGATAAGATAGTTGTAATATTTTGGAAGGGATTGTAAAAATGAAATGCTGTAAAAATAATAAATATGTGTTGTACTTTCACCAGTGTCAATAGTTATTCCAGGTCCTGGTTTCCTTCACTAGCTAAGCGAGTCATTAAGTTCAAATTATTTCTCATTACTTATAATAGTCAGTTGTGATTAACCTTTTAAACAATTTAAGTTCAGAGGAAGTAAAAGTTGTTTGGAGGAGAAAGTTTACATGGTGGAGGCACTTGGTTTGGTTTAATTACCTTGAATGACATTGACACTGAATGAAAGTGGGGATAGATTAAGTTTGTATAGTAAGTATGTTAGATTATAAGAGTGTGATTTAAATTGATAAGATAAGTAGGGAAAAATTGAATTTAAAAATAGGGAATAATAATAAACATTAGAAAACAAAACAAAGAATAACTACAGGTTGTTAGTAATAAAATAAGAAAGAAAGGGACAAGTTGTAAGCGTGGAGGTGTAGGTTAAATGGACATTGAAGCTGAGTACCCATGCTTAAGAGGGGACGTGTATAAATTTGATAAGGGACGATTAAAAGGGGTCTTGGAACAATTTGGAGTTAAGTGTAGGAATGAAGATACCGAACTAGAGTTAAGGGTGGTTGTGAAAGCGCTTAAGGACGCGTTATCTAAAATCAAGACAAGGGGGGATTCAAAACGTTTAGCTAGCTTAATTAAACAGAAAAATTATTTATCAGAGGAGGAGTTACAGTCGAATCCAGAGTTAGGATTTTTACAAAGATTTTTAGAAGCAAGGGAGAACCTGTATGATAAGGTAGAGGAGGAACAAGACTTAGGGAACACTGTAGAAGACATTTACGAGGAAGTACGGAAGGAAGAGGATGAACAGGTGCACATAACACCGAAGGTCATTGTGGTTAATCAAGAGGGACGAGACAAGGAAGAAAGGGGCATAAAAATGGCGGAGAATTTACCTTTAATTTTAGCAGGGACATACAGTGGGTTACCTACCGAAAATCCCAACGAATTCATTGATAAATATCAAATTGCGGCTCTGTCAAACAATTGGAGTGAACACACTAAAATTCATAATAGATTTTATGAAATAATCTAAAAATATTATAATAATAATTTTATTATGAAATAATCGAAAGAATAATAATAGATTTTCTCGGGCCGATTTCACAAAGTGAGGGCTATAAATACATCTTAGTAACGACTGACGTTACTACAAGAATGGTGTTTACAGTTCCTACAAGGACAGCTGACGCAAAGACAGTAGCCAAGTCGCTACTTAGTTTATTTTGCATATTCGGCTATCCCAGAATTATAACTCATGACCAAGGTACACATTTTATGGGTCAAGTTTTAAAACAGTTACTACAGAGTATTGGCATTGAACAGAGACCTTCACCCCCGTACATGCAACAAATACAGGGATTAACAGAACGCATGAATTTGGTAATAAAGAAAATTATTTCCCATTATGTCGAGCAAGACCCGAGGAAATGGTCAACAATTTTGAAATACGTAACATTTGCGTATAATACATCAAAACAACGATCAACAGGATTCACACCTTTTTATCTTATGTTCGGCAGAGAAGCAAATGTCCCATCGGATTATATGTACACACACGAGGAACAGGATAGCGACATTTTACAGGAAATAAAATCCATAAATAGGGTACGACAAGAAATACCGAAACTATTGGAAAAGGCACAAGATCGACAAAAAAATTATTTAGACAAAACAAAACGTGATTTGAAATTAAAACCAGGCGACGATGTATTGGTAGCGTACCCAAAAGATAGAACAAAACCATATTCAAAATTTCAAAACGTATTTAAAAGTCCATATACAGTAGTAAAAAATTTGAATTACCTTACATATATGGTCGCCTTATATAAAAAAGGCAAATTGGTAGAAGAGCCAGTACATGTGGAAAATTTAAAACCATACTACAGTCGATAGCGTAACATGGACCTGGGGTGTTATATTATAAAGTCCAGAGGCGTTTTAGAAACGACTATTCTGGAAATACCGCTATAGAATAACGGTTTCATCGTTGTAGGACAACGACACAAAAAAAAATTAAAAAAAAGGGACCATGTATTCATGGCTACACCAGAATTTACATATGTACATGGGTCCCAGGTATAATACAAAACCCAAGGATATGTACACTATAACGTGGACATCGGATATTAATGCCCACACGTGACATTTAAGCAACGTAACTGGGCATAAATAAGGATGTCAAATACTAAAATTTATTTTGAATTAATTGACAATTGGAAAAATTAATCAAATAGGGGAAACAAACAGATTTGATTGATTGATTGAAAGGGACAAGTAAAACAGTATTGATTCAACGTTACGAAAATTAGAATATACTAAGCTATTAAGTTAATGGAATTTCAAATATATATATAATGAGAAGTGATATGACGACATATAGCCAAGAAAAAGGTTCCGATCATTATAAGAGCATCGCCGGACTCAAGCCAAGGGGAAAAGAGAAGAACAATTAGAGGTCAATAACCCATAAAATATGAACATGGTAGAGTATATGGGAAATTAGTATAAATTTTAACGACGGAAAAATGGTAAAATTAGATAGTATTTACTTGATGCCTACCAGCAAAAGGATATTCCAGGTAAAAAGGTACACAACACTGGACACAATACCGATAACGGAGATGGGCGAGCGGATGAGTAAAAGAAGCGCACGACGCGGGACGTAAAGGCATACTGAAGGGACAAAGAGGCAGAGACTGGGACAGAAAGCATGGGATTACAAGATGGCGACATAAAGCTGAGCTGGGAAGAACATAGAGCCTGTGGGATGAAGGATAGGAACGATCTCACGCAGACCTGCATACTCAGCGCCAGACGAACAGGCATTACGTTACGATCTACGAGGCGCCTGACATATGAGGATAGGAAGGACTTACAGAGAACGACTTGATGATATTTCGTCTTAGTACCCTCAGAAAACGAGGGCCCAGTTTTCTAGGATACAGACACGAAATATGAAATTAGGTGAATCAAAGCACATAAGATTATTAATAATTACTAGAAATAGAATAGCATTGTGTATAAGAGCAGTATAAAGAAATAAAATTCCAGTATTGTATCAAATAAAACAAAATAAAACGGGAAAAAATATGTATACAATCACATAAAATACAAATAGAGCATTTTAGTTGATAAGTATACATAAAAAGAAAATCAATATTAGGGACTGACAGCAATTATTTTAAACAGGTGGACTCGAAATGGCAGGCAACCTAGAAGTACTCACATGGTTGATAAGGATACATCTGACGTTATCTCTATTTGCGAGCTTTGGGGAATCCCAGGACATTGAAGAAGGGGCGAATGTGAGATTATTTAGTGGAGTACACTTTCAGCCGAGACCAGATTTGATTGTTTACGAGGCAACCATCCCTTTAGTTCATACGAAGACGATAGGACTTAGAGCACCGTGGTTAGATAATTCATCACAGTTTAGACATTGCCTTAACACAATGGCGGGGTCGGAAAATATGTGCGGGTTACAAGATGAACTTAAAGGACTGGAGGGCGAGATAGTAAAATTGATAAGCGCTCAGAGAACAGATTATATGTTGACAACGGACAGCAGTCGAACAAGGAGGGGACTGACGTTTGTCGGAGATTTCTTTAAATGGTGTTGTGACATGGCCACAGAAAATCAAGTATCAGGGTTATACGACAATCAGAAATCAATAACGCAGCACACCAACGAGATAATAGACTCGGTGGATACACAATACAGGGATTTGATAAAGACGACAAAAGGTTTAAATAATTTCACACAAAACGTCCACAACATGACGAAGAAAATTCAAGATAGATTCAAGATTATGGGAGAGGAGTTAAATAAATTAGAAACGATATCATACTTGGGAGGTTTAAAAATGAACTATATTTTTACCCAAAGGACATGGGCATATGTATTGATGAATTATTATGAAGATAACATAAGGCAAATTCTGGAAAATGTCATTTAAATCGGTTATCAGAAAACCTCATCACTAGAGAAAACCTGAGTCAGTATCTAAACGAACTTAAGGAGACAGCTAAGGATAAAAGTCTAGATTTAGCAATCCCACAAACAAAAATTATGTTATATTATCAACTACCAATTTCGGTTTGTAAAATAATTAATGAAACTCTATTAATAAAAGTAAATGTACCATTGATTACACGTAAGGAAAATTATAAGGTTTTAGAAACAATTAGAACACCAGTAGTATGGGAGACAAAATTGTGTCACCTGGATTTGACTGAAAAATTAGTAATGAAATCGGAAAACATCATAAAAGCTGTAAATGAAAATGATGATGCTTGTAATAAGAATATGTATCCTTTATGCCTCATTCCGAGGGAAACATTACTGTCACGAGTGGAACAAAATTGTATGAAAGTAATTTTAAAACCAGATTCTGTACAAACTTTGCAGGACAGTTGCAATTTTTTATGTTATGAAAAACCGACACATGCAATAGTGACAAAGCTGTTACCGAATAAATTCTTGATAACTAATATACAAAGTAACGTAACCTTGAAATGTGAGAAGGGAGATACGGTATTACCAAAAATTAACGCAGGAACACTGAAGATAAACATACCATGTGAATGTGAACTAGTTCAAGATCAGGATAGGCTAGTTACGAAGATAATGCCATGTGACTCAAAAAACGGTCACATAGAGACAACACCAGTGCATTTAATACCAGCAGCGTGGACAAAGATTAAGACTTTAAAATTACACCCTATAGAAACCGACATGAGTCATGACTTCAGAAATTTGACAGAAATAATTGATACAAATTGGACACTAACAATGCCCACATTTGAAGTAACGGACAAAAAAAGGATACAACACATCACCTTACCACATAATGAATATGACATATTTTCCGATACTAAATTGATATTATATATAGTATTGGCATGGTTGGGAGGAATCACCGTAGTCTTATTAGTCATGGCGTATTGCCTTCACATCCAGGCAATAAAAATAAAATTGAAATCTCCAACGAGAGATTACTAGGGAAGAGCTTAAGTTAAGGAGGAATGGGTAGTGCGTGTAACCAGAAGCGAGATAGCTCCGGAATGTACCTTGTCAGCGCTGCAGCTGACTTCATGCGTTGACACAGCAAGACGATACGGAGCAACGCGTCATCGTCTAGACTACACATCTATAAAATGTTGGGAGTAGGTTTCGGTTGGTGGAAAACCGAAAAATTTAGCCAGAGGAGTGTAAACCTTTGACGTTTACGTAATTGTTACACTTTGTATAAAATTCCCTCATAAGTATTAATAATAATAATAATAAATTAAAAATGAAGATTATCAGGAAAATTAGACAGTGGTTAGATTACAACAGGAAATGCGGTACAGGAAATGGAGTTGGTAAAATTTGAGTAGGGCATCCGGCAAGTGTGAACTGGGAAAGCAAGGGATCGGATGTCAAGGAAGCAGGGTCAGCACTGTACACAGGATGACCAAAATATTAAAATTGAGACTCACCAAAATTAGGCCGATGAACGCTGATGCGGCGGAGATTCAGCAGAAGTTCTGGGGTAACGCCCATCACGAAAACGGGCCTATAGGGTGATCCGTAATAGGACCACTGAGAGTAATTGGTTGTTCCGAAATTGTAGGCGTGTCCAGTGAGTGGCAGGGGGAATGAGACACTAGGGAGAGAGTTGGAAAAGAAAGGGAGTCTAAGGAGAGTTCGGCAAGAGAGAGGACTTCGGGAATTAGATCAATAGGGAGGACCAGCACCTAGTGGTCCAACTACCTACACTTCGTCAACCCGCCCTGCAGAGCAAACACGGGACGATCTAGACGGAGGACTTGGAGCTACGGTCCGACCCCTGGCGATATCAACCCCCGGAGGACTTCACGAGCGGCCAACCTGAACCTGAGGGACGACCGGACTTGCAGCCGATCCGGAGGACCAGAGATACCACCTCAAGGGATCGCAAGCGACTCCACCCACCCCCAAGGGACTACAAGCAACTCCAGACCGAGCCAGCCCACCTGACCCGGAGGGACAAGAGGACGCCGACTCCACTACGGCCCGTGGACACCCCATACCTGCGGTAGACGAGTCCAGGGGTATGTTAATACTGTTTGTTTAACACCTCCAAGGGTTGAGGGGAGCAAAATTTAAGTTGTAGGGGAAAAGGAATTTTGTAAGGTTCAATTACGTTTGCCTACACCAAAACGTATGCCGACAGGCAGTAAATTAGTCTGATGAGACGGTCATAATAATAATTGTAATTGAATGATATAATAGAATTAACTGTTTGAGGGAATTTAGTCTGGATTGTAAATTTAATTTATAAATATAAAATACGTAATTCAATGTTATGATCATTGTCCCGCATGAATAGCGATTTTGAGTTAATGTAGATAGTCTATATAGAGTAAATGAATAAATATTGCGTCCTATATATATATATATATATATATATATATATATATATATATATATACACAATAATTATTGGATAATTCTTGCGAGGGATAGAGTATAGCAACTCAGGCCATTGGATGGTTGGCTTATCTCTTGGAAATATGGTCAAATAATGTAATTAAAATTTTACGGTAAATTGATTAAGTTGTCATAATTAGTAAGGTATATATATATATATATATAATGTTATATATATATATATATATATATAATGTTGATTGATAATTTTGAGGGGAAATAGTTGATTAATTAATCTTGAGAATAGCTTGTTACCGAATATATGATTTTCACTTGTTAATGTAGACATTTGCACATATAAACTTATTTAGCTGATTATTAATGGGACGTTATATAATAATTTAGAGGATTGTGATTTAATAGTATAGGAGTAGTTGTCAGGTGTTGTAAATAATATTCTTGAAAGTATTGATCCCCCGGGCTGTATACTAAAGCCAATGTTAATAATAAATTGATTGAAGATTAATAAACGTATAATTCTATAATTTGTATTGTCTAAATATGGAATGAGAAGGGTAGCTTAAAGGAGGTGTATAGTATAAAATAGGATAAGATAGTTGTAATATTTTGGAAGGGATTGTAAAGATGAAATGCTGTAAAAATAATAAATATGTGTTGTACTTTCACCAGTGTCAATAGTTATTCCAGGTCCTGGTTTCCTTCACTAGCTAAGCGAGTCATTAAGTTCAAATTATTTCTCATTACAGTAGAACGTCAATAATTCGGACGTCAAAAATCCGGACCGTCAATAATCCGGATCTGTATCTACGTATTACTGCACACCGATTGTGTTTCAAATGAAAATTAATTTTTAAACGGAAATGGATTTTGACATTTTTTACTTTACATAACTGTTATGACTGGATTTTAATCTGTTCAAACATTTAGCTTTTTAAAATTAATATTCCATATTTTGTTCTTGTGGAAAAAAATTAAAACATCGTACCATAAAAAATTAAAACGAATTAAGGACATAGCTGCGAAAAAACGAACTACTACTGCAGTTCAAAAACCTATTACACATTTTTTTAAAGCTCAAATAGTGTTTGATGTTTTAACTGTATACCTGTTGCTACAAACAAATTACAATACAGTGTTTGAACATAAAATATGTTTTTGATTAATTTCACCTCTAAACCCTTTATTGTATAAGAGAAAATATAAAATTTTAAAATGTTTGTGTACTTTAATCGTGTATACTGGCCTTTTTTAAGGTAATTTCGATAATCAGGATAATTTAATAATCCGGATGGGGTCCGGTCCCAATTAATCCGGATTATTGATGTTCTACTGTACTTAAAATAGTCAGTTGTGATTAACCTTTTAAACAATTTAAGTTCAGAGGAAGTAAAAGTTGTTTGGAGGAGAAAGTTGACGTGCGCTTGCAGTCTACCAGATATGCTGATCTTTCAGTTTTATAGGCCTACTGCCCTAAAATTAACCTGACATTTTATTTATATAGTAATTAATAGAATTGTATTTTTTCCCTTTATTACTGTTACAACGGCTGTTTTGGAACTTTCCTCTATCTTAAGTAAAAAATATGAATAAAGTATATAATTTAAGATGTTAACATCCAGTGCTCAGAACCTTATGTGTATATATTTTTGAGCAAAATAAAGTTTATTATTATTTTAGAAACAGTAAGTTTCAAGAAGATAAAATATTATTACTATGAATGTATATTTCTAAAATCAATTATTTTAATATTGAGTAATTTATTAATATTTATAAATAAATATTGTGTTTTAAGATGTTTCTTATTTGGTTACCTCCCTTATTACTGTACTACTAAAAAAGATAATTTTAATCATTAAGCCCTGCAGTATAATGTTTATAGTAGATTAATTATGTTACGAAAAACAAAGTAATGGTGTGAATAACACTCAGATTTATTTTTACTTTTTAGAAAGGTTCTATTTTTTCCAATTTTAGCAATTTTGTTTAAAGTTAAGTTTTATTTTAAACTTAGTACTAATAGATAATTTGTAATAATCTTTAAACAAGTAACAGTACAATATTTTAGAGAATTACTGCTTAGCTCTTTTTGATCTATTTTAACAATATTTCTGTGGTTACCTAATTTGCATATTTAAATGCTAATAATGTAGACTACTTTGATGCAATAGTAATTAAATAACTTGTTCCTTTTTTGTATGTAGTTCTATGGAGTAATGAAGTATTTTTTTTTTTTCAGAGAAATTGTAGAAAACCGAATAAAGTTTGTGTTGTCCTGGGGAATGAAACTTGTGATATGGATTCAGCGGTATCGAGCCTAGTTTATAGTTATTTTCTTCATAACTTAAACCCATCAAATGAAAACATTGTGATTCCAGTTTTCAATATTTCCAGAGCAGACATATCCATAAAAACAGAAGTAACGTATTTACTTAACAAACATGGCATTAGCTTGGATGTTATTATTTGCAGGTAAAGAAGGTATATTTTGCTATGCAAACAATATTATTAATTGCAACAGAACATGTCACACAAATAAGAAAGTCCTACAGTGGACAGGCTGTTTTTATTCAAATTACCACTTGTATGCTGGCGACCTTCAACTCTATATTACCTTAAAATCTATAAACATTTTCTATATACAGTAACTGAATCTGTGACTGCTATTTCTCAAGTAATTTATGACATTGATATAATATCGTTCTGGGCAGTAAAACATGGCTTAAAACTTAATGAGCAAAAGAAATTAAATTTTATTGGTTTTTATTGAAAATTTAATAGTTTGAATTTATTTAAGTAACTAATATCAACTCGATCTCAACTTCACATTGTATATTGTTGTTTTGTAATAAATAAGTTCACACCATAATTTACTAAGCAAACGAATTATTAAAAATCATTTTAAAAAAGTTATAAAATAAAAATAAAGTATTAAAGATAGTAAATTTGTAGTTTTATTAAATGATAACTGTACAATTAAATGAATTTAAATATTAAAGACATTATGCATGCAATAATGTGTTATATTTATTTTTGTACAGTAATATTCTTTAATTTTAATAGCATTATTTCTTTTAAAATACTCAACTGGGTTTATGCGAATTTTAAAATTTGTTTTAAAAAACCCATTAAATTAATTGTTCATTAGTAAAATAAAGATTTTTCAATTAATCTAACTATCCAGTAAATGTATAATAAGTAGAAATATAATGAAAAACGACTATTAAATTAAGTAGAGAAAAATTAGTTCACTATCCTAATTTTAAATGTCTTGTTATTTTAAGGTAAACAAATAAATTCACTTTCAATAACTGGAGGTCTTGCTGCAAATGGACACTTTATTATTATTTGACAGGACTAATAATTTTATTTTATGCGATATTATTTTTTTATATAATGTGTCTATCACTAATGTATAAGCCCATTTAGAAACTAGGTTGTAATGAACACAAAAATTAACCTAAAAGGTAAAAGCATGAATCCCCGAATAACACGAAATCATATGAAATAAAATCAGCACATCAGTTTAATATATATGTCTTAGTAATAACGATTTAGATATAATTATTAAAAATTAATCACATAATTTGTTGTAAAATAATATAATAGATATTTTCGTTCTTCATAATTTAAGACTATGGAAGTGTAAACTAATTTAAAATAGTGTATAAATGTAGGGAGAAAGACTGATAAGTCATTTACTATGCTCTGCAGCTGGTTCGGTTGGAATATAAGTGGAAATGGAAATAAAAGTTCCACTCCAAGTAATGATTGGCTAGTTACAAATCATTTTGCTGCAATGAGTCAAGAACGGATAATAAGTTCTGTTCCTAATAAAGATGGTTGTTACGATCCGAATCATTTTGCTGCAATAAGACGATAACTGAAAACCAGTTTCGTTCCAATTGGAACTTATTTTATGATTACCTTGGAAATGTTGGTACTAGTTCCAAGCGTGAAACGTTCCAACGGAGTAGTTTTGGTTGCAACGACACCTCTAGTCGGAACTCCCAAAGACAGTTTGTAATACTATGTAACAGTGTTCACTTCTTTCAATTCATTGCCATCTAGATGTATTTATGTTGAGTGTATGTTATCCTTGGATTTTATATTAAATTTAAAATAATAAGACTTTTTTAAATTTCCAAAACTTGATGAATGATTTGGAGGTTGCCTATTTTGAATAAAGTTTCAGCTGCTATTTTTGGGTCTTTCAGAATGTCCCAGCATATAGTATAGAGTGCTGTCTAGTATGTAGGCTAGGTTAGGTTGTAAGCACTTCCTTCATGGGTGTCAGGTTAGATCGAAATATACATAATTAGATATCAGTTGAAGTGTTACTGATACATGTGAACTTGCTACTTCGTTTGACAATTAGTCACTTGCTAAACATTCCGAAAAAGACTCCTGGTTTTTTATTTCACACATAGACTTTCCTTAAACAAAAACTGACATCAACTGCATAGAACCTAATACTGTTAATTATTTGGTGAAACCATTTTAGCAATCAATCAATATAACAAATAAATAACAAAGGTTCTAAAACAAACCATTGGGGACTCCATATTTTATTTTAAATTTAGATTGAGTAAGAATTATTTTATTGACTTAATTTTTACTACACGGTGATATATTGTATGTATTAACTTGAACATTTCCAGGGATGAGATTGATTTGGACATTTTACAAAGTATAGGCTCTCTACAGTTGATTCTTGTAGACCATCATGTCTTAAATCAAGAAAATCAACTGATATCCAGTGTCGTTGCTGTAATAGACCATAGACCACCTGATCCTGCTTGGCCTTGGGATAATGTTGATAGCACACTGAACATTGTTGGATCCTGTTGCACTCTTGTGGCTGATAAACTTTTCTCACAAGCTCCACATCTTGTTTCACCTATGAATGCCATGTGGCTTTTGGGTGAGTATCATTAATAAATTATTGAAACTTTAAATACAATTCTACCTAGACTGCAATATTGTGCAATAAAAATTCAAAATCATTTTATTGTTATTTGCAAGTCATATTATGTTATTCATGAAATATATTTTTGCACTTTACATCAATCCCTTTCTCTCCTCTACCTCCTCCCCTGCCCAATATTTATTATAAACTCTAATGTTGATGGAGGAGACTACAAGTATGCTAGTCGTTGCCATTTACAGTTTAACAAAACTAACCACAAACTATTATCACAGCTAATTATCTTACTGTGTTTTGTGCTAATAACCACAAAATGTTAAATAAATGAATGACTCCGCCGAACAACGTTGCAAGTGACATTTTTCGTGAAAGTGAAATTTTAACAGAACAACGTTGCAAGTGACATTCTACATAGCGTGGGCTATTTCCTTTTGAAAAATATTGAATTTGGCAGCAATGAGAGCCTGTCCATTTAATTATGGATACGCTGTCCCAAGGCTTAAACACGGGCTACAACTTCATAACTCTTATTATCTTTCTCACATTCTTTACAGAAATAAATGAATTTATTCCATCATAACCAGTACATAGTTACAATAAGGAAACAACCCGGAATTGACTGACCACTTTTACGAGTAATGTGGTCAGTATAGGCAACAAAATACAACTGGTTTCATGTCAGAGTCCAGATTATAGTAACATGTTGTTATCAGCCTGGCTGCTCTCCATGGCGTCTACACCTAACACTGGTAAAGCACATAATAGGACCTGCTAAGCAAGACCGTACCTTCACTGCAATTCACAACTGCTGCACTTCATTACAATACTAATAAACACAAAACAATTCCCTTCAGCCCATTATAAAAATATTTACAATTTCTTATTTTTTCAACTATTACAATACTTTACCAAAAATAAAACCAAAATACATAATACCATTACTATACAACTATAAAACACAAATACACAGAGAACACAACTTCTTTTTTAGCTGTAGAATAAGTTACAATTTTCATTTAGTAATAGAAAAGCTTTTAAATCACTACAAAATTTTGTAACGTTAACGGAAATTTTAACTTCTTAAGGCAATTTGTTGAAACATTTTGGACCATTATACAGAAATGAATGCTTCAATACGGACTTAATCTTAGGAGTTTTAACATTCTCCGGACTATGCTTCTGGCACCGTAATTTAGGTCCGTTGTACCCAAATTACCACTTTTAGTGTAAAAAAGTCTGAGGACTTTAAAAACATACAAATTTTGTAATGGTAATATTTTCAACTGAACGAAAATCGGAAATGAGCTGTCTCGTATTCTCTCTTGTGTGTAATTATTCTCATAAAATGATTCTGCATCACTCTTAACCTCTCTATTAAATATTTAAAAGTCCCACCCCAACACACAACTCTATACTGAAGTCTTGAACTTACTAGAGCAAAGTACAGAGTTCTTAACAAACTTTCATCACAGAAATTTCGCAAAAAATAAAATTTTCTCGTAATTGCTTTCAGTTTGTTTTGCAGGACAGTTATGTACTTCTCCCATGACAATTTTTAATCAAAAATTACTCCAAGATATCGGAAATTTTCTTCTTTTGTTATATATTTACAATTACATAAATCTTCCATATTTTCCGCACAGTTTAATCTCATGAAATTTAAAATCGCGGTTAAAGTTAAAATCTTTAAAATCAAAATTCACATACTTCATTTTATCAACGTTAACTGACATTTTGTTCAATTCACACCATCATCTCAAAATAAAAAGATCTTGCTCAATTTGGTTCCAAATGGTTTATGCCTGTGTTTGGGAATAGAAAAAAGCTATGTCGTCAGCGAAAGCACTTGCCTTCCCATTAAAATTCTGCTTTAATAAATCATTAATAAAAATCAGAAACAGAGTAGCAGAGATGACACTGCCCTGCGGCACACCTGTTGCGACGGGCAGCGGTGCGCTGACAGAATGTCCAACCCGCACTCGCTGTTCCCGCCCTGTGAGGAAGCTACGGAACCAGCTCAAGGCTATACCCCGCACTCCCACCGCCTCCAGTTTTAGTAATAAAATTCTGTGATCTATCAAATCAAACGCCTTTTTAAAGTCTATGAATAGACCCGTTGATTTTTTACCGTCATTTAAGCATTTAAGCTAGAATATATCATATCTGTAACATTATTAAGGGCATCCTCAGTTGATCTACCCTCCCTAAAGCCATACTGATTCATACTAAAAAACTGTATACTATTTAAATAACCGAGTAATCTTATTTTCATTAATTTCTCGAATATTTTGGAAAATGCTGAGAGCAAACTAATTGGGCGGAGATTGTCCAATTTTATAGATGTATTCTTTTTGTAAATTGGCACAGCTATGCTTGATTTTAATTGTTTTGGAAATTCACCTGTAGAGAAGCTTAAATTTATAAGCTTAGCAAGAACAGGAGATATTAAGTGAGCAATGTGTTTGATCAATGCTACACTAATATTATCAAAACCTGATGACTTTTTATTCTTTAAATTTTTAATGATTGTTAATATTTCATTTTCGTTCGTTGGGAGGATAAAAAAGGAAGACAGCCTTGGTGTTAAATTGAGTTCATTGACTGCATTTGATGATTGGCTAGACTGTACTTCGATAAGGTAATTGTTAATTGTGTCAGCTACTGCACAAGAATCAGATAAGATCACTCCGTTATCTAGTTCTATTTTGTCAACAGATTTCTTAGAATTTGACCCACTCAGATTATTTATAATTTTCCATTGAAGAGATGACTCTCCTTTTGCTTCATTAATTTTTTTAGAATAATAACTATTTTTCGTCTCGTTAATTTCTATTCTTAATCTACTACAGTATCTATTGTAAAAAACAGAAAAGCTTCTATCATACAGTCTATTTCTATAAATTTTATACAATTTGTGTTTTCTTTTTATTTTATCTAGTAACTTGGTGTTAATCCAAGGTTAAAGCTGATTAACCTAGCTTTCTGAAGTCTACAAAACCTCAAGTTTTGACATTTTTTGCAATTATCAAGTATATTACTTAATATACTCAAAAAATAACTGAAATTTGCACTAACTTTATCTGATGCAAAAACTACACTCCAATTTACAGAACTTAGTTTTAACATCACCTTTTCACTAGTTTTGCTCTGGATATTGCAATTATTACTAGACTGATTTTGTAATTGGTTAAATCCTATTCTTAAGCCTAACATACAATTATCTGTCAAACCTACGTCGAAAACTGCACTTTTAAACATGGAAGTATTTCGATCTCTAATAAAAATGTGATCTATACAAGTTTGGGAATTAGTTATTCTAACTGGGGAGTATAAACTGAACAAAATCATTACTGTTTAACATACTTAAATAACTGTGTGAACTTGGCGTATTATCAATTATATTAAGGTTACCGGTATCAAATCAAATTTGCCTGCTGAGATAACGTGACGCTGAAAGAGGCAGTGTTGCCACATATAAATGAACACTAACAAATTGGCTGTACAATACGCATTTTCCATTTAATTTAATTACAATATTTTTAATTACCGTAATTACAGACTTCTAATGTTTTGGTACATTGTTTTTATTATTAATATTATTTTTAGTTTATGTTTCTGTAGTATTAGCTAAATATTTCCTTCTAACTTTTCAAATTTTTTAGCTATGTATTTTAAACATACATACATAAAATTCAAATTAATTAATCTTATTTAGTTTTATTATGATCTATATAATTCTTTTTTGCTTTAAGTTACCTCGTAGTCATATAGTTCTTTTAAGGCTGTGATTTGAACTCTTCCCCCCCGTTCAGATCTGTAGTCTTTGGGGGGAATATTTTTTCCATATTTTTTCAATTTTTTGTATGAGAAAGCTGTTGTATTTTTGTGGAATAAAGTTTATTTTGATTTGATTTGAATTGGATGGCATGGCCAGAAAAACATTGCAAGTGACGAGTCAGTCACGTTCGGTGTTATTCTTTCACCGAGCGATGAGAAAAGGATGAATAGTGGCAGGAAAAGAAAATTGAAAGAGTCCAACTGAAAAGACAAGTGTTGTAAGTGGACAAGAGATGCTAAAAATCTATACATATAAAAAAGAAAGTGACCTTTTCCTCGAAAACTAAAGTACAGAATTAAAACAATGTTCAGCCTTTCTGTCAGTTAATGTAAATTAAACTGAATATTTATAAGAAATGTACTGTAGGCCTTCATTTTTACATTAATGTTTGTCAGTAAAAAGTTTCATATTTCAAAAATTAAGTACATTATTGTACTAGCCCCTTTGCAGTCATTGTCATATTCGTAGTCAACGTTGTACCTGCAAATAGTTTGCCTAAAACATCAAAATCTCAGTTTATATTAGCATAATAAATGTTATTACATAAAAGAACTAGTTATACATAAAATAACTTTAATATAAATGAACAGTTTGACAAAAATACACAAATTTAGAGTAGACATATTCATAATAACAGTTTTTTTAGTTCCTGAAACATTTGGTTTTTGTCATTTGCAACGTTGTTCGACGTATTCAAATAATGAATTACATTTTTTTTCTCTCATCGCTAGTGGCACTTGTAACTTTGTATTTCACTGTTGTTATGGGGTAAAGGCCCAAATCAATCCAGCTAAATTTAGCTGGACATCCTGAGATTTAGATCAGTGATCCTCAGAATTAAGTTAATGGGAAACATTTAAGGTGAATGAAATTACAGTAGAACTCCAATCATCCGAATCAATTGGGATCAGACCGTATTCGGATAATCAGATTTTTGTCTAAAAGCAGTCCATTTTATTTAATTACTGCATGTAATTAAATGCATGTATGTTGAAATGGGGTATAAAACAACATTTTAAATAAAAAAAGGCATTTATCATATAATTAATTACAGTTTAATTAAATATTACAGTGTTCTATTATATGTATTTACGCAACATCCTGTAAACGAATGTTATTGCTTGCCAAACATCTCTTTGTTAAATATGCTCTATATGTTTGACTGCATTCTCCGTTTTTGGGCAGCCAGGTCGTGCATCCGCTTGAGAGAGGGAAGGACAATAGTATGAGTAGACAATACTGTACAGTATCCCTATCGCATTATGTTTCCTGGTAGAATTTGGATTTGTTCTTTTAAGACGGTGTTACAGTATTTATTGAGGCATATTATATTTTATTTATTGTGATACATATAGGTATGATTTATCTTTCTAAGAATTAAAAACACTACTCTTTGTTATTGTATGATTTTTTTTTTTTAGAACAAAATTAAGATTGTAAGATTTCTTTTATGACATTCTGAAAGCGATTTGGATTGTTGGATTTCGGGTAATTGGATTTCCACTGTATTAATAAGTGATGAATACAATAGAGCTGCATGCAATGTATAACGAGATTGTAAATATAATGTCTGCTTCAATTGTACACTATAATCTTTCCCTAAAAATACGTAACAGTCTTTGTCAGTAATTATTTAAAAATAAATTTGTAACTATACTAACCCTCTAGTCTGTTGCCATTTTAAAATTATTTGTTTTATACAAACAGAAAGTAAACCGAAATTTTTTTGTTGAAAGGAGAAGCCGATCTACTCTTTTCCTTTTCCTCTACCCATTCCCATAAACTATTGATTTATATGAGGAACTTATTCGGACAATGTAAGGGGTGGAACTAGTACAACACTAAATGAATATTATTCATATTACTGAATGAAGATCCGAAGAACATTCCCGTCCTTATTCTTCAGGAGAATAATGGCATGAAGCAATAATTAATGGCTTAGTAGCTCTAATCTCCAACTGAGCTGACAATCCTCATTGTTGGTAGCACACTGATAGTTGTAAATCAGTAGCTTAAAAACTGATTGCTTTCACGTGTAGTGAGTGCTTTGGTCCACTTAAACTGGTGATTTAGTTTTTATTCAAACAAATTCTGAATTAGAAATATCACAGTTTAAAATTGTAATTATAGTGCAGTTTACTCTTTAGGTGCCATTCTTTTGGACACTGCATGCCTTTGTGTGAGGGCAGGGAAAACAACACCTCTCGACATACAGATGGCAGAAAAGTTATGTACTTACTTACCCCTGACATTTGATAAGGAACAGCTGTACAAAGAGCTCTATGTTGCTAAGACTGATATATCCACACTTACTTCTGCCCAACTGCTTAAAAAGGATTTTAAAATGGCTTCTGGAATACCTATTGCTGGACTTCCTATAAAAGTGAAGGTATTTTTAAAAGAATGTTCAGTTTGAACTTCATTATTATATTTATATTCCTTTGAATTTCAGTAACATATCATTGATAATAACAGTTTGGGAAACCAAAAAACTGAATTTCCTATTAGACTTTTTTTGCGTGTACTATTTTTTAAAAGGTCTTTTGTAATCTTGTTAAAACGACTCAACTGAAATCAATAACTAAACAAATCATGAACATTTATCGTATTAAGATAAAAAAGAGCGTTACATGTGAGAGTGCACACAATAAAAAATCCAAATAAAATGTGTGGAAACATTTCGGGGCCACTATTCTTATCATCAGTCCACTACTTTAGAAGGCTGGAGTAAAATTGGGTTATGAGTTGCCATGCTGTCATACCAAGGGGTAAATACTGCTTGCTCGTAATCTGAATACTGTACTGTATACATGTTATTAACTATACCAAGTGTTCCTATACATTTTAATGCCTTGGCACCCTTAATGTACAGATTATTTCCGACGACACCTAACCTAAAATTTTGACATTTCAGTATTGTTGCATAACCTTGACCGTCAACATTGTTGTTTGGTTATGTGGTGTTAGTTTGTCAATTGCTATGATGTTTTAGTTCAAAAACCTATTGTTGTTTATTATTCACAGCTGTAAATTTATAAATTATAAACATAATAAGGTTATTTATTTATGTATTAGGGTTAGTTATTGAAGACATTCTATTTGTTTACACAACATTGCATTATTCTATATACATTAACCCAAGGAGTGTTGATCGCCTCAAATTGAGGCGATCAGTATTTTCATAAACTGTTACCGCCTCAATTTGAGGCGATGTGCGCTCACTCGATTAATGTCGCTCACAGTCGGGAAAAAAAGTCAAAGTCGTCTAAAATATATATCATTTGAAAGGCCGTGAATCAGTGTTTGTTTACATGTCTTTGGTTTTGCTCTATGACTGTCAGATGAGGCACAGTGGCAGAAATAATTCTTTGTTTACTTCTTACGTCGTCATCTGTCAATCAACTCGCCAGTCTCGATCGCCATACCAAGCCGGCAGTTGTTTATGTTTGTTGATCTGTTGTGTTATGCTTTGTGTGACTTTTAGTATTTGTGTATTATAGATTGTATATTATTAGTGATCACGGGTGATCCGTGTCGTGGTTTATAAACATTATAATTATGCATGCTAAAGTTGGCATATTCGTTGCTAGGCAACATATTTATTGTTACTTCATAAATATATGTTGTATAAATGTTTGCCTATATAATTCATTTGTGTGACTTTTAGTGTTTGTGTATTATAGATTGTATATTATTAGTGATCACGGGTGATCCGTGTCGTGGTTTATAAACATTATAATTATGCATGCTAAAGTTGGCATATTCGTTGCTAGGCAACATATTTATTGTTACTTCATAAATATATGTTGTATAAATGTTTGCCTATATAATTATATGTTTTTTTGTTCAGAATGAAATTCTGCACAACTTGTATATCTCAGTTTTTTTCTAATATCATAATTTTATATACATAAATGACCGTCAATCTACTTATAAAATTTATTTTTATAAAAAATTTATAAATAACATTATATTTAAAAACTTTTTAAAAATTTTAAAACTTTTTCCATTACCAATAATTAAAATTTATTTATTACTAATAAAAATGATACAAGTTTCATTTTTCTAATGCTAATAACAAATATACAGCGAATTTTTAAAAAAAGTATTACAAATCACTGAAAATTTGGCGACACTACACAAAATTATGACCAACACTCCTTGGGTTAAATACATTCAGTTTAGAAATTTATTCCTAAAATTACTTTTTCATATAAATTAGAGAAAATATAGGTATAACAAATATTGTAATACACATATGTCCATATAAAAAAATCTGTATTCAAAACCCAGCTTTTGGCATTTGTAGTGTTTTACAAAATAATTTCTAAAAAAATACGTAGAAAATTAAATTCTGTAACAAAAATATACTATCAAAACAAGGTATAAAACCAAATAATTATTTTAAAAAAATCCTATTTTCAAAAAATTGAAAAGAATTCATAACAATTTTTGTTTTGTATGTACATAAAGTATTTGAATTTTTAGTTTTAAAACATTGAAAAGTAGTATAAATTGTAGACAATTTATTGGGGATCATGAAAATATAAGAGTGTAATATATTTAAACAATAAACAACATATTTATTTATTTATGGTGAATCAATGCACTTTCAGTATATTTAAAGGGATTCCTTAGGGTCAGCTGACTGCATGATAACTGGGTTTCCAATGGGTAATTTATAAAAGCTTTACTTTTGTTTAAATACTATGTGAATAGTAGTTGTTAATTTTTATTTAATTTTTGTAGTGATTGTAATAAGGAGGAAAAGAACAATGTAAATGAATCAAAAACCAAAGAAACCATGTTTATTTCAAGAACAGAAATAATAACTGTCAATACCAAACTGAGAATTATTTTAAATGTAATTGAGTAAAAGTAATAAGAGATTAAAAAATTATTTTTCTAATGAGAGCGATGTGCTTGTTTATCTTTGATTAGTTTGTAGAATCTTGGTGTTAATTTTGATAGTGCAACACAAATTTAATTTTCGATTTTAAGGTTACCTCTAAGATTTCATAGTGGCAGCTGCTAAAAAAAACCAGATTCACACAGGTAAGAACTGTCAAATGGTATAAATGCTCAAAGTGCCTTCATGGTTACTACTCCATACTCATCTTTGATACTGCACCAAAAATCATTCAGAGATTTAGGCTGGAGCCTAGAAATTGAAGACAAGCTTGAAAATATGTTAATGAGCTGTTCAGTTCCAAAATTTGTGAATTTCTGCTTTTATAGGTTCACTTACCCACTCTACTGATTTTTCTTTTCAGGAAGTTTTCCAGAAAATAAGAGCTCCAAATAGGATAATTGGCTGAAAACACACTGTTGAGCATGTTTTAACATCAAACCATTAATGGTTCTTAAGGAGTTTCTTATTGGAATTATAATTTAAAATCAATGTAAATAATTAAACATTCCAATACATTTTTTAGTTTATTTGTGAGGCCTTTCAATAACGAAGTAATCATTGTCAAACACTCACATTAACTAATTATTCTTTATATTGAGAAACGTCTGCGATTGATATAACGTTACTCCCAGGTAACGATGGTCATTATAACATCTTTCTACTTTTTAGAAAGATGTTCAGTTTTCGCTCAGCTAGTCTGTTACATAGCCTAAGTGACTTGATAAATAGTCACTGTCAATGAAAAATAATTCTTCATGCATGTTTAAAATTTGTTTTTAGTAAAAGTAATTGGAGTCATTGGTGGGTCTGTATTTTTCTTGCTGGCTCCTCCATCAGTAATTTAATTGTATTCCATAAAAAAAGTCTTTAATTGCCACTTATTAACAACTAAAAACTCAATTTCAAACTCCGCAAATACTTTCTGCATAGTATTAAACATACTACTTTTAATCAACTCAAAAAGATTCATCATTGTATTTATCAATGTATTATTTTAATTTTATTAATATCTCTTAATATGACACTTAACCCTCTTATTGTTGCTGCTGCATCGGCAATTAAGTCTGCTGCGTGAATGTTAATTGCAGTACAAGTAAAACGTTACACAACACAAAATTTATTACAATACAAGTACAAAATGCACAAATATTACGGTGATCGATTTCGGTGAACCACGCTCACCTTCCTCAGACAAGAGGGATTCACAAAAGAATGGAAAATGGTGTTCAACAACTCAATTTATAGGCCTATGATCACGTGACCCCATTGGCTGGAATCGTCGAAATGGCGGCTGCTGTGATATTATTGGTTAATCCCTATTGGCTGTTACTTCTGTTCTTTTAGTCGCTGAAAATATATTATTAAAAACTATTTCGGAATCAAAATTAAACTGTTCATTCATTAATTTATCACAATCCTTACATTTTTCTTTAAAAATAAATAACTCTTCCCAAGCATTCATAATACAACCCTTCTTACAAACTTTTAGAATATCTACATTTTCATCTATCTTATTCAAACTGTGGGTACAATTCAGAAGGTGTTTAGCTACATTAGATCTTTCAGGTTTCTTGTTTATAAAAGCAAATACATTGTTTTTATATATTTTGCTAAAATTTACAGTCTGACCTATGTAAAACATATTACAATCAATACAATTAATCCTATATATTCCAGAATTATTGAATTTATCTTCATTTTCAATATTCGGGTGTAAAATGTTGGACATAGCATTACAAGTCTTAAAAGCTACTAATAGATTGATTTTCTTAAATCTATTGCCAACTTTTTGTGTAAACGGTCCATTGTAATGGAGGTATACATACTTCTTTTGTTCTTTATCAGATTTTTTTTTAACCCTCCTGATGTTTATTGCCGATGCATCGGCAATTTAGTACGTCTCGTAAATGTTTATTGCCGATGCGTCGGCAACTGTGCAGTCCATTGTTACATATGCTATTCTGGCATTATCGTTCCGTCAATAATACTCTATGTGGTATCAATCGAAACAGGAGATGATACCGAATAATCGATAGTCGAGTATGATCGATTACACGCATCGAGAGAATTGTGATTTGTTTACAAAATAGCTGTAACAGTCAGTGAATGAGGATCGGCCATATAGACTCGCCGGTGTTTACGCTTGTTTTTTGTCCTTTCCAATTTTTGCTGAGCAAAACATTTGTATATATTGTATATATTTTTAAAGTTTACTAAATTTTGAACAAGATGGCTATCCTGGATTTGTTTGTTTGTGTTATTTTATTTCCATGGTAACAATGAAAACTTTTCTAAAACAACGAAAAAAAAATGTTTTCTTCAGTTTTGGATGCACAAAATTTTTCAAAATGAAGGTATGTACATAAAACATATTGTAAAATATTCAGTGTAATATAACAAATAAAATGATATATAATAGTATGTATTTATAATAATAAATATATTTTATATTATTTTTCAAACAAATGTCTGGAAATCAAGCTAAATACACCGAACATTTTCAGGATACATAGTGAACACTAGGAGGGTTAAGTGTTGTTCGTTTATCATCTCCAATTTTGTTTTCTATTTTCATTTTTATTCTACTTCCAATTTCATCAATTATTGATGCCTTGTATCAATTTGCAATAGCTATTGATTTTATTACATTTATATCCAGTTTTCTATCTGCAACACTTGATGGTATTGAATACGCCCTTTATAACATACTTCTGAAGCTAGCTGTTTTGTGAGATAGGGGATGGATAGAACTGTTATTTATTGTACAATTGGTTTGAGTAGGTTTCCTGAAAATTCTATATGAAAGTTTGTTATGATCACGAATTAGTTTTAGATCCAAAAAGTTAATTTCATTCATAGATTCTGACAAAATGGCTGACAGTGGACTACCCATAGCTAAACCATCGTGTTGTAAGTAAAATTTGTTATTGAAACTGAAGTAATTTTGTTTCAAGATAGTTTTGAGCAACTTTACAATTTGATTTACGTACATTTTTTCATATTGTTGTTCTACAAGATTTTCCTTAACTAAGTTAATCACTTCATCAACTGGAATATTAGTATACAGATTGAAACATATGTCAAATGAGGCTAACCTAGTCTTATTAACAATTCATGATTGACCTTATCGACAACATCAATACTGTTCTTTTCAATTGTTTTTTTGTCTTTTCAATTCTTTTCAATTGTATTTATTTTCAAGGTTCAAAGCAGAGGTCAAAATATTAGACAATATCTTTTGTTTTATGTGACGTTTTACTTGTACTGTATATGTACCAACATGTATTATGCTAATTAAAAAACTATTTGTTAATTGCCGACACACCGGCAACTTTGCAAGCCTTTGCTATATATATATATATATATATGATATTCCTTTACTATTTTCGCGTCAATAATACTTTATGCGGTATCAATCGAAACATCGGATGTTACCGAATCGTCGACAATCGAATATAACACATCGAGAGAATTATTATTTTTGTTTACATAATCGTCGTTGTATTCAAAAGAAGACTTTTGCCTCATGTACATATGTTTGATTTTTTGTTCTTGTACATTTTTTCTATAAATATTGTATATAAAATGTATATATTCATTAACTGTACTAAATTTGAAACGAAATGGCTATTTTTATTTTGTTTATTGCAAGAAATTTGATTCCATGGTGATTGTGATAAATGTTCTTAAACAAACTATCTTCCTCAATTTTGGATGCACAACTTTTTCATATTCAAGTTATGCATATGACAGTTACATAATTGTATTCTCTGTAACATTACAAATAAAATCAGAAGTCTACAAAACAGGTGAAATATGCTTAACATTATCAGGTTATACAGTGAACATTAGGAGGGTTAATGTAAAAAACTGGGTAAAATTTATTTCAGACTGTTGTTAAACATATTCTATTTGTCGCAGGAGTTTCATGAACTTAACCTCTAAAAGTTGATTTAGGTTCTAATTACTACCATTAGTCACCACAATCTTAACCTTTTTATACTTCTTCAGGTAACAAAATACCCATTAAAAATTATTAGGAATTGGTACACTGTTAAGCAAATGAACAGGAATTGGTACACTGGTCAAGAGTTTTTAATGAAGGACTCCAACCATATTCTTGATGCTTTTGACAGATTTAATAAAATAGCTGTTAAATTGATCTGCACATTTAATTCTTCCAAGCAGAAAATTAAAGTTCATCTTATTCTACCAGGCGAAGTTATGGCTAAGAAGCCCTCTGTAACACAACCTGGGGACTAACGGCTTAAAGTGACTTCCAAACCACAGGAGCAGTAGGGCAAAATTGGGTATTGAACCCAGATGGATTGCGTGGCAAGCCATCGCCTTAGCCCCTAAGGTACGGCCGCTCCGAGTCTCGTAGCCATAAAAGCCAGAAGCAGCTTTGAATTGAATAGTATTTGTTTATATTATTTAAATAACACATTAAAACTATTTTAAACTCCATGAAATAATGCTTATATTTGAATGTATATTTGTTTTAAGGAGTTTCTTCAAAGAGACGATGCCACTAGTGCAGCACGTCAGTTTTGTGAAGAACACAATGCAGAGTTGTGTGTGATATATGGACTAGGAGAACAAGAAGGAAATATGACAAAAGACATTGCAGTGTTTGCTCTTAATAACTTAGAAGCTGCTGGGATGGTTAGAAATAATTTATTAAGTATTTTTAAAACTTGTATAATGCTAACAAAGGGTTGGTTTGACACAAAATAATTATTATTTACAGTTATAACTTGAAAGAAACAATATGTTGGATTAAATATTTATAGTTACTTTAAGTAGAATAAAAAAAGCGTGCCGTACTACTTTGAATTACCACTGTAGTTTACTGCCTTCTGATAACTTGAAACTCCAATAATTTGTACTATTTGTTGTCTATCTGTTAATGTTAAATAATTCTTAAACCAGCTTAAAACGTTTCCCATAACACCGATATACTGTAGTTTCGATTACAGCAAATTTCTGTCAAGTGAATCTCATTTTGTTTGTTTTTCGAAATTTCATTATGAATTTTGTCAGTGATGTGGAAAAGGATGTCTTCTATTGTTTGATCACTTCTTAAGCCATATTGGTTATGAAAAAAGATTGTTACGGTATCAAACAAAAACTTGTAAGTTGTAATTATCAAAACAAATTTCTCTAATATCTTAGATATTACGCTCAACAATGAAATAGGTCTGTAATTCGTGGCAAATCCATTCCCACCCCTTTTAAATAACGGCATTGCTTTACATAATTAAAAAAATGTCAGGAAATATAACTTGAACTAGGTATTTATTTACAGCATCTAATAATGGTGATTTTATTTTCTCATAGTTATTCTTAATTACATCTGCATGAATTTGATGAACTACTGCTGCTGAGCCCCCACACATTTTATTAATACATTCAGCAAGCTGCCGCTCAGTGATGGGGACCAGGTGAGGGGAGGGAGAGGGAGAGAGAATTTGAATTTATTTTACCTGTCCCAGTTTAGACCATAGGTCCACTCTTTCATTGGGACAGGCACCAAAAATATACAAACTATAAATACAATTGGTGTGGTCTTACAATACTAGACAATAATTACAAATTTATAAACAATTACCATAATAATTAATTACTGGTAGTTACTTAGAAAAATTAGTTACTAATCATATCTTGACAACATTAGTCATTTCACATTCTTATTACTTATTCTTATTAATTTTTACATTTTCTTCTTTTAAACTAACATCCAGACTATTTAATAATCTGATTGTACTTGAAACAATTTTGCTTAGATAACTGTTCTATGAATTGGAAACTGTAGTTTATGATAGCCAAATCTAGTATGTCTTAACCCTTTGAGGAGTAATCACGTCATATGACGTGACACTTACGATGTCCATAAGGAGTAGTGTAAATTTTACTAAAAATGCGTTTGGGAGTAAAAAAATAAAATTGCACAATTTAAACAAAATTGTTATTATTTATTCATATAAATGCATATGAGAATATTTACATAGAATGATTTTTTATGTTTAGTACTTTTTTTATAGTATGAAAAAGTTCAAAACAAGGCTCAATGGATAAGGCGACTCGGCAGTCTGGACATTCGAAAGAAGTGTCTTTTCGTTTTTTAGGATTTCGTGATGAGTTTGCACAAACATAACACTGCCTTTGTATTTTCCTTTTACGTTCTTGATTACCAGGTAGAGATTTTATGAAGTGCCGTTCAGTCAATCAGAGCGACTGCTTATCGCCCGTCAAGGAGCGTGGGATTGCCGGTTGTTTCTCTTTCGGTGTGTAGTGAGTTTCAAGGACTTTCATTCTTTCAGCAATATTCATTTACTGCCTGCCTAATTTCCTCACTTCGTAATAATCTATCTCGATCTAAGTCCATTTTGATAATAAACTGTACACTATTTTATTTACACTTATACAATATTGTATGAATAAAACACTACACTACTAAAACATATATACACTATATACAATAAAGCCTTGTGAAAACATAAATAATACTTGATAACCACACCGTAACAATCACAAAACACGTCCAAGAAATAGGAGTGAGTAGCAAGTGACAGTGACTATGATTAGATGAGTGACAGTAATAGGGGGAAAAGCGCGCAAATAATCACATAGGTGAAATAAAAGCGGCAGTATGACGTCACTAATCGACCTAGCAGGGGCCGGTAGATGCAAACACATGAGTAATAACAGCTGCAATGCGTCTTCATAATCCTGGAAACATTATTTGTACGAACTCCATAACGTAGCAGCACAAACGTGGCCATATGGTCTGTCACGTCATATGACGTGGTGACTTCTTTGGGCCATTATCATCGACCACGTCATTTGACGTGGTTACTCAAAACTGCACATAGTGCGCACTCTTCAAAGGGTTAAATGAACAGCTTGCATAGTATATTTATCATACAAGTATTAAGGTTTTTTTTTTTTTTAGAGTCTAAAAAATTACGTTACGTATATTTAGATCCCTCATTTTCTTTAATTTTACCCACTGTAGCTCTATAATAAATACTTTGTTACCCTTTCATCTAACCTAAGGTTAAAGACAATACAGGCATTGCGATCTACTTGTAACTTTGATGTCAATTCAGTAACCATAACCTAATATCATCAGTAATTTTAATTAGCACTGTCTGCGTACTAAAATATTTTCTATATTCAGATTGATACTTATATAATATGTTATTATCATTTACATACTTAGTGACCTGTTTACATAAACTAATTTATCTAACCTAAAATACAGAGTACATTTATTGGCCTGTAGTTCTTACATTCTATTGGATTATTAATCTTAGGTATTGGCAAAATCATTGCTCTCTTCCATGAACTAGGAAGAAGCAGCACTTTGTAACTAGAAATTGAATATCCTGCAAGTCTTTCCCCAATTTTCATGCAATGCATATGCATACTGAATAAAAATGTATATACAGACAAATAAACTTTGTACAATCTGTAGAGAATGATCCAAGGATCTCTTGCTCCACCAAATCCGTACAACCACTGGACCAGTGGCAATAATTGACAAAACCACATTTATACAAGCAGCAATGCACAAACAAAAGGAACTGTGGAAGGCCAAAGAGAAAATCATCCTCCAGGAACTCAGTTTGGTGTACAGGAAGTATGAAATAAACCAATTAAGTGACAGAAATAAGATACAAGACTTTAGTGAAAAAACAAAAAGTAAATATGCCATTATAGACTTACACAATGGACATCTTACAAACCAAGAAGCTTAAAACATTATCAATTTGAGTTTGAGGGAGCTCGATTAATAGAGCTTAAAGTTGATGAAAATAGTCTACACTATTGAACCCTTATCCATCCCTAACCTAATATCATTAGTAATTTTAATTAGCGCTGTCTGCACACTAAAATATTTTCTATATCCAGATTGATACTTATATAATATGTTATCATCATCTACATAGTTAGTGACCTGTTTACATAAACTAATTTATTTTACACAGAGTACATTTATTGGCCTGTAGTTCTTACATTCTATCGGATTATCAATCTTAGGTATTGGCAAAATTATTGCTCTCTTCCATGAACTAGGAAGAAGCAGCACTTTGTAACTAGAAATTGAATATCCTGCAAGTCTTTCCCCAATTTTCATGCAATGCATATGCACACTAAATAAAAATGTATATTCAGACAAATAAACTTTGTACAATCTGTGGATAATGACCCAAGGATATCTTGCTCCACCAAATCCGTACAACCACTTTCGACTAGTGGCAATAAGTGACAAAACCACATTTATATAAGTAGCGATGCATAAACAAAAAGAACTGTAGAACTAGTAAGTCTTTTAACTCTATTTTTGTCTGTAATTGACTAAAGCATCCTTAGTTCTCACATAATTCTTGTATAGCTTATCATATGCCTTTATTAATTCTCTAATCTCTAGAGTAATCCAAGGACTAGGGTTTCTGATTTTAGAAATCTTATCCTCAGGAACATAAATATTATATAATTGTACTATATTATTAGAAACTAACTTTTCCATCTAAAGTGGCCTTTGTATAAACATAATTAAAATCCAAAGTTTTACATTCCTCTTTAAGTTTATGTAACTGAGTATTCATATAATCTCTTACAACTATTTTATCCTTAGCATTAGGCAACCTAACCTTTAAATTAAATAGAGAGAGAGAGAGAGAGGGAAGTTTTTAATGAAATAAATAGTTGATTTATAAAAATAATAATAAGCAAATTACTTGATTTTATGCACTTTTTATTGTACTGTGTTTTCTGATATTAACATATTGCGGATCACTGACAAGCTCAGCTCGCATTTAGTGGCTGGGCCTAGTGGCACAATGATGAGCTCAGCTCGCATGAGCGATCTGCTTTTAATTTTACCTCCAGATTGTTACAATTGATTCTACTAGGTTGCCTAAGCGTCTCTATTCAACAACTGAGTATTTTTAGAAACGGATTTCCTTTATAAAAACTTTCATAAATAGATCGCAGTAGTAGAAGCAGTTTATATTTTGTTCAGTGATATAATACTGTATTTAGTTTAGATATAGTGTGTTTCTATCCACGTTGCTGCACCGATATTGTAATTGACATTGAGGTTAGTGAAACAGACAGATGAGGCAGTTGTTGCCTAGCCTAGTCTATTTGATGACTTAGATGTTGTCATCTCTTCGCCCTGAACTGCGTGCGGTATATCTAGATTATGACTCTGACATCGTCCCACCCCATAACCTGGCTCACTACCTGTCCTGTTGCTACAGCTATATCGCCGATATCCCAGCAGGCCACTGTTACATCTAATCAATTATTACAAATTACCTGCAGTTATATAGCAGCGTCCTGTTATTGTTCTACCAGCCACTGCACGAATTAATTTGTACCCGCTGGGGCGCACACATACAAATAATTCGATCGGCAATGGGTTAAAACGTTTATTATTGTAAGAGGTCGTACATTTGGTTATTATATCTAGTCTAATATTTTGCTCTTGTTTCTAGGTTATAAAAGCTCTGTTGAACTGTAGAGAGCCATGTTTAAATCTCCAAATTTTAACTTGTTCTCTGCAAGGATTCACGCTTTTTGAACAGTTAAATATTACAGCATCGAGGAAACAATTTCTTCCAATAATTCAAGAAGTTGTGGAAATTATCAAGAAAAATAAAAAATAAAATTAACTGTTCTCAGTAAGATCTAGTGACCATGGTGTGTTATCTTTCCTTTAACTTTCTGTGATACCAGTTAATAAAGTTTTTTTTACTACTGTGTTTTCATTATTTTAATTATTTCATAGTCAACCTTTAATTGATTTGTGATATTAGTGTAAATCTTATATCTGGAGTGGAAATGTTTCAAAGATTTATATCATTTATACACACAAATTTCAATTTATCAAAGTAATTTCTGCACAAAATCATTTCTTACCACATGGTGACTAATTAATTAAATTATTTTTACTAGTTTTCTTTATTTGTTGTAAAATTCTTCTAATGAATTGAACTAAAAAAACCAAGGCTTTAGTAGGCAAACAAACAGCAGATATCAGCTTTGCTGGAGGTTGTCAATAGACTGACAACTGAAAATCTTGAACTGAAGAGTAAAGTATTCTTGAAAGTAGGATGGATGACATTAAGCAGTACTCTTGGCAGGATACTATTGAAATACATGATATTCCAGTTGAAAAGGAAGAACAGATGTTGAAGGTCATTAACAACAGTTGGGAAGGCGTTGGACGTCAATATAGAAAACCAACGATAAGTGCATGCCATAGGCTACGTGGCCAGGATGGGACTGGAAGGCCGCCAGGAATCATAGTTAACCCTTTTAGTGCTATGCCACCTGGCCTATGAATATACCCAAAAGTGCTAAGCAGTTTTGTGCGAAAATGTAGTTTTGGTAAAACGCTCGTAGATTGGTTATTTGTTGTAATATCTTCATACTTTTTGTTTTGTATCGTAACAAAATAAACAGAGAACAGCCCCATGACAAAAAATACGTACAAAAGTATTTTTGATTTATTAAAAAAATAAATAATTTTGTTTTTATTTTTGTAATAATGAATAAAATAAGAGCGCCTGATTATTTTTTATATTTTCTTTAAATATTCCACTGTAAAGACCATCTAACGTAGAAAAAATTTAATATATTTTCAGTTCATTTTAATAAAAAATAAGGAATATAGAGGAAATATAAAAAATATTGTCCTCACAAACATTTGTTGAGAACTTGACATTTGAAACATGTTTTGAAAAACAAGCAATAACTTTTCAATCATATGTATATGACATTGCACTGTTTTATTTCTATAAAACCATTATTATAATAAAAAATTATTACAGTAAATGAGGTATTGTGGTTTTGAAGCATTAGTTCTTCATCAATAACCTCGAGTAGCAAGGAATCCTTGGCGGCAAAGATTTTATTAGCTACCCTAAAAACAATTAATTTATCATAAATACGGAAAACAACATTTCAAAATAAAGGTTTTATAAAACAAACTATTTATATGTTTAATGCATTTCTGTTGAATAAAACATACAACTGAACAACAAAACACATGAATTTCACAAAACAAATAGACGAATATAACCTCGATTTTCCTTCACACAAAAAAAAATATAGAGTCGATTATCGGCTACCAAATGGCCATATATTGATTCTCTAATACCTTTGGAATAAAATGACATCAATAGCGGCCAGTAAAATAAACAAGCCTGTCGTATATATATATATATATATATACAAAATATGTAGATGCTCGCACTTTTAGACATAAATACACTCTATGTGGACATGTCGCACTATGTAGACTTAGTAGCACTAAAGGGGTTAAAATGACATGTCGTTTGGAAGCAGAAGCTATAATACAGAGACGAAGGGTTAAACGAAAATTCTCAACTAACATAGGCCTTACTACAAGTCCAGCGGCTCCCATTTATATAAATGAAAGTTTTTGCCCTGAAAGGCATAGACTCCTGAATGCGGCTGGGGATAAGAAGCGAGAAAAGAACTATACTTACTTATGGATAAGAGGAGTGAAGATCTTGATGAGGAAAGCAGACTAGTGAAAATTGTGACAACGAAGAACTGTAAAAACTGTTCTACGTTGTTGAGGAATACTTTATTTTATATTTCCCAATGTTATGTAAGTTATTTTGTTTATTTTTTCAGTATGATTTTAGTTAAAGTGTACAGTAGTCATAATTTTAATAGAACTTCTCATAATTAAATTTAATGTATGTGTAATAACCTATTTGTTAAAAAGTCAGTTTTTTACAGCTTTAGAACTAAGAAAAGTAAATTCAAAAATTTAATGGAGGGAGTTAGTAGCTTTATTGTTATAAATCAAAACATAAGAAGTTTTAGGCAGAATTTTAATTTATTCATAAGTGAGTTAGAGATCTTAACTGAAACTTGGATAAATAGAAGTGAATTTAGTAATTATTAGAAGAGTACAATATATTTGCTAAATCTAATGAGGAGTATAGGGCCGGAGGAATCATTGTTTATGTTCGTGATTGCCATCAGTGTAGTGGAGTGAGTGAGAGAGAGGATGTTCAATCAGCTGATATCCTATTGTTAACTGTCAAGGTCAGTGACAGGAGCGCTTTACTTTGCTGGCTGTTTTTTGGTTCCACAGTAGGTCCCGGGTAGATTTCATCAATGATATTGATGTTGTATTAACTGATGTGGAGGTCACAATTTAATTTTTGTTGGTGACATGAATTTTGATATATTAAATCAAAATATAGAATGTGATAATCATATGAGTTTATTAGCTAATAGAAGAATGATTAGCTTAATAAATAAACCTACACGTACGGTATTATAGGAAATTCAGCTACTTGTATTGACCAAATTTTGTCAGATTTTATAATAAAGGGTGTATTGATGATAATTTTAAGGCCAAAGTATTTCACTACAACATTACAGATCATTCAATGGTTGGTTGTACAATTAAATTGTTGTTTTAAAAAATTTAATAAAATTTGCTATTGTAGGGTCGACATGGATAAGTTTGCCACTGACCTTCAGGCTGAACTTTAGACTGATGTCTTCTTACAAAGCTATGTGTTAGATGCTTTCCATTGTTTTATTAATGCATTTCAGTTCATTTTGAGTAGCTGCCAGTCAAAAGTTAGGTCATAAAACAAATGTTTAGATTAAAACCTTAGAACACTGACAGTCTGTTACTGAGAATCAAAAAGAAAAACTATTTTTAAATTACTAATGAAAAATTCGAATAATGCAAAAATTAAGCTGTATTATAGTAATTTTATAAACCTTTTAAATTTTGAAATAAAAAATGCAAAGGAGTCCCAAAGATATTCAAGTACTGACATAAAATCTAAGTGGAATATTGTAAACAGTTGATTGTTGAACGCCAGGGTAAATGTGAAATTAACAAAATTATTGGTGCAAATGGTGTGGTTATTAAATTACCTCAAATAGCAAGTTAATAATAAATATTTAGACCAAGTTTATGACTACAAAAACATCTTTGCACAATGCACTAGTTATCAATCTTCATTTTTTTATGACACCAACTACAATAGAAGAGTTTTTATATATAATTAAAGGTTAAAAAAAATAACAGACCCAGGCTTTAATGATATTAGTTCCACTTAAATTAAAACCATGGTCCCTTATATAACTGATGTTTTGACATACCTTTACATTTTTAGTTTGTCTTCTGGAGAATTTCCTTTATGTCTAAAAATATGCTGTCGTAATACCAATTTTTAAGTGTGGGGATTGTAAGCAACCTAGCTGTTTCCATCCAATTTCTTTATTGTCAGTTTTTGAAAAGATAGTCGAGCAACAATTGATTCCATTAAAAAAAAAGTATTTCAGTGAAAATCAGTTTAGATATCAAGAAGGTATGTCTACTGAGAATGCATTAATTACATTCATGGAAGAAATATACAAACAAATAAATAAAAGAGTGAAAAGGTTTCATCCTTATTTACTGACATCACTAAAACGTTTGATACAATTGATCATGATATTATATTTGACAAGTTGTCTTTGACAGGCATAAGAGGCCTGCCTCTGAAATGGTTTCCTAGCTATCTGTCACGAAGCGTACAAAATGTTAGAATTGGTAATTTTTGTAGTTTTCCTGGTTCTATTAAATGCAGTGTAAGGCTTTCTTTTGTAACCTAAAAATGTGTAAATTACTAAGACTGAGTTCCCCAGATTGCCACCGCATAAGACAAGTACGAGTATACACACCCATAGCAAGCTTATAGCAGGATCCACCTCTATAAAGCGAGCTAGTCTCGATAGAATGAATAGCCCCTTGCTAATTTTGTTGGACGCCAAGGCAATGTGGCTTGAGAAAACAAGCTTGCTATAAATTACTAATCCTACAACCACTTTAGTCTTTTGTGCATTGGTAACAAGTTTATTACTTGTAAACCACTGCAACAAAGAGCTACTATTTAAAAAAGCATCTATTTCTGCTGCAGAAGGATCTTGATCAGATACTAGTTATGAGGTATTATCCGCATATAGATATAAGTTGGTTTGGTTCACACTGCTGTCATTAATAAAAAGCAGAATTAGAATCGGTCCCAATATGGACCCCTGGGGTATCCCCAGTAAGAATTGGTTTCTGTTCTGATAACTGACTTCTCATGAATCCAAAACTATCCAAATATGGAATCTTGAGAATCTGATGGCAACCTACCAGAAAAGAATAGAACCAGTCGAGGGCAATACCCTAATGCTTGCGTTCTCCAATTTTCCTTGAAAAAGTTAATGGTTAACCAAGTCAAAAGCCCGACTCAGATCAAGAAAAGTTCAATAGTATGCTTTCTACTGTCCAAATTCATTACAACTTGTGGTATAAAGTTGTACATGGCATCAACAGTTGACAGGCCTAGTCTGAAACCAAACTGTGCTGGAATTAAAATCTTATTAGTTGACAAGTAGGGCAGAAGACGATGAGCATGAATTTCTCCAACATTAGAGAAGGATGACAGGATGGAAATGGGTCTTTAGTGTTCACTTTTAATTTTATGAATAGGTGTTATAATTGCCTGTTTTAAATAAGAGGGGAAAAGACCAGAGGCGAACGAAGAATTAACTAGGTGTGTCAGGGAAGAAGCAAATTCAATTGCACAACATTTCAACATATTTTATGACACTCCCATCAATACCTGAAGAACAGGTAGAAGATAAAAACACTATTACTTTTAATACTTCCTCCTCTGTAGCAGGCGATATAAAGAAAGAATGAGTCACCCGATTTGTAGTAAGGAAGATTTATTAGTACCTAATCGGTCACCAATATCAGCAAAGAAAGTATTGAAATGGTTGGCAACCATTAGTGGATCAGCTTGTTGAAATCATTTTTCACGTACGTGGTTTGCAAGAATGTTCAGGTCTTAAGTCATTAATCACCTCCCATAACTCCTTGATCTTACTTTTGGAGGAATTAAGGTGGTCCAGAACTCTTTGTGCTTTTGAAGACAAATTGTTTTCAGAATGGCTATTTCTAAGGAAGTCAATTTTAGTTAGTAACATGACTACACTCATCATATTCATTCACCCACGAGATGTCTTCATCTACATTCTCGCAGTAGATGTTGTAAAAAACTGTAGTCTTAATAATGAAAATAATTGCTACATTGAAAACTACAAAAAGATACTGGTGTTCCAAAACTATTTCCAGTCTAAAAAAAAAAAAAAATCAGTATTATTTTTAATTTGACTAAGGGAGATAGTGTCTCTCATTAGAGAATCACTTTAAGTGATCACTCTAAATCATTTTTCTTCAAATGCTTTCCTATTTCATTTATTGTTTGGTCTCCAATTGTTCTACTTGAACCAGTACATCACTCGGTCTACTACTGGGCCAAGTGTAGACGCCCATTTTCTCACCTCTTGTAAACAAGCTTCACTACCTTTCAAAACAACATGACCCGTACTTTCCATGGTAAAATAATACTTGATGATGTTAAATAATGTGTGTCAATTTAAAGTGAATCCAGACTGAAATACTGGTTTTTACCAAATTAATTGAATTTAATTACAAATATTGATTTTTGGGTAATTATGCACTTACTATACGCTTTTGAATATATTATTTCTTGTTGAAAAAGTGGTGAAATATGAGTTTAAAATTTTTGAGGAGGTTGATATCAGCCATGGTAAACCCTTTTTTGACTGAAAAAACAAAAACGGGGTTTTTATATTATAGTGAAAAAACCAAACTTCTATTAAAAATTGGTATTTTTAACATTTAAAAAAAATGACTTGTTTTAAATGCTTAACATGAATATATAATTTGGTTTCTCTATAAAATAAATTTGTTGACCCGATAAATATACTTTTTACTTACCTAACCAATCACAACTTTACTTGTCCTAATTGTACATTTACTAAACAAAAATTCGTAATTTGCATTAAATTCGGGTGGCTAGCCTCTAGGACAGCCTGCCAGCCGCTCCTTCAGCGGAAATATATGCAAATTGTTTTTTTGTGGTTATTATTTATTATTATTTCAACGGCTTAGTCGTAGTTCCTACTAACATTGAGCATATGGCTACAATAAATGTTTTGCCACGAACATAGTTTTTCAACAATATCTTGAGAAATAATTGTTATAGATCAAAATAGTATTCAAATACGTGTGCAGCATGAGAAACTACATCAACTAAAGAAAAAATAATGATGATGGATATAAAAATGATGTATTCAAAAATTTAGAATTTTTGATTTTTTTTATAAAACGTTATTTTCCCGGAATAAAAATTGTTTTCTCAAAAAATATAGACCTGATTCTACCCACTGATCATAAAAAATTTAAGATTGGCAAATCGTCTAGAAATGCACAGTTACTGATTTTTCCCAATGGTCAACTGAAAATGGCATACTTGGGATTAACGATTTAAGTTAATCGTTACTTTTCTATTAATTTTTTAACTTACTCGATAGTTTTGGTAATGTTTAACTTCTAACTTTAACTAATTGAAAATTTGATTAACGATAAAGTAACTCAGTTAGTTTTTCAAATGTGGTTAAGGTGCCATTTGGTCCATGGAATGTGGACTGGGGAGAAAGTGTAGAAAACTTAAGGTCTAATACCGGTTGTTTTCCTCATCCCCAAACTGTCACCGGCAAGCAAGGCCACTGTTTTGAATACTCACCCTCTCCCTTTGGTCACATTCCACTACCCTATAAATAAAAAAGGCATACCAAATGAGTATACCATTGTTGACCTGTCCCTGGAGTAAAAACAAGTTTTTTTTATTTTTTATTATATAATTAAGTTGGGTTATTCATTTATTAACCTTTTTCATTAAATAAATGAAGTGGGCATAAAAGCTTAAATAATAATATTGTAATTTTACTCATCTGTATAATTAGGAAAATAAATTGTATTTTGACGTTAATACTGTCAATAGTTTTACAATTAGTTGACCATACATCATTACAGATCTGAAGTGTTCTGTTTAAAGTAATTGTGAAAAAACATTTTAATGGCGTATCAAATCAACGTTTCCCCAAATGTTTACTTTAAGATAGGCTTCCTTAGTAAAATTAATGGTACTAGGCCATTATGATAATACGCTACAGAATAAACTACCTCCAAGATTGCAGGATACATTTCAAGTAACAATTCCTATATCTAGTTCTGTTCATTTTTTGGTATCGGCACCGTTGATCAGAAAAGATAATACTATTTTTAATAATATCATTGAAAGTAAATGGTTTTGCGTTTTATTCAAGATTTACGTAGTAATCATGTTTAATTAACTAATTTCAGTAATAATAAAACATGCACATAGAATGGCCAATTTTTAAACATCTAATAAACAGAATTGCCTTATCCAAAATAGTATGAATTGATCTGCCTCCACTTTCCTATAGATGGTGATAGAGTAATTTTGTTTAGGCTAATACCCATACTATCTTATTACTGATCCTTCCTTTTCACCTTTGGTATGATAAAAAAACCACCTGAAGTCAACATTTCACAATATAATTTGGTGTTTTTTTATTGTGCACTGAGTAATAAGGAATGTTTGGTTATGGAGAAAAATAGTTATTGATTTTTTTACTGTACAGGGTTCAAAATGTACAACTTTAATTACTATGACTTAAGTACGATTTTTTATAACGATTTTAGGAATCAAATTAGATTAAATTTTTAAGATTACAGACATTTATATAAAAAACATTAATAAGTCTAATCAAAATTCGAATGGTAGAACCCTTTTGAACTGTATTATATAATAAGTTTTTTTATCTAAGATAATATAAATAATACAATATAGTAATTAATCATTTGTTTGTGTATATATTTTACTGTGCCAAAAACCATACTTGGGAAAGTTAATGATTTTTTTTAACTGAATAAAGTTAAAGTTAATACTCTAAAAAAGTAACTAATTGAAATTAAAAGTTAGAATAAATTTAAACTAACTTATTAAAGTTGAATTATTAGAAAATTAACTGAAATTGAAAGTTAAAAGTTAGTTTTGGTACAGTAAAATATACAGAAACAAATACTTAACCTGTATTATCTTTTATTATTTATAATATCTTAGATAAATAGGCCTATTTATAATACATTACTATACAGGGTGTTTCAAAAAGGACTTTACAACTTTGAAAATTCATATAAATTTTATTAAACAAGGTACAGAGCTGGTTTTGGTGTTATTTTAAAGGAAAAAACTTCAAGTTTTTTTACCTTAAACTAAATATGTTCTATGTGGCTTCCGTTGGTTATTCTGCAGACATCCCATCGGTAGTCGATTTCTTCCCAGACTCGCACTAGCATTTCAGGTCTAACTTGCTCAGCAGCAGCGTAAATTCTTGCTCTAAGTTCAGGTAGAGTGGCCGGCAAAGGAGGTACGTACACCATATCTTTTATGAAACCCCAGAAGAAAAATCTAGCGGTGTCAGGTCTGGGGAACGGGGGGGCCATGCAATTGGTGCATCACGGCCAATACATTGACCTGGGAAGCGGTCATTTAGAAAATCCCGGACGTCAGTCAGATAGTGTGGTGGTGCGCCATCTTGCATAAAGAAAACATTTCGTTCTCGGTCATCCTCATCGAATTTACGCTGCTGCTGAGCAAGTTAGACCTGAAATGCTAGTGCGAGTCTGGGAAGAAATCGACTACCGATGGGATGTCTGCAGAATAACCAACGGAAGCCACATAGAACATCTTTAGTTTAAGGTAAAAAAACTTGGAAGTTTTTTCCTTTAAAATAACACCAAAACCAGCTCTGTACCTTGTTTAATAAAATTTATATGAATTTTCAAAGTTGTAAAGTCCTTTTTCAAACGCAATACTATTAATTAGACTAGCAATTTCTACAGTAATTTTTGTTATATAACTGTCCGAAATCGTAAAATTAAATATTTAATTTAATTTATAAAATTATTAACAAAAACTGACATGTCTTTGAAATTTAAGTTTTACATTTTTAAGCTATACTTTAAAAAATCAATAACTATCTTATAGGAAATTCACGATAAAACATTTTTTTTTATTAGCGCAGATAATAAGAAAGGCCAAATAATATGGTGACATGTTGACTCCAGGTGATTTTTATCAGGCTGGAGATGATAAGGAAGGGTCACTGATTGGGGATCAGCTGTAAACAAAAACTGAACAAAATATACTCACTCTGTAAGTGAGTGAAAACGATCTATTCATACTATTTTCGATAAGCAATTACGTTTATTAGATGTTTAAGAATTTGCCGTTCTGAGTGCATGTTTTATTCTTACTGAAATAAGTTAATTAAAAATTATGAAAACTAAATCATTAAAATAATACAAAACTAATTACCATTGATAATATTATTAATATTAAGATAGTATTATCTTTTCTTTTCGACGGTGCCGATAGAAAAATAATGAAAACAGAACGAAATAAGGCAATTGTTACTTGAAATATGTTCTGCAATCTTGAAGATAGTTTATTCTGTTGCGTGGTATCATATAATGGATTGATTTTACCAAGTAAGCCTAATTTAAAATAAAGTAAACGTTCAAACGGGGAACCATTTAATTTTTTTTGGGGAACAGGGAAAAACCATTTAAATTGTTTTTCCCGACTACTTTTGAACAGGACAATTTAGATATGTAATGATCAATTAATCAAGTATTGACAGCATTAACGTCAAAATGCAACTGATTTTCCTAATTAATTATACAGATAGATGGGTAAACAGGTAAAATTACAGTATTAGAGTTTATGAAAGTTAAACAAGCTTAGGCCCAACACATTGATTTAAAACAAGATAACTAAATGACTATCTCAACTTTATCCCTAAACATAAACTAGTCAAGTAATGATCACCCCAAGGACACAAGTCAATCCCACAACAATGGTATACTCGTTTTGTCCGCCTTTTTTTTATTTATAAGGCAGTAAAATGTGAGTAAAGGGGAGGGGGTGCGTCGTAAAAACAGTGACTTTGCTTGTCGGTGACAATTGGGGGATGTGGAAAACAATCGGTCTTTGACCTGAGTTTTAGATACTTTCTCCCCAGTCCACATTCCTCGGACTAAATGGCACCTTTTATCACAATTGAAAAACTAACTGAGTTACTTTAACCGTTAGCCAAATTTTCAACTAGTTAAATTTAGAAGTTAAGCATTACCAAAACTAACGATTAAGTTAAAAAGTTAATTGAAAAAGTAACGATTAAATTTAATCGTTAATCCCAAGTATGCCAAAAACTAACTTTTAACTTTCAATTTCAGTTAATTTTTGTAAAACTTTAACTTTAATCAGTTACTTTCAATTTACCCTAACTTTTAACTTCAATTAGTTATTTTTGTTCAGGATTAACTTTAACTTTATCCGGTTAAAAAAAATTCATTAACTTTCCCAAGTATGGCAAATTAATCTATGAGTGATACCAGCAAATTACTGCCAAATTAATTGTTGAATGAATAAATGTGCATTTCATAGTTCAGTTGTTGGAGTTTCCTAAATGCACCAGTACAGGTCCCATGATGTTGCAGAAAGTCCACAACGTAATATATTGTTAATTTTGGGATTATTTAAAATGAAGGAGTTTATTGGATAGTTGGGCAAGAGTGAGTGGAATGTAATGAGTGTATTAATACTGCATTAAAATTTCTAATATACGAGGCGTGTTTTTAAAGTAAGTACCGTTTTGGAATCCCAACGCTGTAGTGCTAAATACTACTATCGTTTGGCAAGCCACAGCCGCCGTTACGGACCCATTTGACTGTATTTAAGGTTGCTTATGACTGTTTAAAATTCCTCCTCTAATTAAAAATGCTGCCAACTGTAAAGTACATGTTGTGATAAGTTTTCGTAATAATAAAGACATGAAAGCAGCTGACATTCATCGAGAGATCTGTGAAGTTTATTGAGAAAACAGTATGAGTGATGGGATGATATGGAAATGGGTGAGAGCTTTTAAGGTTGTGCGAATGTGCATGATGATGAACGAAGTCGGAAACCTTCACTCATTACTGATGACAGTGCAAAATGTTGATGGAAAGTCAGAGAAAACAGACGCTTTACAACTGCATCATTATGTAGTGTGTCTTCAAGTGTCAAGAAGTGCGATTATTGAAATAGTGACAGACTGTTTGAAGTTCCGAAAGTTATGCTTACAATAGGTTCCCAAAATGCTGACGGAAAATAAAAAAACACAAACGTTTGACAAGAATCACACAAAAAATGTTTAACCGGTACTCTCACATTCCTAGAACATAGAATCGTAATGGTTACAATTTTTAAAACCCAATTAATTGTCACTGTGACATACTCATGATGTGTGTCAGCTGCTTCCACACCCTTAGCATTATGAAAACGTACACAACGCATAATTCACAGTTGGCGGCATTTTTAACCTGAGGAGAAATTTTAAACAGTCATAAATGACCTTAAATACAGTCGATTGGATCAGTAACGGCGGCTGTGGCTTGCCAATAGATAGTAGTACCCAGCATGCATGCGCTGAACGCCGACCGCAGCGCTACAGCAGCGGGATTCCAAAACGGTACTTACTTTAAAAATACGCCTTGTAAAAGAACATAAATATAAACACGTGCACGTGTGTGCTTTAAAACAATAACTTTTATTTATTTCACAAATGAATTAGATTTATAAAAATTATCATATAACACACGCAAAAATAATTTCAACACAGGTATTTCTAACAACATATTAAATGTTCATATCTCCTAGTATTTAATAAGAAAATGAAAATGGATTTTTTTGGCTTGAAGTTATATCATAACAATTAAGGTGAAATTTAAACCACAGTATTATATGTTTAAACGTAAGTAAGTCTAGAAAAATAAGCAGATTTTAACTAACTACATTTTTAGTGTATCATTCTTAGTGGAAGAAAATTAAATTAAAATATTTACAACAAAAATTAATCAACGAAACAAAACGTAAATACAATCACAGTATGTTTTCTAAACACTCACAACTAATATTTATTTTTATACAAAATGCATCTACAACTTCGAACGTTTTTGATTTTCATTGCTAAATCTTACATATGAGTGGGATAGCATTCATTGATACACAATCAACTCTGGACATACAGTTCAAGGCAAGTGTCTATTTGCAGATTTGGGCATAAATTCAATGCACATATATGCTGAATTCATGTCCAAACATACTAGGCAAGCAAATGCTGTAACTTACAGATTTAGGATTGGTATCCTCAAAACAGGCAGAATAAGAGCTGCATATGAAGGTAATATGTGTATTAGTTCAGCAATGTCTATTGAGAATAATAACTTGCAAATAAATTATTGTAAGTCAAATTAATTAATTAATAGAGCAATCCCTAGTTTAAAGAAAAACAATTACTCTTGTGTTTGTTAGACATAAAAATGCTACATCATAAAGTCAACAAATATAAAAAGAACACAAATTGCTAACAATAACAAAATAACTAGAAAACAAATAAATTTAAAATAATATAAATTGTAAAAAACAAGGTATATTATAAAATCTGCAAAAAAGTCTTATGAGTCCTTGTCACAGTCATGGGCAATAAAAGTAAGTTTATATTTTGTTAACTAATTAATATTGATACATTTTTTCATAGTAAAACAAGCCTAGCGAAGACATAAGCTCTGTAAAATAACAGACAAAAATATCACAAGATACAAAATCTATCATAGGATTAAATAAATTTAAACAACGATCAGGTATAAAATTCAACCACCTGATGTGCACCATCTTTCTTCAATTCTTTGGGGCACCAAAGAATGTTTGCAATATTGGAATGTGTGTTTTGTAACAGGTAACACATCTATCTCGGGTAGTTTGCTGATTTCTTATCTCTTGTTATATTGAATCATGGCCTATACTCTCTAGAGTTGAGCCCTGATAACCCTAACAATTTGGCAGGGTAGAAAACAATATCACACCACGATAGCGACCAAAGTACACAGTGAAGAACATGCGAGTAAGAGGTTATTAAGTTTTTTTAACAGTTTTGTTATTGAGTTGTAGCTTTCTTAGTAACTATTGTATAACTAAGCAACAAATCAGAGTTTGATACAATTTGATACATCAATTTATATAAAAACTCGTTCTTTTATTTCTTTTCTGATAACCTATCACTGTTTGGTCAACATTAGTTCAGGTTTGCAGGACTCATTCCTACAAAAAATACCACTTATAATAAAAAATAGTAATTTGTTTGTAAGCAAAACTGAAAAAAAAGAAAAAAAAACAGCAAATTGCCACACTTAACAAACAGAAAATTGACAACTATCACCACAGTGGAGGCAATCATTTTTAACTGATTCAACACTATCGCCCACTACACTACATATGAGTTAACCGATATTATGTTTGGGCGAGAATGAGTGAACAGTGACAGTAAATTTTGGAATTGTGTTTTATATACTATTTTAAATTACATAACAATTTACAACACAAAACAGTTTCAGTTGATATCACTTTATTTATATTTCACATATTATCATCAGTAACTTATACAAGAGACCATAAAAGACAGTGAAACAATTCAATATTTTAATGAGAATAAAAAAACAAATGGCATCTATCTATTAGGACTATTAGGTTAGGTGAAGAAACATGGTTGTTCAATTTGTAAACAATTATAACATAAGATTAAAAACTATACAGCTCTCAATTTTAATAGCAGACGATAACTTGATCTGGAACATGAAAATATATTTAGCTGGAAAATTTATAAAGTGTATGGTGAAGTCATAAGTGGAAGTCTTAGTGTGGTCACTGTTGTGAAGTTGGATGGACATGTACTGGTTCTGGCTGGTGATATAAAAGTGATCAACATCCTATGTTTCTTTTAAATTTGTTAAGTTTAGCAGTGCATATTTTCAACCATAAGCTACTGTTTTTTTAACTAAAATTATCTTTATAATCAAGGAAAATCTGAAGAAGCCTAGTTTTAACCTAAAAATACAAGAACATTAAGTATTAATAACTGACTTGCTTTGCTAATATTTTTTATAGAAGTGTTTCCAAAATTTGACACATAAAAGAAATCAAAACTAATTTGGAAATTTATTCTCACTGTAAAGGACAGAATTGTGGGTTTTTCCAGTGACAAGTCTGCTGAGCACTGTTGGTTGCTGATTGAGTAATGGGCAGCGGTGCGCAAGATCCCTATTTCATATCCTGTATCCAGGACAAACTTTTTACTCCACTAAAATTTTGAAATATTATAAAATTATTACATTTATTAAAATAAAATTATTTACTAACAAAATATTATATGCAATATTAATAAAAAAAATGTAAAAAAGATTGTTGTATCTAGTTAGAAAAATGCAATAGGCTTTTATTGTATTTTTCAGTAAATTTCAAACAAATTTCTGTTTAATCTTTGTAAATTAAATGTTTTATCCTCTATATCCAAAGTATACGAGAAAATCTTTTTTTACAGAATATATGAGTACTTGGAAAGGAATCGTCTTTTTAGTGGTGATGAGTACAGTTTTAGAATGAATAAGTCTACAATAACTGCTTTGGCAAATGTTGTAGAAAGTGTCATAAATTCCATCGATCGAAAGAAAAAAGTAATAGGAGTATTTGTGGATTTAACAAAAGCTTTCAACAATGTTAATCATCATAGTTTATTGAATATTTTAATTTAATTGCAGATCAGTCAGAAAGGTTGGGATTGGCTAATTCATAAATCACCAACAGAAAGCAGTATGTCGAAATAAATCATAAAATCAAAAACTTTTCAAATAAATTTACTTCAAATTTGAGTGAGGTTAAGTTGGATGTCCCCCAGGGCTCCATTTTAGGGCCGCTTTTATTCATTTGCTACCTTTATATCATACAAAAAATGACACTGAACTATTTCTTCATGCAGATGACACTAATTTTAAATTTTCTGGACTTTCAGTAGAGGAGTTACAATCAACTATTTCATCAGAACTGTCAAATATTAGTCAATAATTTGGAATGCTAATCTAGAGTCAAATGTTGATAAGACACATTATTTACAATTAAAAACAAAGCAAAATAAGAAACATTTATATTTTAGTTGGTACTGAGAATATAAATTTAGGAAAAATATGATAAAAAATTCTTAGGGTTTCATCTTGATAGCTATCTCAGCTGGAACGAACATGTAAAAAAAGTTTTAAATAAAGTTAGCTCAAGTTTATTTGCATTAAGGAGAATGTCTAGATTGTGCAGTCTCTCAACAATGAAGATAATTTACTTTTCATTCATCCATTCTCATGTAATTCATTGATTATGTGTATATGGCGCCACTAGTAAATAAGTCTTAGTGAAACTCCAAAATCCCAAATACAAGCAATAAGAATAATACTTAATGTGAACATTTTGATTCAGTAAAACACCATTTCAAGTAACTAAGAATCAAGACAGTATTTGCCCTGTATGTTTATGAAACAATAATATTTTTTTAAAGTTAAACAATCATATAACGCAATTATTTGCTAAGGACATCATTATAACACATGGAAAAAGGTCAAAATTGTTAAGAAAGTCATAGACTATCTATCTTTACCAAAAAAGACATGCTATACAGAAAATAATTTGGTTCAACATTCACCCACAAGGAAATGAAAACCATAAACAATATAAACACTTTTTTTTTTATCTGAAAAACTATTTATTAAATCTTCCACTTTATTTGTTAGAGGAATATATGGAGAATATATAAACTGGGTCATGTGACAATTTGATCGTATTAGACATGTTTATAACAGATATATTATTGTAGTATGTATATTATTTCATAGGTTTAGAAATAATGTTGACACTATTCTATGTATCACTGTTATACTTATGTCATCAGTTGATATATATATGTACTGCGGTAGATAGACTTCTCATCATCAGTGGCAGAGTCTGCCTGCATTGCTCGACAGCCAACTGAACACAAAATCGTTCCTTTTTGTATTATGGTAGTCTTTTTAGTTGGGATTCTTACATTATAATTAGTATATTGGAGAGATAGGACATCAGAAAACTTACCTTAGAAGACAAGTTCACCAACACCAGAGTAGTAGTAACATACACAAAATAAACACATAATCTGGCATTGAAAATGTGTGAGATTATGTGTTTATTTTGTGTATGTTACTACTACTCTGGTGCTAGTGAACTTATCTTCTAAGGTAAGTTTGCTGATGTCCTATGTAATTCCTGGCCTAGTGCCCTTTAATCTAACTTTACATTATAATTAATGATATATATTTCTTAATCACTAGTGTAACAAAATTTATTATCTATTATATAAGTGCAGTAATGTTATTTTAGTTACACTTCAAGTTTAAGAAAAAACGTGTACTAATAAAAAAAATCAAATAAATTGTAGATCATTTCAAAATTATAAGGATGCTATTTAGAATATTAAATGAGTTTTCTTAGCTAGCGCTCAAATACCAAAAGAAATATTGTTACTTTCATAAATAATCAGTAAGCACCTTATTTTCTAACCAGTACGCTGCAAAGGTGCTTCTCTTCACCTCCACTTGTAAAAATAACCAATGGCCATATTATGTGGGAGTTACAAAAAGGGTGACAATATATAATCTTTTACACACAAAAATACGTTTCCTGTGAAAGATATGGCATGTGTCCAATTTATGGTAATATATTATATATTTCTTATTCTGAGCAAATTATGAAATATTTCTGTAAAGTACTTAATTTCTTTTATGAAATATACTTCAATGGAACCAAGTACATTATTATTGTACCTGTTTTTGACAGAGTAAAGCATGATCTTGATTTCAAATAAACCTCTTCGCATTTTATCTGTGTTTTTTTATATTCCATGATAATAGCCAAACTCGTTGACTGATCGTCATGACATTTGGTATGTAGGGGCTTCGGCCAAGGTGGAACAAAGCTTGATAATGGCCAAACTCGTTGACTGATCGTCATGGCATTTGGTATGTAGGGGCTTCGCTTCGGCCAAGGCGGAACAAAGCTTGATAATGGCCAAACTCGTTGACTGATTGTCATGACATTTGGTATGTAGGGCTTCGCTTCGGCTAAGGTGGAACAAAGCTTGATAATGGCCAAACTCGTTGACTGATCGTCATCACACTTGGTATGTAAGGACTTAAGCCAAGATGGAGCTATCTATTTGAAATCTATTTTTAAATTTACTTCCAATTTAAAATGGAGCAATGTAAGTGAATTGTCCAATTTTATAAATTTTATTTTACAACATTTATTACAACTGTATATTAGCAACTCATCCTTCTGAACATAGATAGTACTAAAACATAATTTCTAATATATAATTTTTCCAATGATCTACAACAATATCCATTTAAAAGTTTTGAAATTAAGTTACATCATTTAATAATCATCACGAATCTAATAAAAATAATTGCTTTTATCATTGAAACTTCAGTTTCTGCAAGGTAATAAAAAATTTTAAAATTCTATTCATTTAATTTGTACACATAATCTTTTAAGTGGTTCAAGACTTAATATTGTTTGACTACATTAACAGTAAGCAGAATGGAGAACCAGAATCGACGTCTACCTGGATAATTTTAGTTTTCGTTAAATTATGCATCAGTCTGTGTGAGTCTAAACAAAGAGTATTTGCAGGTTATTTTAAATCTATATCTTGACATAATTATTATGAGGGAATAATATGATTCTAACAAGCTAAAGTTAAGAATGACATTGACCTTTTTACAACATCTCTAATACAATTCCTTTTTTGAGTGTTCTTGTACTGACTGTTGAAACAACATTTCCTTGTGTTGCAATTATAATTTCAGTGTACCATGCTGGTTAATCATTTAAATAAAATGTCTGAGAAGAAAACAATATATTCTACTTCATAAAGATAGATTTGGATTAATTATTTTCTTAACCTTATAAGAAATTTATAAGTTTTTCCTGCTGGAGTCTTAACACCATAGCCAATTATAAAATCTGCATAAAATCATACAACTATAATAAAGGGATTATATTTTAAAATCATAGCCCAAAAAGTAATATATTGGATTTTAGGGAATATCTAAGATGATGGAAGTTAAGAGGAGGTTATTGGGGGAATTGGGCTAGAGTGTAATTACAGTACTCTCTCTTAACCCACCTTCATGAGAACGAGCCTAGGTCGGATAAAACGGGCGACTACATAAACATGAAAAATACTGTAGAAATAAATGTATTATTGATATTATATGAATAAAAACTCTGCTGCATGTAAAAGCTTACTTTTGCAATTTTTTCCAAAGTTAATCACTGATGCGTTTTTTTGTTTCACCTATGTCCAGATGTTGCAATGCATAGCTTCAGTTCCATACTGACAACATTTCGTTTGAGCCTAAATGACGTTATTTTCACATAAACAAACACTTTCACTAAAGCAAAAACACCCTGTTGATTATAAAAATGGGCTAAACACACACGTCACACACAATCGCAAAATCTCTGTACTCGACACAGAGTAGCAATAAATTGATCTTGAGCGATGTTTCACAATATATACTCAGTATACAGTACTGTATTGTGAGTTTCCCATATGACTCATAACAAAACTACCTTAACGGATACTTTTCTATTTTAGTAAGACGATAAGAATGGAAGTCTTTCAATTCCTAGAATTTGTCAGTTAAACCAGCCTCTATTTTACTCTGGGGTAGATGCGGTTAATCCAAGTGGTGGTTGATCCAGAATCGGTTAAGAGAAGTCTACTGTAAGTTTCAAGGAGGGCACTATTGATTTGTTTGACACTCTAAGGAAACATTATTCAGGGAAGAGGTCTTTTAAAAACCTGATAAATAAGAAAAATAGGATACCAAGTAAATATACTAGGGTATATCATTGCTTAAAACCTGGTACTTAACGTAAAAGAATTGATCTGATTATACTATCAATCAATGGAAGAACAGCATTATGTTATTAGGGACAGGCGAGCCTCGAAATTTTTGATATTTTCCAAGATTTCTTACCTCTTATCGTCCCAGAAAACAGCTTTCATTTTAGGAATTTTTTAGCAGGATTTTTGTTATATTATAGTGAATTGTTTATGCTGTCAATCAACTGTTATTTTTCAGTTTACAATAACTAATTATGAATCTCAAACTGGATAGGACCGAGTTCCACAAAAAGTTAAAGTATGCTCTTGACAGGAAAGCAGTTTCTGAGCACAAGATAAGCGTTAAGTATTTATGGCTAAGAATCTGTACTCAGGCCTCTATTATCAGTACTGTAGGATGGAAAAAGAATCATTTTTTACTACTTTTAACCAAAACTCAGCTCATTAATCAAAGTCGTGTCCTCTTCAATGAACTTTGATTTTATATTTGGATTTGTCATTAATTAAGTATTTACTGCCCTATTTTCTCTAAAACTGTTAGAATATTAAATAAAAACAATTAATAATTGGGCCATTACAATTTTTCCTTGTACAAAACACGCTTTGTTGAACTTTATTTTTCATTAAACCAAACTCTATTATTTTATCTAATTTTTACATTATTAAAAGACATAAGTGGTAATAATTCAGTCTACGAGGTGTAGCTAGAAAGAAACCGAATTAGTATTGTCGTAGCCACAGAACAAATGCAAAAAGGCTGAATATCGTACAGCTTGTCACATGACTTCCCCTCCACCCACTACTTGAGTTTAGTTTCTCTCCTACACTCATACACTCTCCTACACTCTCCTGTAGCGTCAGTTATAAGCATAAAACCTTTTGTCTTTGTGTCGGACAAATGTTGAGTGTCTAGAAAGAACAGAGTGTAAACATTAAATTTCTTTACAAACTTGGAAAATCTGCGAGTGAAGCATTTTTAACGTTACAACAAGTGTATGGTGATGATTGTTAATCACAAACACAAGTGTTTGAGTGGTTCAAACAATTTAAAGATGGCTGTGAAGACACATGTGATGGCGCACGCACTGGCAGACCATCATCATCAAAAACCGATGCTAACATTAAAAAAAAATCGGCAACATTGTTCGACAAGATTGCTGTTATTGTCCTGACTACCCTGTGTGAGCGAATACGGAGAAAGCGGAATGATTTGTGGAAAAACAAGTCATGGATCCTCCACCAGGACAATGCCCCGGCTCACAACGCTTTGTCAGTAAAGACGTTTTTGGCAAACCACAACATTCCCGTGATAGACCATTCACCATACTCAGCTGATTTGGCCCCCTGTGACTTTTTTGTTTTCTAAAGTCAAGTCAGCATTGAAAGGAACAATATTTGAGACTGTTGAAGCAGTAAAAGAAAAAGCGACAGAAATCATAAACAGAAAATGATCTCCAGCAGTGCTACACCCAGTGGAAAACTCGCATAGAGCGTTGTAGAGAACAGGAGGGTAGTACATTGAAGAGGACAACAAATTGTAAATATTTGTTAGTAAATTTTATTTCAGCCTCAGTCTGGTCCTTTTTCTAGCCACACCTTGTATACTGTTGTCAATTAAAAAAAAATATTAATGGTATTTGTTTACTTTTGCCAAATTTTACTGTTTTATATTCCTTTCATTATTTTATGTTAATTGTAAATCCAACTTCTCCTATTTTCTCAGTAACATTTATTTAAAATGTTTATTATGATTTTAAACCCCAACATCATTATTTTGTAGATATACAATAAAGCGTATTATGACAACAATTCATTTATGTTTGTATAAATGATTAGATAAACATTTTGCTCAGTTTAAACTTTCTCAAGGAAAAAATGTTTCTGCCCAATGTTGTCCCAAAACTGTAAATTCCCTCTTGCACACACATAATGTATAAGCACTAGAAAATTATATTTACAAAGAAAAAATACCATGTTAAAAAAAAAAAAAATTAAAAGCAGTTGACTTTTCATGATAAGACACAGCTGTAAGTAAACTGAAGGCAATAATGTTAGTTTACAAGACAAAGGACTCATATGTCAGTTGGGAAAAACCTATAACCACCTATAACCTCCTGCAACTCCTCAGGAAAGGACAAATGAATATGACTGAAACAACAAGCATACAGCAACAGAAATCACAAGCAGAATGTGTATGTCATCGACGGTCTGTCAATCAATTTGAAAAAAAAAAGCGATAGCACAAAATGAGTTAAGAGACTGCTGGGAAAATATAACATAATGAAACTTAATTCTACTAGTCATGTTAGTGTCATAAAGCAATAGATTTTTTTACTTAGTATATATATATATGTCTCAAGAAATCTAAGATTTATTTTAACCTTTTAAATAGACCTTCCAAAAGTTTGTTTGAAACATTTTGAAAGTATTTAAACAGGTTAAGATAATCTGTGACTATCAAAAAGAAATGATTTTTAAATGTTACTTATTATGTACTGTATAGCTTGCCTAGAACACCAAACTCGCTAACTGAAAGAAAAAAAAACTGCTATGCAAGATAAAAACTGATTTATTTATGGCATAAATAACGTGTTTCTGTAACAAACAATACAAATATCAACATACATGATGAAACTATTAATTTTTGTGTTAAAAACCTTTTATTCCTGATATTATCAGACATTATAATTTAGAAATAATACATTTTACGTATAGGTCTAAATACGTATCATGCAAACTTTAATTTGCCCTGAACCCTAAACTTTCCAACTCAAAAGAAAAATAATAACTTAAATAGAGCTCTGTTGAAATATAAAAAAATTGAATTATGGTATGATTTAACTAACCCCTTTGTTTAACAAACAGGACATAAAAGAAAAAGATCTTCAGTTGTCACATAAAATTAAACCTTTGAAACAAGAGTGAGTTGTGCAAAAATGTTAAATAGAAGTAGAAGGTTCTCCCAAGCTGGTATCATTGTCAGGTTGATGGGAGTTGTTTGCATCTCGAGCTTTTTTCAGGTTGTCCAGGTATTCTTGCTGAGAGGCCGCCAATACCTGTGCTACTATACCTGCATCCTCCCACTCAGATAAACCTGAAATAAATATTAACAGTTATTCCGTGTATGCTTTATGATAAAATTTTTTAAAAAGAGGTTGTGGCAAATAGAAAATAATTTTAGGTTTGGACACAAAGAGAGCCATTATCTACAAAACCTACCATCGTTTAATAAACAGCTAAAGTAGATATTTTAAGATTTAAGGCTTTGGTCAAAAAATGTTCAATTTTTTTTCGATTTCAATTACTTTATATCAGCTATTAAACGTCTCCCAAGTAGATCTTTCATTAACATTATGTTTATAGTTATAAATACATCACCTCAAAGATGCGAAATTTGGGCTTTCTTGGTACATGCAGAATTAAGAAACTATTTTCCCGATTACTCCCTAATTTAAAAACAGACACTCACAGAACTGGCCTTGCTCATCAGTTATTTTAAATTTCGCCATATTACTGCAAATTAGTAAATTTGATTTTAAATAATTAATGTTATATGTTTCTTTTATTTTATTACATGGGAGAGTAACAACTCTTGCTGTGTGTTGGAGCACAACCGGGAATAACTTCCTAATTTATTGTAAACTTTATCAATAAAGATTGTATGTATTATTAATCTACTTTTTCGGCCAAAGATAATTGTACTAATTTCAACTTGGAATTCGTACAGACGTCACTTATTAAATAATAATTGGTTACACTTAAATAAATATTATTTGTTTTAATTTACTCTACATTGGTTAGTACCATTTGTCTGCTACATTCTCAAAATTTGAATAAAATATATCACACGGTTTGTTAATGAGTTAGAAACCAAGTTAGAAGCCACATCTCCATACAAAAATCTTTTTGAATTTTTTACCTCAACACACTTATTACTTGTGACAAAACAATTTTATTCAAAAAAATTTTTTAAATAATTTTTGATCAAACACCCTTAAAACTTTTCTTTCCCGTTTCTCTAAAAGATCTGTTGTTACAGATATTTAAGAAGAATAAGAATACATTTATTTTCTCGAAATATATACATAAAATACATATAATTACATTTAAACATAAAAAGGTTCCTTCTTAATTGCTCTGTTAACAAAATAAAACTTATAATACTATAACAAAACCTTTCATAAATTACATATTTCAAGAAAATACTAGGACCTCCTAAGGCAATGCCTGTTTTAGAGGTTCCTTCTTTTCAAATAAAACTTAATATGCGCAAAAGCAAATAATATTAATTTAAAATAAAATATCCCAATTCTTCAAAATATAAACACTAATATAAAAACATAAATAGCTTAAACCTTAACTCTAAATTTAATGTTATCCTAACCCTAACAGTATAGTTATATAATACAATAATAGGAACAAAATAAAAACGAAACAATTTATGACTAACCAAATATGTATACTTTACTATGTTATCTGAATTAAATATATGATACAGTGAATAAGTATTTGCAAGGTATTAAAATTTATACGATTATAAATGAATAATAAAAATATGTTTGAAAGTGTATTGCTTTAAACTTGAATATTTACAAGGTTATCTATACTTTCTTGCTTTAATAACCAATTTTTTACTTTGTTGGAAAATAATTTTATATTTTTCAAATTTTGCAGAACAATTGGTATTGAGTTAAACATTTTTGGTCCCAGAAATAAATATCTTTTTGTATAGAAAGTGAGATTTGGTTTGGGAACCATAAATACATTCTTTTTTCTTAACTTTATATATTTCGATAATTTCAGGCAAATTTCTCTTCATTACATAGTACATTTTTTAAACTTTATGAACAAACATATATTTTAATGGTAAAATCTGTTGTTTTAAAAATAATTGATATGATGCTTCAATTGTTGCTTTCTTACAAATTATTCGAATAAACTTTTTTTCTTGTATAAATATGTGCCTAATATTTGATTCATAAGTCCCACCCCAACAAAAGAGCCCGTAATCTATTCTACTATGTACAAGGGAAAAATATATTACTTTCAATGTTTGTTCACTACAGATATTTTTTAGGAAATAAAAATATCTCAATGTTTTATTAAGTTTATTTTTTAAATCTTGAACATGCACTTTCCAATTAAGCTCTTCATCAAGAAAAATTCCCAAATATTTAATATTGTCTGCCTGCCCAATAACAGCACACTGTACAGCATGTCTTACTACATATGCATTTTGTACAATTGTATATAATTTCATTTGTAAAGAAGACTCTTTGTCTTAAACGGAAATTGATAAATTTAGTTTTTTCCGGACTTAACAACATATGGTTGTCAGAGAACCACCACTGTAGTGCTTGAAAATCGAAATTCATAGCTTCCTCAATGTAATTCCAATTAATTATCTTTCACGTAACATAAAGCAGTGTCATCCACAAAGGATGTTAGTTCACCATAAAATTTTGCATTACACAGATCATTTATGTAGATTAAGAATAATAATGCACCTAAAACTGACCCCTGTGGTACGCCATATTTTACTATACACAAACAACTAAATGAATTTTTAATTTTTAATTTTGACACACTGCTTTCTATTTTCTACATAACTTTTAAACCAATCAAAAACCACCTTCTTATACCACATTTATATAGTTTTTTCAAAAGTATACCATGATCAACACAATCAAAAGCTTTTTTTATATCCAAGAAACTTGCACTTACTTTTTTGTTCATATTTATCCCATTATAAACATTACTTATAAAATTGTGAAGGGCTAGTTCAGTGTTTAACCCCTCTCTAAAACCAAACTGTGAAGAACTAAAAAACCTGATTTTATCAAGATACTTGACTAGTTTTTTTTTCATCAATTTCTCATAGATCTTGGAGAATGAAGAAAGCAGAGAAATTGGCCGGAAATTGTTACAATCCTGCCTTGAACCATTTTAGTGTAGTGGAATTACTACTGCTACTTTAAGTTTTTCTGGAAAAATACCCTTTTCAAAACTCTTATTTACTAAAAATAACAATATGTCAATAATTTTAGGGTACACTTTTTTAATTAGTGATGAGCTAATATTGTCAATACCTGGTGATATTTTATTTTTAAGTGAATTTATAACTTTTATCAAATCTTCTTTACATACATGATCTACTCGTACAAACATGGATTCTGGATATTATTTACTTAAAAAAGATTTCTTAAAATCTAATAAATAAAAATTATCTGGATGTACTCTTTTTATGTTTAATCTATCAACTACAGTAAGAAAAAAAATCATTAAATTCATTAGCTACAGCAATTGGATCATTAATCAAGTTTCCATTAATATTTAAACTTATTTCAGATTGATTCTTTGCCTTTTGACCAGTTACTTCACTTACTATTCTCCATGTAGCTCTAGAATCACCATTACAATTTTCAAAACACCTTTTATAATAAGATTCTTTAAGTTTGCTTATTTGTGTTTGCAGTTTATTTCTATATTTTTTAAAGTATGCTTTTAACTTTCCATTAAAAGGATGTATTTTTAACTTTTGATACATTTTTTTCTTAATTTTTATTTTCATGCAAATAAAATTATTCATCCAAGGCTTGATTTTTTTAGTTTATTTTTATTTTCCAATATATTTACTTTACTCTGATTTATTATATTTTGAAAAGTGTCAAAAAATATGTCAAAGGCAATTGAAGGATCCTGCTGAGCATAAACATCCAACCAGTGCGTTTGATCAAGAAGAGAGGCCAGTTTGATGTAGTCTATGCGATAAGCAGAAGGTTCAGAATGTTCCGGTTGTAGTCTACTTGGCTCAAGGTCACGCATACACACTGTGACAACAGTCAGCACATGATCGGTTAGTTTGCCTCAACGATCAAAACCTCCACATCTATCTTATCTCTGTTTGCAATCCTTACAAAGACATGATCAATACAAGATAACGTGTTCTCTGTAATTCTTGTTGGCTCTTTAGAAAGACATTCTAAACCATTCCTTGATAACAATGTATTGTATTCGTCTGTAATTATATTGGAATCCAAAATATTAATACAGTAAGACCTCGATAATCCGGCACTCGGTAATTCGGCAGACCCGATAGTTCGGCATTGTCTTGAAAATTTACACTGATGAAAATTGTGAGTTTCGGCAATTTTTGAGTGATTTAGGCCCGGTCTATAAACAACTCATCATTAAACTTGTCTAGAAAAACATTTTAATCGAAATTTCTCCAAAAATTTCAACCGGAATTAGGTTAGGTTAGGTTTAGCGGCTGTCTTACGACACACTTAGGCCAATGTAGGCCCGTTGTGATACCGAAAGCACCTAAAAGTGCCTAACAAGACCTAAGGTGGAATCCTAACCACCAGGCAACGGCATCGAAAAATTTCTAAGGATTTTTGGTGGGATTCGAACTCGAGACCTTGTGCAGTGAAACCGATGACTCTACCACTACGCCAGGCCGTTACCCTCAACCGGAATTACTGTAATAAACAATTTGACAACAAACAGTATGTACGCACCCGAGAGCGTGTGTGTTTTTGTCCCGGTTGTAGTGGCATAGCCCTCGGAATGGATTCGATTCGTTCAGTTTCGGAAGTGTTCGGGAATGTTCCGTTTCAGTGGGCGTCTCATTTCTTTGGAGTCGAGTCGGCCATGTTAGTAACCGCCCGGTGTTCGTGACTGCACTTCCGTCTTATTTGGCAGTTTCTATAGTTTATTGTTAGTTTCAACGTTTAACTTATGTGTCCGCTCTACTATTGTTAGTTATTTAAACACTATTGCCTTACCTTACCAGTACAGTAACCTATACTTTCGTGTACAGTGAGTGTTTGTGGTGTAGATTAAACAATGTTTTCTAAGCCTAATAAAAGTGCTGCTGCTAAAACAGCAAAACGTAAACATGTAACATTGTCGATCAAGCAAAAACTGAACATTATTGAACGATTGGAGAAAGGTGAGAATCGAAACAGTATCATGAGTGAATTCAATATTTCATCATCCACTATATACGATATAAAAAAACAAAAACCCCAATTAGAAAAGTTTGTTTCACAATCTGCTTCTGTTAAAAGTTTTGAAAGTAGAAAAACCTTGAAAAAACCTAAGTTAGAAAACCTGGACAATGTATTGTGAACATGGTTTACCGCCAAACGAGCAGAGGGCAAGCCAATAACAGGGCCAATGATAATAGAGAAGTCGAAATCTTTTTATAAGGAACTAAATTTGTCGGAAAATGAAATGCCGATCTTCTCAAAAGGGTGGCTTCAAAACTTCAAAGTTCGTCATGGAATACGAAAATTAGACGTTTCGGGAGAAATAAAATCCGCCGACCTGGCTGCAGCAAATGAATACAGGGTAACATTTGAAAACCTAGTCAGTGAACATGGTCTAACCCCTACCCAAATTTACAATGCTGATGAGACTGGTCTTCTATGGCGCTGTTTGCCAAACTCTACTTTGGCTGGTGGTGACGAGACTAGTGCACAGGGTTTCAAAAAAAATTAAGATAGGCTTACTGTATTAGTGTGCGCAAATGCATCCGGTGACCATAAACTTACACCGTTTGTTATTGGCAAATTTAAGAAGCCTAGGGTTCTGAAAAATATAACCAACTTGCCTGTAATTTACGACGCCCAATCAAATGCGTGGATGGAGGGAGAGCTATTCAAAAAATGGTTTTTCCAACATTTTGTACCTACAGTAAAAGACAATTTTAAAAAACTAAAGCTCCCCAAAGAATCTAAGGCAGTTCTTATCCTCGATAATTGCCGAGCACATCCTGCAGCATCTGAACTTAAGGCAGGCAACATTTTTTGTTCGTATCTTCCCGCAAATGTGACGCCATTGATACAACCAATGGACCAAGGTGTGATACAAAACTTCAAGTCCAAATACAGAGGCATGTTTGTGCAAAAGCTATTAAACTCTGATTGCAGCGTAAAAGATTTTCAGCGTGACTTTAATATAAAAGATGCAATTTTTTCAACTGCTGTTGCTTGGTCTAAGGTCAAAAGTGAAACGTTGCACTTGGCATGGCGCAAGTTATGGCCAAAACACTTTGAAAAAACGTCTACGGAAGATATCGAAGATGTTGATGATCCTTCAACTGGAGAATCACAGATTGTGAATGCCATTTCTTCCGTTCCAAACAATCCACTGAGCGGTCTTCCAGAAGAAGAAATCTACGAATGGATTGGTATCGATAACGACGAACCAATAGAAGAGGAGCTTAGTGATGAGGCAATTATACAATCTGTGTTAAGCCCACAGGAACCACAAGACACCGAAAGTGATGAAGATGAAGCAACATCAACAACTCACATCACATGGACTGATGCTTCGGAGGCGTTGAACCAGTTTGTAAAGTTCGCTGAGACATGCAAACACTATAATGCTGCTGAAGTAATGAATCGTCATATAATTCAGAGCAATTTTTATAAAAAACGTAACGAATCTAAAAAACAAGTTGATATTCCTTCAATGTTCCGAAGAGTTCAGAAGAAGACGATGATAGATGAAACATTAGCATTTCCTACTCCCTCAACATCATCTGGGGATACTGGCTACGATCCAGCACCAGTGTCAGCAGCCGACAGTGATTCCGAATGAATCTTCAGTTTTGTACTGTACATATTGTTTTTTAAGCCATAATAAAAAACATAGTACGTTATTTTACAGTTCAGTTTTTGTTTCATGTGTATTAATATTTCTTAAGTGTAACTTTAACCTTTTCCCTGTGTACTGCAGAGCCCGATTACAGTAATAATACAGGTATATAGTACATGTGTGTTTATTTTTATGTTATTCCTTGTTTAAACCATGTATTAAAGTACGCCCTCGATAATCCGGCATTTTCGTTAGTCCAGCATTACCGGATCCTCGAGCGTGCCGGATTATCGAGGTCTTACTGTATTCATATCCCCTATTAAAAACAAGTTCTTTTTAATATTGAAAATGTTTCTATCTTCAAGACAATTTTCTAATTAAAAACATATTTTTGCTAATACTATGCAATCTATAAATAGCAATAAAAGTAAAATAATGCTTATCTATTTTAATTTCTAATTTGAGTACGTCAGCTGATTGAAAATTCAATGGACAACAATCAATTACTTCCATTGTTGATTTTACATAGATCTTTATTCCCCCTGATCTAAAATTCTCATTTGGCCTTATAAAACTTACATAGTTAGGAATTTCATAGCTAAATGTTTCATGTTGCGATATCCATGTTTCAGAAAGAATTATTATATCCGGGAACAAATTTCTAGTAGTTAATTCACTAAGAAACAGGTTAAAATTGCTTCTCAGTCTACGAATATTTTGGTTTACTATATTAAAGTTAAAATTGTTACTATTGTTTAATGTAATGGTAATGTCAGACTATTATT
>JAQJVL010000019.1:642500-1034283 GCA_035578905.1 Stictocephala bisonia | reverse complement strand
GACTATTATTAATTTTATTTTCTAAAGAAAAATGTTTAGAAAAAAAAATTATTAAAAAAAACAATTAAATAATATAAACTTAAATTATAGTACAATAGAACTAAAATATAAACAAACCTATATACAATTATTATTAAACAAGAGAAAGAAATAAACGTTGTACTATATACATATTGAAAATTTACAGCTTACTTAAATCGTCCTGAGTTGTAACAATGGTGAAAGCCGCATTTTCTTCACGCATCACGAATATTTTTCCGTTGCGGACCCACAGGAACTTAGTTCTTCTCCCTCTGGACCACCCTCGTCATAGCTAACAGCTTTCTCCTCGCCGGTGACAGCGACTCATTGACGTAGACGTGTCGATCGTCTGTTTTGCCCATGTGTCTGGTCGACAATGTGCGCTTCACACGACGTCTTCTGAGAAATTCTTCTTTGTCCAGACGTCTAACGAACTTTACAATAATACCAGGTGGATTGATTCCGTTTTGTTTCTTCCCCAATCGGTGGCACGCATCTATCATAGAGTCAGATATATTCATATCCAGCGCTTTACCCACACACTTCACTATATCCACAACATTTTCATTAGCTTCCTGAGCAATGCCGTGTATCTCGACAGCATTAGACCTACTGTACTGCTCACTATCTTCCAGCCACTCTTCAAGAACTTTGATCTTTTGTTTAAGCTGTTTATTTTCCGTGGTCAATTGCTCAATCAGATTGAAATATTTCTCCATTTTTTTTTTTTTTTTTTTTTTTTTAAGACGGATGTATTTTCTTCGAGTCTTATCATTCAGAGCTTCATATGCGACATTATAGCCTTTGTCGTATGTCTTTTGACTATCTCTTATTTCTTAGATAACTTTCATTAGATCTTCTAGGCTAGTTTTACCTTCGTCATCAGCATGGAAAGCATCAGATTCCAAACGCATACTTTTCCTTCTTGCTGAAGCGCAGATAGAACACCTCCAAACAAGACCATCTGATGTGATGCAATCAATGTCCGCCTTGCTCATCCGTAGACATGATGCATGAAATTCTTTACTGCAATCGTTGCACACCACTTTCAGTTGTTTCACATTAATAACTTTAGCACACTCACCACTCAGTTAGGCATATTGAAAATAAATAATAAGTAACAAATGAAAATTATAGATTTAATATAGCAGCTGTATAGGTTAGGCGGAACAGGTTAATATTGGGAGCACGCACAAATAAGATAACGATCCGAACTGCTCGAGCGCTGACTCATCACTGAAGGTGATCATTTTGTGAAGGTATATAATTAACCATCCAACTAGCCGTGCTTCGCTACAAGGTCGTTCCTTCTATACCATTACATCGACACTAAAAGCTCAGCCTCCAGCCTCGCTACTTCGTGAATGTAAGCTCAGCTGGTAGTTACAATATAACAATATTGCACATTACCTGTCTTTTGTTAATTTCTGATTTTTAACAATAATTTTGAAATTTAATGATCAGACTCAGAAAAGGTAATAAGTCTTAAAGATGCTTAATTTATGAGATTTACGCATGTCCTAGAGAAAGTGCCAGTGGAACTGAATATTTATGTGTATTATATGTTATTTCTGTGTTTGTTTTCTTGTATAATATGTTGGTGAACTTGCATTCTCAGGTAATTTGACCCTATTATATATCTCTCCTATTATACGTCATACTGTTACTAGACTGAAAAATGTGATTTTAGTTTTTGTGCCAGTTCTAACTACAATTGCTAAATTTAAGTTTTTCTGGGCCAACCACACACTGTAAGCGCTGTTTTTCTTGCAACATTTTGTCCCAAGTCAAAACGTGGCAACCAGTGTATGTGCACTGATTTGAGTTCTGACAAAACAACTCAGCAGTTCACCTTCTGCTATGACATTATATTCACCTACCTGTTTTCAAGAAGTGCATCTGAGTGTTCAACAAGAAGATAGCGCCATACAATGTCAGCAAAATGTGATGTCTTTAAAATGTAAATATAATTTAAATATAAAAATACTCTGTTCTTTTTTCAGTGCAACTGTGTCTGGCACAGGTCTTTGGCATATTGGTGTAGGAACCACATTACATAAACGGTGTCCGGCATAGGGTGGGAGTGGAAGTTGACAGGATCAATGTTTCTATTATACAGTAAACTCTTGGCTATCCGAGTTAACTGGGACCGAGACCACTTTGGATCTGTAAGAACTCGGAACTACAGAGGTTATGGTAAAAATAATGTAAATGCCATGAAAACATTCTAAATAAATGTTGTTACAGTCCTGTATGAAAGTAGCAACATCAGGTCATGTATATTAAAAGTTGTATTACATCAGGATGACAAGAAGTCTGGAATAAGTATTACATTTTAAAACTTTACAACAGTCAGTAAAAAACTGCAATAATAGAATTTAATGGTAAAGATCTTGTCCATAGGCACATAGTGGATGAGCAATTTCCTTTATCGTTATTTTTGTTAACAACAAAAGCTGAACATCCTTCCTTTGGTTAACCAATCTCTAGTATCATTATTTCATCTTACCTTTTGAATTTCATCCATCCACAGTCCATAGTAGTATTCACTACTTAAGTTTTATATGCAGGGTACCGTTCAATCCATTTAACGAACAAAATTATCTAATTTATCCTGCAGTCTAACTCAATCTACTTTACGCTATTAATAGGGCAGAGCACCATTCAACATTTTAACAAAACAAAATTATCGTTTAATTAACAAAATACCATATTTATTGTACACATTAGTGACAAAAACACTGATCGATTCATTATTTCTATTTTTAATAAGATAAGCATCTATCTACCATTTACCACGCATATATAAACACTGGAATAAAATAATGAACAGTAACAGTACAATACAGTAATCAATTACAGCAATATATCTAATACTGTATTATAAAATCATGTAGGTCAACACACTAAAACAACCACATTTAGAGCAAGAGCAGAGTTAACTAAGCCGATGGTGTCAGATGGTGATGTGTCACTAGTGAATGCATTTGGGTAGGAAAATAATTTCCAGAATTTGTAGTAAGGTACAGTATCATAAATACGTCACAAGACGGCCCTGCCCGCTCCCTAACCTAGCACCTATAGCCAATAGAGACACTGATTCCTTGTCAAACGATTATATGATGTTTCGTGCTGTAGTTATCATTATATTAATAGCTAGTTGTTTATTTTTCATCTTTTAACAACTAGTTTGGTTAACACTGAGAGGCTTGGTTGATTGGGGTTCGGATAACCTATTGGTGCACCAAACTGTAGATGCACTGAACAACACCTGACACACTACTTTTTACTCAATATAGGAGGAGACCTTTTTCTTTTATATTGATTGAGAATTGTTTTTAATTAATAAATGTTAAAAGGGGCGTAAAGAAAAAATTAGTAAGGCCTATAGTAAGTAATTTAAAAATTATCATGAAAAAAATAAAAAAATAAGTAAGGACATGTTATTTCAAATATAAAATCATAAATAACAACAAAATCATACAAAAAATTATGGGCATATATGAGTTAAAATATCTAAGATGTAAATATAATATTAAAATTAATTTTCACTTCAACAACAGACAATAAGTGCATGCACTGATTAACTTGTTGCTTGGTGTTTTGACTCACAACATAAATTTGAAGAGACATGCTGTTCTGTCATGCATCGTATCCTAGTGCTCGCGACAATGTTATAGGCAATGTGCGGCACTCCTATTTACCACCAAGGACGAACAAATGTATGCAATGCCTCACATTTTGTTTTGTCATGAGTCAAAACATCACATCCAGTATGCAGCCGGCCTTGAAGGGGACTATTTTGAAAAAATGAAATTAAGTATTGTTGCTCAATTTGTTTGATGAAAGACAATTCTTAAAACACAAAAGGTTTTTAATAATTCTCAAATGTTATAAACTCAAAGTTTGATTTTTCTTCTTCATGACTTGTATTTTTTTGCAAAAGTGAAATGATGTCTTATTTCATCAGGCGAAGTTGGACCTATGAAGCCCTCACTAACACTTAACCTTGTCACGCGGCCGGTCATAATTCAATTTCCGATGTGACCATATCAGTTTTTGCCCTGCCGCTCCCATCGTTTGAAAGTCACGTTAAGCTGTTGGTCACCAGGATTAAGCTTTGTCACACCAATTACAACATTGGGGATGAGAAAGTTGTCACCGACCATGGAGAGCTTCGACAACAATCCTCCAGTATGACAATTAGGAGCAGCAACGGTGGAACATAGTAGGGCTCTTTTATGCCAAATTTGTTAATGTCCACTATTGTACTTCCCATAGTTTGGAAGTCTAATTTTACAAATTATGAGCTTTTACAATCAAAAGTTTTACAAAACATACCAACAAATAACTCATTCTTTTTCTGTCTCAATGTCATTCAAATTCCCTCTAGTAAGTAAAGTTAACAGATCACACTTTGCCATATTACTCATTTATACAACTAAATACACATTATCTAATGTTATTATTATTAATATAATAGAAGAAATAATAATAATAAGACAACTAGGTTATGGGCACAAGGCCAGAAATTAGGAAAGATAGGGCATCCGAAAAGGTACGTGAGAAAACAAGTCCAATGCACAGTACACAAGAAACTAATACAGACACAAGTTTTCAGTACCACTGGCACCTTCTTCAGGTTAGGAGAGAAGTAAGATGCCAGGGCACAGGGTATTGTGTCTGTATTGGTTATCTTGTGTACTGTATTAGTGTCCTCTAAGGTAAGTTTGCTGATGCCATCTCTCCTATTATATTACTCACTGGTCTGGTGCCCTACATCCTTACTGGAAATATTTCTTTATTATTGATACTATCCAATGTAATGCAATGTTATAAAATAGTACTATACGAGTACATTAAAAAAAAGATAAAATAGTTCATATAAATGATACTACATTTTCTGTGGCTGTACTAAGTGAAAGTCACTTGTCAACAAGGTCTAGTATAAAATACAATCTATATTTAAGCAAGCAGATATAAAGTTCACGTCTGCTAACATAGTGGTTGTATCTTCTAATTTGGCTAATATACAATTAAATATAGATTGTATTTTATACTGGACTTTGTTGACACAGAAAATGTACCCTAGTACAGCCACAGAAAATGTAGGATCATTTATACAAACTACTTTAAATTTTAACCTTGATTCATATATTTTATTTTGTGAAGAATCTATTTAATAACAGAGTTAGTAAATTATAATAAGATGAACAAAATGATATTCTTACCAAACACATTCGGAGGCAACATATTGAGGAAAGAAGCAGATTCAATGAGGTTAAAGGATTGGCTGCACTCCCCGCCAGATGCACCTTCGTCATGTTTGGGGCTGGGATGGCGAGAACGAGGGGATGACCGAACTTCAGGTGATGTGACAGTGGCTGATGTGGAAGTCGCTGTGGATGACTGCAATTACAGATAGACAATTACTTTATTTACATAATTTTCAACATTAGCAAATAAATCATGAATTAAATGACAGAGTAATTACAATAAATAATTAGTTATACTATAGAAGTTATTACAATGTGAAACAATAAGTGATGAAGGTTAACAGCTATAAGGTGGTTCGGCCGGCATTAGGGACAACTGAATTCCGCTCGCAGCGCTGGCTGTACGTCTGACCATGAGACACACACAGACACTTGACCCCTCCCCCTCCATATAATTGCAGGAAGTCGTTGAAGTACGATCCTGTAGGTGCGGGTGCTGTGTCTTGCTGTACGTGTGCATAGCGATTGGATTGTAACAACATGCGGGTAAAAGTACATGCCCCAGTTGAGTATATAAAGTTAATCAATTTTGTAAATTGGGTGATATTAAAAATAATAAGATGCCAAACATGACAATGTATTTCTTGTTGTTATAAAATAAAAACAAACATGTAATATTAATTCTTTTAAATCATAGCCTAATTTGTAGTAAAATTACATAATTTAAAATAATTGATAAGCAAGACTAGTCCTGTGAGGGTTTGTTTTTAAAATTTAGGAATAATCGGTAAAATAGTTCTTAATTGGGCGTATTTACCAAGAAAACCCAAATTCGCATCTTTGTGGTGATTTGTTTATAATTATTAACATAGTTTTAAGGAAACAACTACTTGGGAGGCGTTCAACAGCTGATTGACATCAGCAATTAATTTTAATTTGTAATAGCATCATCAAATTTTCAATACTCAAAAAAGTGCTCTATTTTCCGATAGAGTGATTCCTTAGAGATGCAGTTTAAGGCATTAAACTCAGTAAACTATTACCTTCAAAATGATTTTTTTACTTTGAAATGTTGTTGAGGTCAATACAGGATAAGAAAATCTTTTTTTCAAGTCTACGCTACCTGGAGAAATGATTATATTTCCATTACAAACATTCTTAAATAGGCAATTGGTATGTTATTCACATCTATAAAATATAGTAAATATAAGCAATATTCACGTAAACAAAAAACTACAATAAGAAAATCTAACTATGTACACATTCCAATGTTGTCAAATATTCTATGATTTATCTGTTTTCCACATACAAAAAATAACCGTCAACTCACAGATATAGGGAGAAGCAAATAGGAGTGACAATTAAAATGATGTCAAATATGTATTAAAAATTTATTGTTAGTAACGGCTTTACGGTAGTTTAACTGAACCATTACGTAGTATTCGTGTTTGGTACAACTTACATCCATAATGCGTGTAATGCTGTCGCGTAGCCAACAACTAACATTGGGAGGGTTAAGCTCTAAGCAATGTTAAACAATAGAAGATTTTTCTGGCTTATTATTTTTTAAATGTCTTTCATTTAAATTTCAAATTTTAAATTTCATTTAAATTTAAATCTTTCAAATTTTGTTAAGTTTGGCCAATATATTTTTTGTCACAGTAATTCCACCTAATGATTTATCTTCATTCTTAATTTTATCTTTAATATCTGGAAGAATATGATTCAATTAATTTTTTTAATTGAAAGAGATATTTTTATTATAATGTTTTAAAAGTAGGTCTTCTTAAATAATTTTGATTCAGTATTATAATTTTAGTTTTGTTTTTGAAATTTGTTAATGATGGAGTATCATATGAGGGAGACAAAGGTAGTTGGACATTTGCCATCATTACGTGAAAATTACCAATCACGACGTTTCGATTTGGTAAAACCCAAACCTTTTTCAAGTGCTAAAAACTAAATTACATCTACATAATTTTAGTTGCTTGTTGTTTTTGACAATGAAAACCTCATTTTTGAAAGATCTGAATAGTGATTTTTAAATTTGTATTCGATTATGTAATTTTTATTTTTACAAATCATAACTGGTAACCTCTTGAATATTTTTAAAACAAATTTTCCAAGCAACATTTTTCCTTTTCCTTTACCTCCTTCCCCTTTGGGAAACCCCATGGTTTTTGGCCAGCCAACCCTTTCCCCCCCACCCCTTTCTGCTCTGTTCTTTTGTGCCCAGGGGTGGGGCCCAGGGGGGAAAATATTTTTGGGAGGACCGGATCCCCTTTCGGGCGTGGCCCCCAAAGGGGGGCCTACCGTCGGTTTTGGTTTGTTAATTTTTTGGGGGGAGGACCGCCTCCCCCGGGGGCCAGCCCAACCGGGGGGCCTTCCCTAAGGCTCTTTTTGGGGTGGGGGGTTTTCCAACCTCGGGTCTTTCTTTTTCCAAACATCCCCCCCTTCGAATACTGGCCCCCAAACCTTTTTTTAATCCATTTTTCAAATAAAATTTAAGCTTCTTCTCATATTTTTTTGTCAGGACCTTTTTTCAGCCCCCATATAGAAAACACAGGGGGGCCCTAGGGGTTTTGGTTAGATTTTTGATCTTAGTTTTCCTAGACAATTTTTTGGGTTTTAAAGGGAATTTTCCTACGGCCCAATAGGCCCTTGGGCAAAGACAGCCCTTTTGGGGAATTTTTTTTCCCCTTTTGGGGGTTTTGTGCAGTTTTTATGCCAAAGGTATTTAAACTTTTCAAATTTTAAAATTCCCTTTTCCGGGGCCACAATTTTTTGGTATTCTTTTTCTTTCCCCCTTTGTTTTTGGGTTTATATGCATATTTTTTTGGTTTTATCCTGGTTTTTTTAATCCCCCCTTTCGGGTTTTCTTGAATGGCATTTTTTGAAAAAAAAATTTTTTTTCCAGATTGTTTTTAACTTTCGAAGAAGAGAAAACGCCCCTTTGCAAAACAAAAATACATTTACTTTTGACCAACATGACCCCAGCTTTTAAAATCTTTTTGGCTTCCGGGATGCTTCTTCTAAGATGAAAAGGTTTTTGGGGGGGAATCCCTGACCTTAAACGAATGGGGGAATTTAATTTTGGCCCGGGGATTCCCCTTTCCGTCAAGGGGTTTTTGGGGTTTACCAATTTTTTGGGGGGCATTTTTTAAAAGTTTAATGGGATTTAAAATTTTGCTTTTTTAAGGGGGCTCCTTTTAGGGGGGCAAAAAAAACGTTTTGGGGGAAAAATTTCTTAAATTTAAAAGGGCATCCCAAAAAATTCCCAAATATTTTGAAGAGTTGGGGGAGGGCAAAAATTTGGGCATGGGGAGGCGACCGGGGCTTTCCGGCTTGGGGGGGTTTTTTCCAATTTCTTTTTAATATTTTGGGTCGGGTTTGGGGGTTTTTTATGGGTATTTTTTCGGGCTTAGGGGGTCCCCCTTTTTGCCCCGGGGGTTTTTTTTGGGGGGGTTTTTTGGGCGGGGGGCCCTTCAGGGGGGGGGGGTTTCTTTCCCAACACCAATTTTAAAACAGGCATACAATTAAACCTTTTCCCCCCAAATTTTAAATTTTTAAAACCAAAAACCCTTTTTTTGGGGGGCCCTTTTATTTTTGGTTTTTTTTGTTTTTAAACGCCCCCAAACCCTTTAAGGGGGGTTTTTTCACTATTTGGGGGTTTGCCCCATGTTGGAAAAATTTAAATTTTTCATCTTCTGTTTTCCTTCTCTTGGGTCAGGTCTTTTATCAGCATTCAGTATTGCTAAAAAATATTTTTTCCCCCTTATTTTAAAAGAACATTTTTTCTGTCGCAATTTCGGGGTTTCCCCTTTTTTTTTTTGTTGCTGTCTTTTTTTGGGGGGATGTATCCCTTTTTTAAAAAATTTTTTTGACTTAAAAATTTTCCCCTTTGGGTTTTTATGAGTACTGCCCCTCCTCTGCTTTTTTCTCATTTGGGTTCGGTGATATTTTTAAAGGGTTTTTTCGTTCTTTTTTTTCCCTAATTTCCCTTTTTGGGTTAGTTTTTTGGGCTCCCCTTTTTTCCCTTACTTTTTTTTTTGAGAACACTTTTTCTTTTTTTTCCTCAACTCAAATTAAAATTTTTCTTGGGCAACGGGGTTGGTGAACCAAAGTTTGTTTTCTGTTTCCGGGGGAGGGGTTTTTTTTGCTTCCTTCGAAACTCTGTAATAATTTCTTTAATTTTCCCCCAATCCCTTTTTACAAAAATTTTTAAACCCCGCCCTTTTTCTTGAAATTTTACCTGAAATCTGTTTGTTAGTTTAAGTTCCACCTTCTTTTGATTTTCTATGTTTTTCAGTTTAGATGTGAACAAAAACTGTATACTGTTTTTTATTCTATACAACATTAAAGTTAAAATTTAAAAAAACGGGTTTCCCCACATGGTCCCCGGCCAAAAACAATTTTTTTTTCCTTAAATTTGTGCAAAATTGTTTTTTATATATGGGTTACAATGCCCTATTTGGAAAAGCAGATACTAATTGTTGTAAAACCAAAATTTAAAATTCGTAAAATTTTTGGTGAACATTTATGAAATTTTATGTCCCCTTTTACTCGGAAAAAAAAATGGGAAATATAAAAAATTCAAAAAAGGGAAATAAAAATTTTTTAAAATTTTAAATTTAATTTCCCTAGCATAAATTTTTTTTTTAATTTTGGGGCCCATGAACATATTAAACAAACATTTAATTTTTGACAGAAAAACACAAATTGGGGTTGGGGTTTCAAAAACAAAAATTTAATTTTCCTTTTTACTTTTAAAAAACCTTACAAGCTTTTTCCCACTTTACTAAATTACCCTTTTTTGTTGAAAATTTTGGTTTCATGTTATGTTTTATCAAAAATTTTTTTAAAAACTTTTGTAGTTCGTTTTTTTTTTTTCACACCGACATATATGAAAATTTAGTATTTTGAAAAGGGTTTCGAAATTTTTTTTTTAAAAACAAAAATTTTAAATAAAAAAACCGTAAACTTTTTGTCAAACATAGCTTCAAGGTTTTTGAAAACTAAACTACTCTACTTATAGACGCATTAAAAACTAGGTAAAACGATTTTTAGTTCAAAATTTTTTAACCCCAAAATGCATTTTGGGGTTTTTCCCTAAAATTAATAATAGTAAAAAAATTAAACAAAAAATAAAAAAAGGGTAAATTTTGTTTAAAAATTAAAACCCCAAAAAACCCCAAACAATGAACTTTCAATGTAAGACAACAGCTGGAGCTGCCCTAAAGCTGATTGGATTTAAAAATGAAAAAAAAAAAAAAAAAAATACTACTTTTTTCAAATCAAACACTGAGTGGCTCAAAAATTTCAAGAAAAAATTTTTACCTTTGGAAAACTATAAAAAATTTTTAAACCCAATTTTGGGAAAACAAACTGGAAAATGAAATAAAAGACGAAAAACTGTTGTGGGGACCATTATCGACTGTGTATGTATACAATGAAATCACAGAATAGACATATCCATAGGCACAAATTTAGGTCCCCTTATGGAGTGGAACGGGAAAATAGCAATGTTAAACTCAGTTCGCCTATGGAGCGTAAAAGATTAATAACAAAATTTTGTTTAAATTAGTAAGTATGGAACTTTAAAAAATTATTTTGAAAATTTTTTTAAAAATCCTTTTGATGGGAAAATTCACTGCAACTGACTTATACTTAAAGAAAATCCCGTTTATTAGTAAGGTGTATCCTTAGAATTTTGATACTTTCCTACATTAACGTTTAATATTATCATTCCCAGAGATGAAAAACGTAAGTAAAAAGTTGTTTACCCTTTCTAGAGCATTGTCCCTCTTCTCGGTGTCTCTGAGCCACGTTTTTTTGTAGTATCACGACCCATTTGGGCCCCCCTAAAATCCCCCTCTTTAAATGGTTTTCCCCAGTTTTTGCTCTCGTTTTCCCCAGCAATCCCCTTTTAAAAACAACATTCCAGGCTTTATAATTTAAAACCCCAATACAACAGTTTTACGATGTAAGTTTCAACATTACATAAAAAGAGTGGGTTAGTATGGGCAAGACAATACGAAGAAGGGATAGTTTGCGAAAGCAATATGTAGTTAGAATAGGTTGGGACAAAAAAGGTGGTGAGGATAGACTGGGAGGGGAAAGAAAAAGGGGTTAATATGAAATTTAAGATAAGGTTTTTAGGGGGGAAAATCAAAAAGCAATAAAATTAGGGGGGGAAAAATTTTGGAGGGAAAAAGGGATGGAACAAGTAAATTTAATTGAAATTTAAGGATAGTTTGGAGGAAAATTAAAGAAAACCCAAATTTTAAAGAAATTTTTTGGGGAGGGAAGGCAAAAAAAGGGGCAATATGAAATGTGTAAATTGGGAAAGGGGAAATATAGGAAAGTTACTATGAAATTTGGGATAAGTTGGGAAGGAAAGACAAGGGGAAAGGGTAAAAAATATAATACAGATAAGTGAGGAAAGAAAAACTAGAGAAAGTCACTATGTAATGAGGATAAGTTAGGAAGGAAAGACTAGAGAAAGTCGCTATGTAATGAGGATAAGTTGGGTTTGGTAATAAGCCCTAAGAAAGTAAATAAGAAATAGGATATGTTGAGAGAAAAAAGACTAAAAAAAGGGTCAAAAGGAAATTGGGTTTTAATTTTTTGGGGGGAAAGACTAGAGAAATTTAAAATTATGAAAAATGGGGTTTAAGTTAGGAAAGAAAAAATTTGAGAAAGTCACTACGAAAAATGAGGAAAAAGTTGGGGAAGGGTAAAGGCTAGAAAAAAAGAAAAAATAGGTTAAGGAGGTTTGGGGGGAAAATAAAAAGTAAAATAAATAGGGGGTTTTAAGGGAGGGGAAGAGGGAAAAAAGCCCCGCGAGGAAAAGGTTTTGGGGAAGAAAAGCACTATGTAATGAGGAGGGAAAGGGGGGGAAATGAAGTCAGTTTTTAGAAATAGGGAAAAAAAAAACAAACTATTTACATGTAATAGATACAAAAGTAACTAACTTGCTCTAAAAGAAAATCTTCACTCTGCAAAGGAAATCTTAATAAACCCTTTTTATCGGCTCCCCGGGGTAAAATTTGGGGAAAGACCTAGCCCCCACCCAAGGGGGGCCCTTGGGGGGGTTTAACAATGCTTTTTGTGAGGCTCCCAAACCTGTTCGGGAATAAGCGGATAGGCTCATTGTCTGATTTCTCTACTCCATGGAATATATTTATTGGATCTAAACAGTTTAAACATACTTTGGCTTGAAAATTTTTTTTATTTATAAAATCAAAAACACATTCACCGCGTTTTTTTTAATTTCTTAGCCATTCATTCTGTGCTTTTCCGGGGACTCGGGGTCCCTTTGGCGTACCAAAAAATTCAGTCCCGGGGACGGATTTTGGCGAAAAAATATCATAAAATTAAAAGATAAAAGCACTGTAGGTTATTGTTTTAGAACAATAAAAGTTTGTGACGTCAAAATTTTGCTACCCAGGGTGTGGATATAGCGAAAAAACACGAGCCATTTGGGGTCTTGTGTCGCATATAAGGAAAATACTGTAATAAAATTTATACTCTCTAAGCTGAAAAATTGAGGTTAACTTGTACACAAACAAACGATCAGCAAAAACCCCGTGGAAAACTCTCCCCGGGCCCTTTTTAAGCAACAGCTGACAATCTTTTAGTCTACCTTTTTGATTTGACGAGGGGGCTATAGGTTCCCTAAACCCCATATAAAATAATACGTCATTACTCTAGTGCCCCACAATTAATGAGTAAGCTATTGATCTTGTGTAATATTTAGGTTACACAAAAAGTCACACACAAAAAATGCCTCCATAGAGTTCAACTCCTGCCCCCCCAAAGCGTTAATTACAAAAAAAAAAACCCCAAATTCAAAAAAAGGAATTAAAAGCAAATTTTTTATCCCATTTGAATTTTAAAACCTACGGCCGAACCCCCAAATCCGTACCAAGGGAAAAATTTTAACCCAAAAAAATTTTTTAAGAGCCTGTAATATTTTCAACAAAGTTTCTTTTAAATTTTTAAATATCAAATCTAAATGTAGGTTTGTCTCTTGCTTGGGGTTTTTCACTTAAAACGGGTTTCAAAAACTTTCCCAAAAAAAAATACAAATTCAAACCAAAATGAATTTTAATTGTTCTTGGAAAAAAAATCCAAATAAAAGGGGAAAAAAAAAACATGACATTTCAAACCCAAAAAAACATTTGTTTTCAACAGCCAAAACTTTTTCAACCCTTTTAAAGGTTTTTTTGAGAAAAAGTAATATGCTGAATCTGCCCCCGCCAAAACATAATAACTTTGATAGAAATTTACTTACCCACCCACCCCCCAAACACGAAAGGGGAAAGTACCCCAAACCCCCCCACCCATAAACCATAAGTTTATAGTTCCCAACCCGCCCAAATTTAAAACAAATATTTAGGTTTGTTATTAAAACCCAACAAAACCCCCCCCCTTAACGTACAGGGGATTAAAGTTAAGGCCAAAAATTTTTAAAATTTTAAAAAAATAACTTATTAACAAAATTTTAACCCTTAAATGGGGTGGGGATTTTGCCCCAAATGTTACTTTTTGCCCCAAAATCTTTTTTTTAAATCTGTTTTACTGGGTATTCCCAACGGGGGGGGGCAAAACCATTATTTGGGGGGGCCGGGTTGGGGGCAAACCCATTAAGGATAAAAAAATATTGTGGGTTTTTAAAGTGGCCCCCCCGGCCCTCGGGGTTTTATTTTCCCGAAAAAAATTTTTTCCCCTTAGTTTTGGGATCCCGTCCCCAATTAAAAAAGGGTTTTTTTTAAAAAGGTAATGGGTTTTTTTGGGGGTTAAATTAAAAGTTGGGCTTTTTTTGGGTTTTGAAAAAAAAATTGGGGGGGTTTGGGTAACCAGTTTTGGTTGGGTAATTTGTATTTTTCTTGAATACAAATTTTGGGTTGGGGTTTTGAATTAAAGGGTTTTCCTTTTTTTGGATATAAAATTTTGTAGGGTCGGGGGGGTTTTGTCTGTGGGGGGCGGGGTGCAAAAAGGGTTGGTTTGGGGGTTTTCCCCTTGTGGGTTTGGGGGGGGTGGGTTTGGGGGGTTGGGGGGGGGGGGTTTTTTAATTTTTGGGGGGGAAAAACCCTTTCCTTTTGTTTTGGGGAAAAAATTTCCCAAAATTTTGGGCGGGGAAAAGGGGGGTAAAAAATTTTTTTTGAAAATGGGCCCCAAATTGTTTTTGGGTTTTTTCCCCCAAATTTTTAAAAAAATTTACCTTTAAGGCCTTTTGGGTTTAAAACTTCGGGTTTTAATTAAGTTTTTTTATTTAAAAAAGGATGTTCTTTTTTATTTGGGAAAAAAAGGTTTTTGCCCCCAAAGGGAAAATTTTAAGTTGTGTTTTAAAAATTTTAAAATCCCGCCTTTTTTCAAGGCTTTCGGCCGAAAACGGCAAATTCGGGGGCTGCCAAAAAGCCGGCAAACCGCTCCGGTATCGGAGTTGGAAACGGGCGCCATTTTGGAGGAAAAAGGGGCCCTTTTTTCCCTACGCTTTTGTTGTGCTTGTTTTTAAAAATTTTGGTGTTTAAACGAAAATCCCCCCCGCTTGTAAAATCAGATCTGTGATTCCCTTTTTTGGGAAAGCTAAAAAAATTTAAAAACCCATTGCCATTTTCGGCAAAAATTTTCGGGTTTTCGGACAAAAAAGGGGATGAGGGGATTCAATTGGGGGAAAAAGATGGGGTTTTGACAGTTTAATGAAAGGAAAATAATGAAGTGCATGATTTAAAAAAACGAATGGGGGGTCCATCTTTTATTACAGAAAAACTGGTTCCACCCATTGGGTGAGGGGAAAATCAAGGAAAACCGTAAGTTTACAAAAGAGTGCTTCGCTTTTGGGAAATTTCCCCCAAAATTTTCATAGCGAACTTTCATCTGTTTTTACATCTTAAGTATTTCCCCTTTGGGGGTCAACCCCTTCAAACCTTTTCGAAGGCCCGAAAGAAAAAGTTTCCAAAAGGTTGGGAAAACACAGGGGCAAACCTTTTTATGAAGAAAAGGCCCTAAAAAAAAAACTTGTGCCACGCTATGAAAAAGCCTCAAAAAATTTTGGCAGTTATGTAGAAAGTAGTTTTTAAAAGTTGTAGATTTTAGTGGGGAATTTAAAAATTTTTTCTGTATCTGAAAACCAAAATTTTTTTTTTTACCAAACGGAACTTACTTTTTGGAAGTACCTTTGTAATAAAATTTTTATTGAATTCTTTATTTTGGATTATTTTTTTCTTTTAAACTATTTTTTTTTTTGAACATTAAAAATACTAAGAAATGACGTAACCAATACATCAATACTACTCCCAGCCTTGCTAGGGCTCTTAAAGGGGTGGGCTTTAAAAACTTGAGGGACAAATTATGAAAATATATTTGTGATATAAATATTAATATATTTATGATCGCAGATTGACTATATTTGAAATTAAGGAATTTTAAAAATGACGGGAAATTTTTTAATGAATAAAAGATGAATTTCCCAAACCCGATACAACAAAGGGTATCTAAAACCCCAATGTTTAAAAAGGGTAGGAAAAATAATGAAATCTTATCTAATTGGGAAAACCAAAAGGCCTAATTTTGGGTGTGAATTTAAATGGAAAAAAAGTTTTATGTTTAAAAAAAGGGTTAAAATAGTTATTAGCAAGATTTATAACTCACGAGTGGAAAAATATTTATGGTTTTTTTTTTTTCTCGAAAAAAATAATAAAGAATGTGATGAATGAAATTCTGGTTTCCACTAACTTTTCTTATTAACTTTTGGTTTTTGAAAAAGGATGTTTTCCAGACGCTTTAAAAAAAATCCAAGGTCAAACCCCCAAAATTTAAAGAAAGGGGAAAGTCCCAAAACCCAAAAAAAATTAAGGCCTTTTACAATTGGGCCCCAAACTTAAAACAAAAAAATAGAATCCCCTTTTTTAGTTTAATCAGCTCTATTAGTACTTTGTCAATAACTCCTTGCTTTATAATTTTTTAATTTGGTTTCAGGCCCGATCACTCCCTGCTAAAGCAGTTGAAACGTTGTAGATTGTATATTAAATTGGGTTTGAGAATGAAACAAAAAAGTTGGGTTTTTAGCCTAAATAGATCTAAGCAAAAACTTTTGATACCGTTTTCATGGATTGGTTTAAAAAATTGGGAAATTTTTTGGAATTGTAAATAATGAGGTTTTAATCTAATAGAAAGTTACCTTAAAAAATAGAAAACAAAAAGGTTTCCCGATAAAAAACCCAAATTTTTCAGATTTCTGGGAGGTTCCCTGCAGGTTTTTTCCGCAGGGTTTGGTTCTAAGGGCCTTTTCCGGTTTTTTGTTTTTGTTAATGACTAGCTGTAATTTTTTCGTTTTTTTATTGTAAGCGGGTGACACTTTAAAAGCTGGTCCCCCTCAGATGTTGATATTTTTAAGGTTAAAGAAAAAAAATCAATAGATCTTTAGAAGAAACGGGGGAAAACCCGGGATTCGCCCAAAAAATTAGTTATAAATTTAAAAGTAAAATGAGCATCTAATTTTTTCTCTAAAAAAACACTTGAAATTAGATGAGGGCTTGTTTAAAAACCCGTTAAGTTCTTGGTAATTTTTCTTGGGTAGTAAACTCTGTTTTTTATGTACGTAAATTTTTCTATGTAAAAAAATTTGAAGAGGGAAAACCCCGTCTTTTAAGAAAATTAAAAAATTTTGGGCAGTTTAGATGTGTTTTGTTATGACATATTTTTTTGTTTCATACTCATTTTTATTTATGGGTTTTTGCTTATGGGGGGAATTTTTGCCCTCAGCAAAAAAAGTTTTTTATGGCAAAAAAAGGCGCTTGATTATAGCTGGATTTTCCCCTTTTTTGCCTCTTTAAAAAAAATTTTTACCTCATTTTAACCTAATGGGGCACTTACATTTTTGTAATAAATTTTTAAATCTGAAAATTTGTAAAAAAAAATATTTTATGTTTTTTCTTTTATTTTTTCAATGCTCCCTTCATAGTTTTTTAAAACTAGACAAAAAAGGGGAATCTAACCCAAACCTAAAATTAGACTAGCTAAATTTTATAAGAGTCCCCAAATACCAAAAGGGGTTTCCCCTTTTTTCAATTTTAAAATTACCCCCCCAGCTTTTAAAAGTATTACCTTTTTTAAAAGGGGTTTTGCATAGTTGTTTCAGGCTTGGCTCAAGAAAAAAGAAATTTTTTTCTTTGGAAAAATATACTTAACCTGTGATATTTTTGGGGCCTTAAAGGGGAAATTTTTTTAAAATTTTGGGTTTTTAAAAATTGGCATACGAAAGATTTTTCCCATTGTTTAAAACCAAATTTTTTTATTTTTAAAGGCAAATAAAAAAATTCTTTATTCTTGAAACTTTGAAAGAAGAATGTTTGAATGAATTGGAAAAAAAAAACCCTGGCTGTTGGGTTTGAATTTAAAATTGGGCCCCTTTCCCGAGGAACGGGCCCAAAATCAGATAGTAACCAGACTACACTCATCCACACTCATCCTACACTCATATAACCATTCATATTCGCCTTAAAATAACAACAACGTTGGTCGGCGTCTCAAGAATAAGAAGAAGAATAGGTAGAAATTTTGAAAATAATGTCAACTACTCAGGTGTATGACTCAATTCAAATCTGAATTTTAGTGAGCATATTCACAGAATTTATAATAAAGTGTGGTCAGAAGCAACAAGAGTTTATTGTTTTCTTTAAAACAATTGAAAAAGAAGAAACAAAAGAAATCACATGTATAGTTAACAAAAAGTATATCACAACCCAGAACAACATAAATTTAATATAAACCTTTAATCAAAAATGAACCTAAAAAGAGAATCATTAATTTAAAAACAACTTTTAAATGTACATTAAATTATGTAGGCCGTACATGGGGCGAGCCTAGTGGAAGCGGTCTAAGGTGTCAGTCCTTTGAATTTGGGTCAAGGCCTCTTCACATCAAAGTATCAATTAAAATTTTTCAGGGGCCCTTCTAATACCTCGGCTTTTGTTTTTGGTGCTCCCGTTCACAAACCCAAAAACTAAATTAAAGAGTATTTTCGAAATTAATAAGATTTTTTTATGCATGGGGCGGGAATGAACAACGTGGGAAGATTTAACTTTTTTCCCCATGCGCCAGTTGGGAAAATGTAGCTAGCCCAAAGGGATTTTTTCCCCAAAACCCTATTAATACTTACAAACGACATAGGAAACGTAAATTAATTTCTTGGTGTGAACTTCCCATTTTTTTAATAAAAATGAGAATTTCAATTTTAAAATTCCAAAAGGCAAATTTGTCGCTTATTAATACTTTTTTTGCGAAGAGGGCCTTTAGGGATAGTGGGGGGGGGGGGGGGGGGGGGGGTTCAAATTTCCCGCCAGGACGGAAGTTTTCATCCGTCTTTTTTCACCCCTTGGGACGTATTGGTTTACCATCTTTCTCTGACAGATTAAAATTCCCTGCAAGATCAATTGTTTTTTTGGGAATTTAGCAAATAAGGTTAAAAAAGGAAACCCGGCCTATATTTTTTTTATATTTAAAAAATTTAAAAAAAAAAAAAAACATAAAAATTAAAATTTTTAAAACCCAAAAACATTTGTTTAATTTTTTAAATTTTTTTAAAAATTTAAAAATGTATATATTAAATCCAAAAACCCACCCCAACCACCCGCCCCTAAATGTAAAGTTGGGATTGGGCCCACTCGGGCCCCCCAAAAAAAAGCACAGTTTATATTGACCCAAACCCCCGCATCGGGCCCCCAAAGCACAAATGGTAATTTACCCAACCCCACCGCCCAAACAATTACAGTGGCATTAACCCAAAACCCTTTATGGGGGTAAAATTTATTGGGCCCATACACTTTCATTTGGGACTCACCAACTCGCCCGCCCATAATGGGAAAAGTGGTAAATTTACCCCCAAACCCGCCCCAAAAACCCCCTACCTTTCAGTGTGGTTTTTGGCCCCCCAATTTCCCACCCATTCACTTAAAATTGAAATGACCCCCCTTGGGACCCCCCCATTTTCAAGCCCTTTGGGCTGACCCAAACCACATCCCCCCCATTCACTTTCAGTTTTGGGACTTTTTTTATTTCATTTAAAATATTAAAAATGATTTGAGTGATATGTAGCTTGACTATTATATTTTACTATCTAAATATTATACCATCACAAAAATGATAAACCATGGTGAATTAAGCTTTACCTTTTCCATAGCAAAAGACTTCAACATTACGATTGTACATTTCACTCATTGCTTGCATCTCAATATGGTTTCCATGGGTGAATTCTTGGCGTTTCCTGTTCACGTACTTGGCAAAGTCTTCAGTGACATATTGGGAGAAGTAATCTCGGTTAGCGGCCTGTGTGAACAATAATAACCATTCAAAACTGACGACAGTACAGCATCATTTCATGCAAAAAATGTTATTCTCTTATCATAAACCACATGTCATAAAAGAATTTTTTTTAATGCTAACATATATTTTCAGTTAATATTGCTTCTTTCATATCAAATATCAAGATTCAAATATTCTTTATTTTAAAACAGGGTGTCTACTGCCAAATTGAAATGAAAATTCATGACTTTTCATGACCTTACAACATGTAAATTCATCACCTAAATAATGGTGAATACGGTTCACGTTATACCATAGCATTATTTTCAGTCATATTCTACTAAATTAATGATACCGTTATTAACCTTTAATAGATCAAATATAGATTAAATACAACAGATCAAAATAGGCTAACACTATTTATTAAAAGAAGCTCAGCATTGTGTGAGTAAAATGGATTTGCAGACATATTTCATTATTAATACGAAAAAAAGCAGGTTGACTTCAGAAACCCTGCAAATTGAGCATTACCTACTTATATTTTCACAATGATTTATGTGATGATGACACATGTCTGCAGTAGGTTCAATTCTTAATTTAGCACTATCAACAAATCAAATATGCCTAACCTAAGTTGAACAGTAAATTGAATTTATAGTGGATTAATTTACCTTGTAAACAGTCTGTAAGTGTTTCTATGTACCACCATGTGCTCCCATGTACTATTATAAACACTGATAAACAAAATTGTCATTTGTTTTGTAGTAAATATAAATTTAAAATTTCAATACGCAATTAAAAATCATACAAACAATTCTTCAGCCCCATAATATTTCAGCCTTGGTCACACTCTCAGACAATTAAAAACTGTGAAGCCTTCGTGAGGCCTGTTCTTTAGAAATGAAGATTCTGTTTCATGACGAGCTTGTTGTTGTAGAAGCTTTTAATAAATTGCCTGTACCAGTATCTGTTTCTATTTTTATATTAGGCCTAGTCATGGAGACAGGGTGTTATCAGATGAAGGTCTATTTTGATCAAAACAGTGAATTAGCATCATTTGCTTACCATGTTTTAGGTTATTTTCTATCGAGCTATGTCTTTTTTTACTCTCAGAGTGCAGCTTAATACTATTTGAGCCCGAATGGAAAATATCAAAGGATTTTTTGCATACATACAAAATGCGGGGTATTTATGCAGTTCCTTGCCACCAAACAAATTTGGAACATTTTGCTTAAAATGGGTCTAGAACTGGCTGTAGTTTCACAAGATATGCTTTTTATTCCGCGAAAATAATGTATTTAACCGAAAAATAAAAAAAAACCAATGTCACAACTTTTAATATTTTTGTCATATTTCCCTTAATTCAAATGGTATTTTAATCATCTTTTTCATTTTGATGTATTTTTTTGCACTGAATACAAATTTGAAAACTATCTTGGCCTATTATAAATATTTCTCAAGTTATAACGGAAAAATTACTATCGCGGCGGATCGCGATTAGTGACCATTACGCAATCATTATATAAAACAACTATTAATCGCAAAAATGAATTCACCTATATTCCCGCCGGATTGACGGCTATTAAAGTTATATAAATTAATAAGGCTTTAATACCTAAAAATGAGATCTAAAGCGACCTTTGTTCCTCTTTGAATCTTCCATAGGTAGGAGGCATTCTCTGTGGATACCAATACCTCCTACCTATGTATCAATACCACTGTACGTGTATGGGTGGATGGGCCATTACCACTGTACGTGTATGGGTAGGTGGGTGGGCCAAACCCCCTTAGAGAAACGTGTTATTATCAACTTAATTTTACTGTACTAAATAATTTTACAGCAAGTATTTTATATTGGTTAACCTAAGAAAATTACATTTTTATTAGATTTATGAAATAAAGAGAACAATTTATTACGATGTTGTTCTTTCAATTCAAGAAGACTTTTCAACATAATAAAAAGTGTTTCAGCAGGCCGTCACGGAGGCCAAACACTCGAATTTACCGCAAATTATGAATTTTTGTTGAGAAAATAGACAATTAGGATAAGTTAGGTTATGTCAGTAAAAAATACATTTTTCGAGCTGAAAAAATTATTTTACTACAAAACCAGTTATATATATTTGTGTTCAGTATAAAAAAACACGAGAAATGAAAAAAATAGTTGTTGAAAAATAACGATTTAAAATAAAACTTGGTTTTTCACTATCAGATATAAAACTAAATTTTGATTTTTCGGTAAAAAACGAGTTTTCCGCAGATGAAATCAAACTCCTGAAGAGAATAAACTCATTTTTCACCACTTTTTCAACATGAAATCATATTTTCAGAGGTGGCAAGCAAGAAAGTGCATAATTACCAAGTGCTGAATGTACATCACTTTCATTTTTCCGAAGCCACTTCTTCCAATTTCTTCTTCGAGCCACAAGTTCTGAAATTTGCACTTTCCAGGCATTGTGCACAAACACTAATCACTTTTATTTGACTAATTTTAGGCCTATTTTGAACAATAATAGAAACCAACAATTTGGTACTAAAGTTCTTTATACATCAAAATAGCTATATGCATAAAAACAAACACTAGGTCTAACAAAAACTAACTGTAATAATAGGCCTAGTAACTTAAAGACTCAGAAGAGAATTATAAAGTTGACGAAATTCCGTTAACAAATATAAAGTTTAAAGCACAACTAAACACTAAAAAACGCCAGTCAGATGCCCACCACTTTGAACAATTACGATCCAACGAAAGGTATAACAGACCATAAACAAAACAAACACTGCTCAACGAACATTCAGTCCGGTGCCGCCAATAACGAGCTGTATTTTCTTATTTCCGTCCATACTGCAATGGAGAATTGGAATATGAATCAAGAATCAAGAATTATTTATTCCATTGACAAACATAAGTTCGAATAGGACATGTCAATCTACAATTACAAATCTAATCTAAAACAAGGCAGTTGCACTCTGTCAAAATTTGCTTATCAATCATCATTACATATTAAAAAATACAATAAATCACTATATTATCTTAAAATTTAACAATAAATAATTACATAATAAAATTCAACAATAAAATTACCATATATTAAGATTCAACAATAAATTACTATATATTAAAACTTTACAATAAATTACTCTTCAACATACACATATTTAAATTAATCTATACTTAAAACAGAAAACAGAAAAGACTATTACATTTACATATTGAAAAAAGTTATGTTCAAGTCAGACTCTAGAAACTCGGAAATAGAATAGAATGGATTATTGAGAAGCCAGTTATAAATGACAGTTTTAAATTTATTACGTTGGTATTGTCCAAGCAATCTCGGGGAGCTTATTAAAAAATGTAACACAATTAATTTTATAGGACTTGCCTGTAAGGGTAAGCCTATGATGAGGAATATCCAGATTGATTCTATTTCTAGTCTTATGATTGTGTATGTTTTGCCTTTTTTGAAATAAATTTAAATTATCTTTGGCATACATTAAGACTTGAAAAATATATAGGTTAATAATTGTGCAGATTTTAAGGTAAACAAAAAGCGGTTTGCAGTGCTCCAGGGCCCCTGCCCCTGCCATATTGCGAACAATTTTCTTTTGTATTAATAATATCTCATGCACACAATGAGAATGTCCCCACAGTATCAACCCATAGGTGATATGCGATTGAAACAAGCCAAAGTATGCAATTCTTAAGTATTCTAAATTTACAAGTGGCTTTAACTTCCAAAATAAAAATACTGTTCTGGATATTTTTTTACAGATATTGTTGATTTGGTCTTTCCAACACAATTTACTATCAATGTTTATGCCCAACAGTTTTACTGAATTGTATGGAATTTCATTTTTGAGACTAAGTATCAAATTCTGAGTTTTATCTTTATTACAATGTAGTTTATTACTTTGAAACCAATTCAGTACATCCCTTGTTGAGCAACCAAGAACGTTTCAATATTAAATGCCTATTCTGAATTCAAATATTGTAAAGCACACAGTTAATCACTTTCATCCATAAAAAAAATTCAAAAGTAACAAACGTTTTTAAATTGCACAGTTATATAAATGTATAACATTAAAACATTTTCTAATACTGACAATTCACAACAGTGTTTTAACTCCGTTTGTACACAGAAAGAACGCATACCTTCACATATGGTACTAATAGTAGCAGACGTACGATATTTTGAGTAGGAATGATGACGAACGGTTGCCTGATTAATCTATTTATACCATTCTCTTTTCCTGAATAGAGGAAAGAGAAGTACGATAATTTTGAGTGGGTAAGGAGCTGGCTGGTTCTCTGCACCCTCAATACGGGTTTTATATCGTAGAAAAAAACCATGGATAGAACAACATCGTAAGAAAACGACAAGAAACAAAAATACTTTTGGCGAGCAAAATTATTTGCCACACGCTTTGAGCAAATTTCCCAATTCATTCCAAATTCCCTCTAGTAACGCTTTGAAACACTAGAAAAAATCGTAACTTTAGAAGCAATTATCATGACTTTTCGTGACATCCGTGACGGACTTTTGTTACTTTTCATGACTTTTCTTGACTTTCGTGACCAGTAGACACCCTGTAACATTTCAGGACTTCATAATAGTGTCATTACAGTTTACAACTTACACAAAAAGAAGTTAAGACAAGTACATATGTCAATGAACAATAAGAAATAAATGCAAATGAAACAGGTAAATCATATAAAATGAATCTTAACCTAGCCGCCTTACATGCTATATTTAAATATTGCCGTAAAGTTCCCGACACTGTAGTGCAACTCTCACGTAGAAGTAATTTTACCTTCCTGGAAAAGTCTGGAAGCTGTCCTCCCCGCTTATAAGGTACAGAAGAGTTTTGAAGAGTCTAGTGCGATTATCAGAAAGTTGACATTAAAAAAATGTAGTTTTTTTGAAGTGGTACTTTACGATGACTATGTAAGTTATGTTCACAATATATAAGAGTTGTGTACGAATTATATTGGTTGACAAATATTATAAAAGAGTGAGAGAATAGAAAGAGTCGTCGCCTCACTGATTTTTACTAAGCCATTTTTCGGTGATGCAGCAAGGGTAATTATAAAACAATGCAAACATACGTATTTTAAAGATGGAGATGACTTGCTTTGTTTGTTCCAAAAATAAGAATAAAATTGAAAGAGTGTCAAAAAGAGTAAAATAAAAGTGGATACTAATTGTTTGTGTGACGCACTTGAAACAATAACCTAATGTCATGCGCCTATCAATGTCTCAACTTTTTTATCTCTTATTTGGCTAGAGGTATAATAATTTTGGAACTTTAGTAGTAATACTTAGTAAATGTTCCCCCAGACACACTATGTATAAATTTATATAAATGCTGACCAAACAGCTACAGCAAACATGATCAAACCACAATAATAAACAGTCTTGGTTACAAATTTTAGTGCATTTTCATCCACATCAAATCAACTACAACACACATTAATCAGCGTTAGTAATAAAGCAACCAATTTAGTGTAATAATGCTCTAATAGCTGAATATTCATCTAAGAACTGTATAATGTTTACCAGATATAAATGTAAAGGGTTCAGGTAGGCCTAATCCCCTGTTGTAAAAACAATATCATTGTGTTGAGCCCAGGTATCAGTCCACCCACGTTCCCAAGGTCATTTTTTAGACCTCCCAATCAATTTTTAGAAATAGCTCAGTCCAATACAAATGCTGTAAATAAAACAGTTGATCATAAATAATTAAGCTATGATTAACTTTTCTTACCAAATGAAGACCAATATCCCAAAACTTGAATCACGATTGTACAATGCCCCGTTGACTAGATATTTGGTGTTGGCAAGTATCAAGGAGGCTTTATTGGACTGAGCTATTTTTTAAGAATTTAAGGGAAGCTTGGTAATGACTGCAGGAATGTGGGTGTGCCGATGTTCTGATTCAACACAATGAAAATATTTTGACAACAAAGGATTAGGACTGCCCTGGCCTAACAGATCTTTGTGCATATTATTCTGGCAATAGATTTATTTACCAACTGAACTGCTGCTATCTAGTGGTAAAAGTCAAAACAAAATCATTAATGTAGTTCCGCAAGAGTCTCGTTATGGTATTGTAGTATCATTCTCTGTGTCAAATCACTTCCATCATGCCATGTAAAAGGGTTAAATAGAAGTTATAGCAGTCAAACAATAGTGAATTAGCCTTCCCTCTCAATTTTTAATTAGAAGTGTTTAATTAGAAAGTTTAATAGAAGTGGAAGCTTGCCAGTTAAAACAGCAAATTAAAACACACACTGAATGACTCACTTTAGCACATTTTAACTTATACCAACTACAAGGCCAAACTTACAATATAATCCATACAATGCTGGCGCACAACAGCATGCATTTCCTGGTCTCCATAAATCTGGTCAGCTACAGCACGGAACAAACATGCTCCGTCTTCTCCCATCGCTTTCACTGTCAGTCCTCTCTTACGCATCTTCTTTTCAAACAGCCTGTCTTTCTAAAAAAAGAAACATGGCCGATATTGATAATTCTTTGCTTTTTGTAATAATAGCACTGTCAAAATAATGATATGACTCAGAGCTGTGTCAAAGTGAAGGTACAAGTATGCAGATTTTTGAAATGAAGAATTACAAATAAATTTATTACAAAATTAGTATTCAAAACATACTGTCAAAAATATATTTGTGCATCATATTAAAATAATTTTTTTTAATACACATGTTGTTTTGTATCTACACAGCTTATTCTAAAGTTAGAAAGATATATTGAGTAATTCATCGTGAAATAACAATAAAAGAAATATAAACAACATATAAAGTAAAACTAATTAAATAATCACACAAATAAAACTCAATATAACCACTTGTAACAAGAACTAATTCATAAAAGTAATGAACTGTAAAACATATTCTTAAATCCACTGACAGGATATTTATTGATAACACGTTTAAATTTATTGAAAAGTTGAGAAACAAGATGATAATTATTAAGGACAATACATATATTGTTGTATTTATGGGTATCTGATGAAAGTTTAAAATCCACTGCCTTAGCCGGCCAAAAAAAAGATGCCACTGCCTTACCAAAAAGAGATACAGCCGCTCTTCGCTTTACAATACTGTGTGTCATCCATCCCCTCTTTCATCTACATTTATTCATCTACATATATCACCAAGGCAGACAATGAATCCAAAGGCCTCTGGCAAGTATCATCCCCCAGACGGCATCCCACCCGCTAACAAATAACAAATTGTATTTCCAAACAGTGACTCAAAAAGAAGCCTTAAAAACTATTGTCTCACTAAAATTGAATGCATCATTTGGCATTGACGAAATATCTGCAAAGGTCACCAAAATGTGCAAAGAAGAACTTTCCACTCTAATGACAAACATAATAAAAAAATCGTTTCACCAAGGAACATTCCCAGACAAACTCAAAATCTCTAAAGTAAACCTAAAAATCAAAAAGGACTCATAAAATAAAAAAAAAAAAAAACAGCTAGCGACCAATCTTCTTAGTCTCCACATTTTCTAAAGTAATAGAGAAAATTGTCCAAAAAAAGTTTATGAACTATTGCTATCAAAATAACCCGCTTACAATTCAACAACATGGGTTCTTGAAAAATAGATCAACTGGAAGAGACTTAATGAAGACTCTTATGTCAAAAGTGGATTTTAAGTTAAACATAACTTGTAAGCTTTCCTTTAACTTGTTACAAGAATGTTTCCTACAAATGTTAATAAATCTTGTAAAATGAAATGATTATTTTGATGTAGAAACACACTTTTAGTCACAACACATTGTAATAATTAATTATGAAGATTATTTTTAGATTTTCAACTAAAGTTGCCGATAAAAGGTCAAAATGAGGCATCATGCCGTTACTAAGGGTTTTTAGACATCCTTTCTACTCTTAAGATGGTTCGACCGACTTTAAGGACAACTGATATCCGTTCGTAGTGCTGACTGTACGTATCACCTTGATCTACTCATACACAGCCACTCAACCATTCCCTTTCCCCTGGGATGGGTGGGGTATACATGCAGGAAGTCGTTTAAGTGCAATCTTGCGGGTGCTGTGTCTTGCTGTACATGTGCATAGCGATTGGATTGTAATATAATATGCGGGTAAAAGTACAACCACAAGTTGAGTATATAAATATAAAGTTAGTCAATTTTGTAAATTGTGTGGTATTAAAAAGCATGAGATGCCATTGCCTTCTCATGTAAAACTCATAATTTTAATAAAAGAACTACTTGGGAGGAGTTTAATAGCTGATATAAAGTAATTTAAATTAAAAAAAAAACATTTTTTTTTTTACCAAACAGCCTTAAGGACTAACCTCAACCCACTCAGCCTCTGTGATTTCCCCAAGTCGGCGAGCATCATACTCATCTCCACTGTTATATCCGGAGCCAGATACGTCAAGTTTGTCATCGCAAGAGGGCCCAGCTTTCGGAGAACTTCCAGGGGATACTCTTTCCCTCTCTCTTAACTTGCTGCTTCGAGTTGTTCTGTAACCAATATGACAGATTACATGCTAATCCATTATTTCATTTGTGAAGCTTCATTGATTGTATTCTTAACCCCTTGCATTCTTGGAAAATTTGTCTGTTCTATACATCAGCTCTTGCATCCGGCGTTAATGGCTATCTGTAACTTCCTTAACAACTGCACAGTCATGCTCCTTAGCGCTCATATCCAGTATAGCTGGCTGGATGCCATTTTCCTCTGACCCTCTTGTATCCAGTATCACTGGATATTGTTATGCAAGATTTATTTAATTTGTTGTTAATTTCAACTGTAACTAGTACGTTGTGTGACCTGTGTTTGTTCCTAAGAACTATTATAAGAATCAAAACAAATACTTGTTTAATGATAAAATTTAGTTATATTGATAAATAAAAATAGCTTTACTAGCTAAAAATTCTGTTGCATGACATTGTAATAAATAAACATAATTTACTAATATTTATAGTACTATTTTTTCCAACTAACTAGAAATGAAAGAAAAATGTTGTCCTAAATTGTGTGGTAAGTTGTTCTGTCATTCCAGTCCCAGCAAAGGGATACAAAATGAAAACAAAGCTGATGCACTGTGTCCTGGGCTGCCAGACTATATACGTAATTTAAGGTTAGGTTAAAGGACACTAGGCCAGGAATTAGTATTTTAGAGAGATAGGACATCAGCAAACTTACCTTAAAAGACAAGTTCACTAACATCAGAGTAGTAGTCACAAACACAAAACAGACATAATCTCACAAATTTTCAACACTACAGGCATTTTCTTCAGGTGAGTAGAGGGAGAGGGAGAGAGAGAGGGAGAGAGGGAGAGGGAGGGAGGGAGGGAGGGAGGGAGGGAAAGAGGGAAAGAGGGAGAGGGAGAGGGAGGGGGAGAGGGGGAGAGGGGGAGAGGGGGAGGGAGAGAGGGGGAGAGGGGGAGAGGGGGAGAGGGGGAGAGGGGGAGAGGGAGAGAGGGAGAGAGGGAGGGAGGGAGGGAGGGAGGGAGGGAGGGAGGGAGGGAGGGAGGGAGGGAGAGAGGGAGAGAGAGAGAGAGAGAGAGAGAGAGAGAGAGAGAGAGAGAGAGAGGGAGGGAGGGAGGGAGGGAGGGAGGGAGGGAGGGAGGGAGGGAGGGGAGGGAGGGAGGGAGGGAGGGAGGGAGGGAGGGAGGGAGGGAGGGAGGGAGGGAGGGAGGGAGGGAGGGAGGGAGGGAGGGAGGGAGGGAGGGAGGGAGGGAGGGAGGGAGGGAGGGAGGGAGGGAGGGAGGGAGGGAGGGAGGGAGGGAGGGAGGGAGGGAGGGAGGGAGGGAGGGAGGGAGGGAGGGAGGGAGGGAGGGAGGGAGGGAGGGAGGGAGGGAGGGAGGGAGGGAGGGAGGGAGGGAGGGAGGGAGGGAGGGAGGGAGGGAGGGAGGGAGGGAGGGAGGGAGGGAGGGAGGGAGGGAGGGAGGGAGGGAGGGAGGGAGGGAGGGAGGGAGGGAGGGAGGGAGGGAGGGAGGGGAGGGAGGGAGGGAGGGAGGGAGGGAGGGAGGGAGGGAGGGAGGGAGGGAGGGAGGGAGGGAGGGAGGGAGGGAGGGAGGGAGGGAGGGAGGGAGGGAGGGAGGGAGGGAGGGAGGGAGGGAGGGAGGGAGGGAGGGAGGGAGGGAGGGAGGGAGGGAGGGAGGGAGGGAGGGAGGGAGGGAGGGAGGGAGGGAGGGAGGGAGGGAGGGAGGGAGGGAGGGAGGGAGGGAGGGAGGGAGGGAGGGAGGGAGGGAGGGAGGGAGGGAGGGAGGGAGGGAGGGAGGGAGGAGAGAGAGAGAGAGAGAGAGAGAGAGAGAGAGAGAGAGAGAGAGAGAGAGAGAGAGAGAGAGAGAGAGAGAGAGAGAGAGAGAGAGAGAGAGAGAGAGAGAGAGAGAGAGAGAGAGAGAGAGAGAGAGAGAGAGAGAGAGAGAGAGAGAGAGAGAGAGAGAGAGAGAGAGAGAGAGAGAGAGAGAGAGAGAGAGAGAGAGAGAGAGAGAGAGAGAGAGAGAGAGAGAGAGAGAGAGAGAGAGAGAGAGAGAGAGAGAGAGAGAGAGAGAGAGAGAGAGAGAGAGAGAGAGAGAGAGAGAGAGAGAGAGAGAGAGAGAGAGAGAGAGAGAGAGAGAGAGAGAGAGAGAGAGAGAGAGAGAGAGAGAGAGAGAGAGAGAGAGAGAGAGAGAGAGAGAGAGAGAGAGAGAGAGAGAGAGAGAGAGAGAGAGAGAGAGAGAGAGAGAGAGAGAGAGAGAGAGAGAGAGAGAGAGAGAGAGAGAGAGAGAGAGAGAGAGAGAGAGAGAGAGAGAGAGAGACTGAAATGACTTCCACTCTTGCTGGGTAGGTGGCTGTGGTGGGGGTGTACATCCATAGAGCAACACTCAGGTGTAGATGCAGATGCAGTATTCAGTTGCACTTAAATACTGCATCTACACCTAAGTGTTGCTCTAAGGATGTACACCCCCCCCCCCACAGCCACCTACCCAGCAATAGTGGAAGTCATTTCAGTCTCCCTCTCTCTCTCTCTCTCTCCCTCTCCCTCTACTCACCCTAAGAAAATGCCTGTGGTGTTGAAAATTTGTGAGATTATGTCTATTTTGTGTTCGTGACTACTACTCTGATGTTAGTGAACTTGTCTTTTAAGGTAAGTTTGCTGATGTCCTATCCCTCTAATATACTATACGTAATTTAAGTATTTCATTTATTACTTTCTTTTTTTTATACAAATTTATTTTTTACATAATTGTCAAGGTATATTTCTTGTGTAACTTTTTTTAGAAGCTATTCAAGGATTTCTTGTAACATTTTTAAATTTTATTTAATATTTTATCTTATTTAGATCATTTTTATTGATATTAACAATAAACAATATTTACAAAACCAGCTTATTTAAAAAAGAAAAAGCAAAAACTATCCTATAGTAAGAATGTACTTAAAAATAATTTAATAACACTAAACAATATCCTAGCACAATGAGTTTTAATTTCAATAAAATAAACAAACCAAATACAGTAAAACCTCCTTAATCCGGCATTCTATAGTCCGGAATTGTCTGTAATCCGGCATCAACGGCAATAGACACAAATGAATTGCCTTCTCAATGAACATTGTAAAGTGAGCTACTGGACAGCTAATAAAAATAGTTGTAAGAAGCAAATAGATATTAGATCTTTTTTCCAGCCTTCTACCAGTGCTGTTACTAAAAACCACAAATACTATAGTACAGTACTGTACTGTATTTCATACTGTATTCTAATTTAATTTAATTCATCATATACTGTACTTAAAAATGCACTTTACTACTTCTCCTGTACTTATATATTGATTTATATTGTTTAAATAACCAATGTTTAAATAATATATACATACAGTTAAGTTTTGTTGTGCAAATTATGTTATTTTTTATACACCTTCTGTACTTTTATAAATAACCTCCATAGTCCGGAATTTTCTTTAATCCGGAAAGCGTCAAGTCCCAAACGTGCCGGATTAAAGAGGTTCTACTGTAATGAGAAAAAGTAAAAATTAGACTTATAGTACTAGTATACCATTTAAATACCCGGACCTTTAAATGTCCATTTAAACAGTTTTACAAATGTAATAGTAAACAAACACCAGAGTGCAATGTGCAGATCAGGTGACCTCATAGCAGAGCTGTAGAGGAAACTAAGGTTAGCCAGTAATGATGGATATGAGAGCTGACAGACAGGCAGCCGACACTTGTAACCAGAGTGGTACAGGAAAACACCATATCCTGGTATACTGGATATGAGAGTGCAAAGGGTTAAGTTTGGTTGAACTTTTCTAACAAGGCAGTGTTTTTTTTTTCTTTTTTTTCAACTACATGAAGTTTTGAGAGGTATGAAACTCCTCTCCTTCAGAAATGGCCTAAATCAACTTACATTTATAATAAAAACAAAAAAAGAAAGGAAGGCCTGAAAAACGCCCTTGTCACAGTTACTTATTTTAAACTTACAACCTATTACATAATTCTACTTAAAAATATATATCTATACATATATAAGCCAAATACCACTCACTCACTCACTGACTGACTAAACACGAAATCTCAAAAACCACCGAACGGATTCGTATGAAACTTGGTACGTAGCTTCCTCTAGGGTAGTAGGTGCTCGCTAAGAAACGGGTTCAAAAAATTCAATCAGGTTCGCGACCAAACCGCGAAAAACGCGACTTTTAAATTTATGTATTTTTTGTGAACCTACAAATCACATTGCAACAAAACTTGGTACCAAGCTTCCTTTTAGGTCTTAGATGAACTCTAGAAAAAAGTTTTCACAAAGTTCGGGTCATTTCAGCACTATAAAGAACTAGCAGAAAGTACCCGTGCTTCGCTACGGATTATGATTAAGGAACAGATTCGAATGCAAATTGGTATGTAGCTTTCTCTAGAGTTGTAGGTGCTCTCTGAGAAACTGTTTCAAAAAATTAAATCGGGTTCTCGACCAAACAGCGTAAAACGCGACGTTTAATTTTCGAATTTTCTGAACTTAAACATTAGATTAAAAGAAAATTTGGTGCTAAACTTCCTTTTAGGTCTAAGATGAATTCTGGGACGTTTTTTCTGAACTTACAAAGCAGATCGCAACTAAAATTGGTGCTAAGCTTTCTTTTAGGTCTTAAATGAACTGTAATAAAAATTTTACAACAAGTTTGGTTCTGCTCGGCACTATAACTCTTTATACTTTGCATAAGTGCTTATAAAAAAAATAACATTTCAATCACGTTTCAAACCAAACAGCAAAAAACTCGATACTTGACGATTGTTGTATATTTTCTAAACCTAGACAACAGATCACAAATAAAATGATACTATGATTCTTCGGCTGATTGTAAATTAGCGATAGCAGTCTTGGCTGTTCACTAGAAGGCCGGTTCTTATCAGTTGACCTCTGCCCTCCCTCCCACTCCCCGCACCTCACCAGCACCGCACCGCAGTACGGCTCGGCTCATATCAGTCCAGTACACGCTTTTGACCTGAACACTGCTTTGCTGTTTGTTCAGTTCTGTCCATTGCTTATTGCTTCTGAATACTACCTACTTTTTCTTAAATATTTTCTTTTGCCCCACTATTTGCTACCATAGTATTCGATTGCCTCACATCCTTTCATACCATCATTTTTTTACCTTTTTTCATGTCATAACTCTGACATTCTTAATAGTTCTCCTGGTTCAAACTTGATACAGTTGACATAACTCTGTAGTTACAACTCCGGCCACTCCACTTTGGGTAGGGTGTTCCCTTACTACATGAGTTTATATTGGTATTTTATTCTGTTAACTATTTGCTTCTTTTACTTACTGCTTGCTTCAATTCTAGATCATCTGCTTGAGTTTGAACCTTTTCACTTCATCTTCTTCTTCTAAAATACAAAGCTAAATTTTTCTTTATTCATCTTAATACTTTTTCTGAACAGTTGCACGACAATGGTTATTGAAACATTCGATATTGATGGTGTGGCAGTACCTCACCATGTCATAAAGATCACTGGGGACGGGGCTTGCCTTTTCTCCTCTTTATCTTATCTAGTCCACTGTACAGCTTCACTAACACTCCGAGTGCGCGCTGACATTGTGCGTCACGTGTCCAACAACTGGCGCAGACTTAAGCCTTTCACCTTGACCATAAATAAAGTCCCTTACAGAACTAAACGTCAGTACATCGCCGACATGTCACAGCCTTACTTCTATGGAACCTTTTGTGAGCTCATGGTTGCAGCAGAGGTCTTTCCTTATAAGTTCGAGCTCTTTCGTGACAGAAAACTCTTAGCCTGTTATGGGGATGAGGTTCAGGAAATAAAAAGACTTAAGTTCTCTGGTGATGACATGGCAGGGCACTTTGACGTTCTTATACCTTGCGAACAACCTTATGTACCAAATTATTTTCAAAACAGTCTACATACCTCAAAATCTTATGCCTCAACATTAAAATCCCAACCTGGTTTTTCTGAATCTATGCCCACCGACCCTATTACATCCAAACCTGGCCCATCTTCCCTTTGTGTCTATGAACCTGTTGCAGTCCAACCAGGCTCTTCTCAGCCCATCCTATCAAACCTTGAAACTCCCTTAGACATGAGTTCGGACGAATCAATCGTAACAGTGATCACACCTCAAAAATCTAGAGGTAGAAAACGAAGGAAAAGATTCACTGATTCCATCCGAAAAAAGCAGGTTAGGGAGTCTGTTGCTAAAAATACGGAGAGCCACCCTGAAATGCATAGAAAGGCTGTTCAAAAATATGCCGAGAGCCACCCAGAAGTAAACAGAAGGGCTGTTAAAAAATATACCGAGAACAACCCCGAGATTAACAGAAAGTCTGTAAAGAAGTACTCAAAAAACCATCCTGAAGTTAATCGTGAGGCTACGTCAAAGTACAATGAGAGGCGTGCTCAAGTAAAGTTACTGCCATGGACAATCAAGAAACTCTCAGGTTTCAAGTATGACCCAAACATTGAATATTCTACAGATAAAATAGTTCAACTTGGACCTTGAGAAAAGTGCAATTTCTGCCATGCTTTAAAATGGAAAGACGAAAGCCCCGGAATGTGTTGCAGTAATGGAAAAGTTCAACTGCTTCCCTTTCAAAAATATCCCGACCCCTTACATAGCCTTTTTTCTCACAACCATCCTGAGGCTGAGCATTTTCTTAATAATATTCACAAATACAACGGTTGTTTCCAAATGACGTCGTTTGGAGCAAAAGAGATAAAAGGAGACCATTTCATGCCAACATATAAGGTGCAAGGCCAGGTTTATCATAGAATAGGGAGTCTAATGCCTCGAACACAACAGCAGCCGTCTTTCCTTCAGATATATTTTGTTGGTGATGATAACCGTGAAAGAGACATTCGCTATGGGTACTTTCAAGATGTCAAGCCAGCATTGGTAGGCCAGCTCCAAAAAATTCTTCATGAACATAACAAATATATCAAAGAGTTCAAAGCTGCTATTGATTCTGTTCCCAAAGATCAGCAAGATTTCCAGGTAGTTATCACTGCTGACCAGAAGCCTTCGAGTGCTCACAAGGGACGTTACAATACTCCTACCACTAACGAAGTTGCTGTCTTGATTGTAGGCCAGGTGTTTGAAAAGCGAGACATTGTGCTATACAGTAGGGAAGACAAACTGATAAGAATCAGTGAGCTACATCGAGCGTATGATTCTCTTCAGTATCCTCTCATGTTCTGCCGTGGTGAAGATGGCTATTGTATCAACATCCCTCAGCGTGACCCAAACACCAAGACAGCACTTAAGAAAACTGTGTCTGCAGCTGATTTCTACGGATATAATTTAATGGAGCGAGAAGGCGAAGAAACATATTTACTTTTGTTTCGCAACCTCCTCAACCAATTTTTGGTTGATATGTACGCAAAAATTGAAACAGAACGGCTAAACTTCATTCGAAACAACCAAAAAAAGTTGAGGAGTGAAGACTACATTCACTTGAAGGATGCCATGAGAAAAGCTGATGCTCAGGTATCGGAGCTGGGTAAGATGGTTGTACTGCCATCAAGCTTCACTGGAGGACCTCGCTACATGCATGAGCGTACTCAGGATGCCATGACCTATGTCCGCCATTTTGGTCGTCCAGATCTCTTTATAACTTTTACGTGCAACCCAAAATGGCGAGAGATATGTGAACTGCTCAAGGAAGGTCAGAAGGCTCAGCACAGACATGACTTGGTAGTGCGGGTTTTCTACTTAAAAGTGAAGCATTTGATGAAACTAACGAAAGGGTCTATATTTGGAGCATGTAGATGTCACATGTTCTCCATAGAATGGCAAAAAAGAGGCCTTCCTTATGTACACATTCTCCTTTGGCTAGAAGAAAAGATTAAACCAGACATGATTGACAAAGTTATTTGTGCAGAGATACCTGACCCAGAGCTAGACCCTGCCCTCCATGAGATTGTGAAGTCAACTATGATCCACGGCCCATGTGGTGCTCTCAACAGAAATTCGCCCTGTATGGGTAATGGAGCTTGCAGCAAAAAGTATCCCCGTCCTCTACTAAGAGAAACACAGACTGGGGAAGACGGTTATCCTAAATACCGTAGGCGTTCTCCTTCAGATGGTGGATTTGTTGTTGACATCAACGGGGTAAAGCTTGACAATCAATGGGTGGTACCTTTTAACCCTGTCCTGTCTCGCACCTTTTCAGCGCATATCAACGTCGAGTACTGCAACTCTGTCAAGTCTATCAAATATATTTGCAAATATGTCAACAAAGGGTCCGATCAAGCAGCTTTTACAGTTGAAAATGAACTTGACGAGGTGACAAGGTACCAGACAGGACGCTACATTAGTACTTCTGAAGCTGTCTGGCGAATTCTCTGCTTTCCAATACACGATCGCCATCCCCCAGTCATGCATCTTGCAGTTCATCTTGAAAACGGCCAAAGAGTTTATTTTAACGAAGAAAATGTCATGGAAAGGCTAAACAACCTGCCAAAAACTACTCTTTTGGGCTTCTTCGATCTGTGCAAAACCGACGCGTTTGCAAGAACCCTCCTTTACTCTGAAGTTCCGTCATATTTCGTATGGAAAAAGAATACCTTTTGTAGAAGAAAGCAAGGGAAATCAGTACCAGGCTATCCCGGGGTGAAAAAAGATCAGGTTTTAGGCAGGGTATATACTGTTCACCCTAATAACTCTGAGTGCTATTTTCTACTCCTTCTCCTACACGAAGTTAAAGGGCCTACGTCATTTGAATATCTTAGGAACGTAAATGGAGTGGTCCACCAAACGTTTCAGTCTGCATGTACAGCTCTTGGTTTGCTCGAAGACGACACTCACTGGGATCGAACACTAGAAGAAGCTTCACTCTCAGACTCCCCGTCCAAGATCCGCGAACTACTTGCCATCATGTTGGTGTTTTGCCAAGTAAGTAGTCCTCTCACATTATGGGAAAAACACCGCGACAGTTTGGCGGACGACGTAAAGAGGTCGATGGAGACAGAGTTTGGGGATGTGCAACAGCGTATGGACATTGTGTACAACAAATGTTTGGCTTTACTCGAAGATTTGGTGTATTCAATGTCTGGCAACCGTCTCCAAAACTATGGTCTTCCTACACCACTTCGCGAGCAAGAGTCCATCACTAACAACCTGGAACGCCTCAGAGAAATTTCTTTCGATGTGGTCCAGCTCTGTGAAATGGTTGCTGTAAATGTTCCAAAGCTGAACGAAGAACAACTGAATATTTACAAAGAAATTACCTGCAGTATTATTTCAGAATCTGGGCAACTCTTTTTCCTGGACGCTCCTGGTGGTACCGGAAAAACATTTTTGATCAATTTGTTGTTAGCAAAAATAAGGAGTGAGAAAAAGATTGCCATCGCAGTTGCATCCTCTGGCATTGCTGCGACACTGCTTGATGGTGGGAAGACGGCTCATTCAGCTTTCAAGTTGCCTCTCAACCTGAACCACTCAGAAACACCTATTTGCAACATATCAAGACAAAGTAATATGGGCCAGGTACTCAAAGAAACAGTATTAATTGTTTGGGACGAGTGTACCATGGCCCACAAAGGAGGTATAGAGGCTCTGGACAGGACACTTCAAGACATCAGGAACTGCAAACGTCTAATGGGCGGAGTAACAGTTCTGCTGGCTGGAGACTTCAGGCAAACCTTGCCCGTGATACCTCGAGGAACTCGGGCTGATGAGGTGAAAGCGTGCCTTAAGTCATCCTTCTTATGGCCAAAAATTAAAATCCTGTCTTTGAGAGTTAACATGAGAGTTCATTTGAATGGAGATTTGAAAGCAGAAGAATTTTCTATATTAGTTTTACAAATAGGTGATGGTAAACTGCTAGAAGATCATGAAGGTAAATGTGCAATACCTCAAAATCTTTGTCATACTGTTAGTGATATGAAGACACTGCTTGACAAGATATATCCTAACTTAAATGACAATGTGAACAATAGTCCAACATGGTTGCAAGAGAGGGCGATTCTTACCCCAACTAACGACTCTGCAAATATAATAAACCTTTCGTTGTTAGAACAATTGCCTTCTGCTGTTGTGAGGTATGAATCTGTGGACTCAGTGGTTGAGACAGAAGACGCTGTTCACTATCCAGAGGAGTTTCTCCACACTCTGAACCCCCCTGGAATTCCACCTCATGTTCTTTCTCTAAAAGTCGGTGCTCCAATAATGCTACTCCGTAACCTAAACCCTCCCAAACTCTGTAACGGTACCAGGCTGCAGGTGAAAACTCTGCATAAACATGTTATTGAAGCGACAATATTTACAGGCGTTGGTCAAGGAGAAACTGTTTTTATTCCCCGAATTCCTCTTATTCCCTCAGACTACCATTTTGCATTCAAACGTCTGCAGTTCCCTGTAAAATTATGCTATGCCATGACTATTAACAAGGCACAAGGGCAAAGTTTGAAGATGGCTGGGGTAGATCTTAGCAATGACTGTTTCTCCCATGGCCAGTTATACGTAGCATGTTCTAGAGTATGCTCATCTGACAGTATGGTCGTCCTTCAGCCAGAAAAAAGGACTAAAAATGTTGTTTACAAAGAGGTACTAAGCACTTAAGAAAACAACATCAATTTTGGCTGTCCGTATATATCTATCAGACTAAAATGTACTAAAATATATTTAAGTACTTGAATATATTAAACTACCTGGTGGGACTGTTCAGGCAGAGGATAGGGTGACTGCCTTACCAAATAAAACTACCCGGTGAGACTGTTCCGGCAGAGGCTAGGGTGACTGCCTTACCAAATAAAACTACCCGGTGAGACTGTTCCGGCAGAGGCTAGGGTGACTGCCTTACCAAATAAAACTACCCGGTGGGATTGATTCGGCAGAGGCTAGGGTGACTGCCTTACCAAATAAAACTACCCGGTGAGACTGTTCCGGCAGAGGCTAGGGTGACTGCCTTACCAAATAAAACTACCCGGTGGGATTGATTCGGCAGAGGCTAGGGTGACTGCCTTACCAAATAAAACTACCCGGTGTTTTTAATTAAATGTTATATATATATATTTTTTTTTGGAAATAAGTTGTAAATATGGTCTCTACCTGCCGGCCTCCCCGTGGCGAGACTGGATACGCCAGACTCATTTTCTCAATTTTAATTCTGGTAAACCAACGGGCAGATGTACTCGAGTTACTAACAATTAATTATTTCGTTCCTCGGCGAAAATACACAACCCGTACATAGGTCCTAATGTAAGTGTTCCTTAATCATAATCCGTAGCGAAGCATGGGTACTTTCTGCTAGTATATATATAAAAAAAACAAATCCTGAAAATGAAGAAACAATATATCATAGCAAAACAAATTACAAAAACGTCCAAATCTTACATGAACGCTCAACCTGCCTCTAGGTTTGTTCATTGATTTGTACCATTCAAACAAAGTAAATAGCACTTTTGACCCGTTCCTATCCTCCCATAATAAAACTAAAATATCAATCCACCATCACTAGATCATTTTCTTAAATTAAAGTGATTAAATTGGTCTTTTTATAACTATTAAGCTATGTTGTATCCGAAAATTGACATTTTTGTATCTAAACTACTAAGTATGTATTTAAGTAAATAAATTTGTATATATACAACACAAATGTTTTGTTTAGTACAGTGAAACAATATAATTATTGAAAATACACACTACATAGCTAGTTGATTTGTTTCAAATACATAAAACCCTGAATTGATTGTATACTAAATAATTTATACCTATGGAATAAAACTATAATATAATTCTTGTTTTTGAACAAATATAACAATAATACATTTTAAATTACTAAATTATGGCCTATACTGTAAACAAAAACTATTTGGAATTCCTCTTTCTTAAAAAGTTTACTGTTATGTCCACAGTAAAGCTATAATGCATATATAATATCAATGTATAAATGTATTTGTTTGTATATATGTACAAAATCTTGTTTTTGTGACGGGCCTGACAATGTATGTCAGCACAGTGGCAATGCTGTCACGCCTCATGTAACAGGACAGTTGCTCTAGCTACAAATTATGACACATCATACTATTTCCTTTTAGATAAATCACTATTAGAAAAATAAATATTATAATGTTATATTTATACACCTTATTTAAACATAGGAAAACAAGTTATAAGTTAGAGTTGCAGACCAGTGTTAAACTGCAACTTTATTTACAGACATCTATAAATGTATGATAGTTAGAGGGAAACAGTAAAACATATTGACTATTGGCACAAAACATTAAACCGTATTTTTTTTAATTGGCAGGAGACAGTACCACAAATGGGTTTAGGCAGCAAACGAGCAATAGCAAGATGAATATTGCACAGGAGGTCAACTACTGTTTGCAGGTGTCTGCAGCACTCCGTCTGTCACTGGTGATGCCTAACCAATATTTTTTTATACACTCATACGTCAACGGATGCAAATGGGTTAAAAGCAAGCTACTTTAATAGATGCTTATTCTATGGTCGTAAACAAGAATGAATTATGAAGCTCACCAAATTATAACTCAATTAATGTTAATTATCTTTGGAGAACAAAGTACAGAACTGCCATTTTCTTCAATGATGATTTTCTCCAGATATCAAAGAACATAAACTTAGAGAAAAAGCTCTTCTCTCTACAAGATAATTAATACAAGAAATTAACCTTATACCTATTTTTGAAGGCAACCAATATGAACATGATTTTCATGAAAAATTCACACTATACAGGATGTCCAAAAAATCCCAGACCGATTAAATTTTTGAAAATTTTCTAGCTAGCTAAACCAATTGGTACCATGTTACTGGACATCAAAACTTATTTTAACACATAATTCAGTGACCCGTTATCTCCTAAGGGAGACGACTCGCTAGGAGTCTGAATAAAATCTTAGATGGAAGCATAGAATATGCATAGCATTTTATAGATCTTAATTACTAGAACATCATGCTGCAAATTCTCTGGAATTTGTCAGGTCTAATTGTAATGTCCAGAACAGCATGTTGAACAATACGTACATTACTTGAGGTAACTGTTAACAACATAAAACTAGAGTTGGCAGATAAAACTATTGCTTATAATAATCTGTTATCTTCACTGAACGACCCTACTCGAAACTGATTATGTGACGATACCATTACATCATACTTATATATTTTACAGGAAGAAACCTCAAGACTAACAGATGATGTATTGTTCTTGGCACCCTCTGTAACACAAGCTCTTAAGTTACAATGTACAAGTGATGTCAACCTTCTCTTTGATCCCTGTATCAATGGGCTAGTTTCTAAGTGTTCAAAGGTTTTTAACTCTCTATGATTTTAATGAAATTTATTAATTTAAAGTACAAGTTGTTATGTGTAGTGACTTAATTTAAAAAAAGGACAGTATTTTATTAGTAAAAAATCTATAAGTTTATGTTGTAAACCATCTTTTCAGTTTTTATTTATAATTAAAAGTGTACTTACATGCAGGCTTTGTAACATATGGCTTGTCTGAGCACATATATTGAACTTACATAGAGTGGATGTTTTGTTAAAACAAATGTTATGAAGAGTCATTTCTTTTGAGAACTTTTTGCTCACTATAATATAAATGAAATAACTTTAATTGAATAAATAAAATAGAACTATTTTATTGAGCTATAACTGAATATTCTGACAACATCAAGCTAAAACTTGCCAAAAACAGCTGATTGCCAATCAGTTAGTGAGTTATGTTATTTGACAACTGATCACTCTGACTCATGGCCATAGATAAGTGACAACAATCAAACCACATATGACACTGACCTTGAACATATTAACCAGTTCATCCTTAATCTACTTTTTGACAGGATTATCACCAGTTATATTTGTCCTAATTAACTTCGCTTGTACATATATTTTATAATTTTTATTTACAAACTGTCAAGATGATTATTTTGATTGTTGTAAACAATCTGGCCAATTTAACAAAGTAAATATTCCATTAAACTTCAAGGTCCTAAATTTACAACAAAGGACAAATCTACTTTTATTTAGTTTTATGTTACAAACAAATTGAAATGTTGTGCAAGCTGTGTTTGTTTATTTATCATGAGAGAATGTTTTGAATTTTATATCACAATTTATTCATTTGTCTGCATTTCAATTTAACTATGGATAACTCAACAAAACCTAAATTCAAATTAGGTGATAGAGTATTTGCTAAAGTGAAAGGATGTCAATACTGGCCAGCTGTTATAGACAATATTGACACCAACACAAAAATCATAAAATATAGTGACCTTTTACGGGACAAACAAAATAGGTGTGAATATCAAAGAAACAGATATATGTCTTTTTAAAGAAAACAAATCACGTTTTTGTCAACTATATCAGAAAAGTAAGGGATTTTCAAATGCATTAAAAGAAACAGATCTGAGTTTCTCCAAACAACTAAGTAAATCACATTGTTATTGCTCCTCTGAAAATAGGAATGACACAACATCCAGTATCTCATCCAGCCGAGATAGTGAAATCGCAACTACACATAACCTGACCGACACAAACAGTAATGTTTCAGTAAACAATAAATCAACTAATCTCGTTTGTGAACCCTTGGCAATTAGCAGCCCTCTGGTTAAGAATACCAACCATATTGTCATTAATGATATTGTTGAACCTAATATCACTGAAACTATCAGTCAACCACTTGAATCTTCTCACAATCTTGATAAAGTGTTAAATATTTTGGGGCCAAACTGGGTTGAAGACGATACTATTTGGAAGTATTACGAATTGTTAAATGATAAAGTCTTAAAAGGAAAACAAATTATTTGTTTGAACCCAACTGTATGTCAAGTAATAAAAATGCTGATAGATTATGATTTTATACTGGATAATTTAGATTTGAGAGAGAGGCAAAGTATCTATTTATCCCAGTCAGTGACAGTAAAGATTTAGATGAACTAAATGCAAAGAGTAGTCTTACTAACCTAAATGGAGTAGGTTCTCACTGGAGTCTGCTGGTATATGAAGGATCCACAAACAAATTTTTTTATTACGATTCTTTAAAGAAGTACAATACTGAACCAGAAAAATGTATTGCACATAAAGTGTCCCTCTACTTCACCAAAGGTGGAAAGACTGATTATGACTTCATACAAGTAAATACTACTCCGCAACAGGAGAACAACTATGATTGTGGTGTCTTCACCATTGCTACAACTGAAATTATAATCAGTTATATTCTGCAGCACACCTCCAGTCCATCATGCTCCCTTAAAGATCTTATTTTTCCTTTATTCAATGAGACAGCAATGCTAACAAAAAGATCTCAGATAGCCTATACCATCTTAAATAGCTCTCTGATCAGTTCTTCCAATCTGAAGTCGATGCTACTCCAACCTGCTAACATGCCTCAAACACCCAATATAAACGAAAAGGAAGTGCACAAAACCAAATGGATTCACGTACCGAAAAATCCAATTAAAAAAAAAACTTTGCTGAAAAACCCGGGCCACAGCTTCCAACAATCACCACTTCAAATAGATACCAAGTATTGAATATTGAAGCAACAGAAGATACTACCGAAACATCAATAACAACTGTACCTCAAAAATTGCAACAACATGAAAATAAAACTAAACTTAAGCTTAAAACCATAAAAAATGTGAATACAAAATCATCATCCAACCAAAGTATTAAACTATCAATATTTTCTGACAGCCAAGGTCGCAGTATAAGCCATTATATTGAAGAAAGAAGGTGTAATATCAAAGTCATCGGGAGTGTTATGCCTAATGCAAAGATGCAGCAAGTTGTTGAAACGGCTATGAGTTCCACTGGCAATGATGCCATTGTTATTATGGCAGGAACAAATAATGTGTTACAAGATGACCTTGATTCAATTTACAAGTCTCTGGAAAGTTCACTTGTATTTCTGACGAACAAAACACCTGTCCTATTATGTACCATCCCTCTTAGATATGACCTAAAGGAGACAGACCCAACAAATACCAAAGTCATATTAATAAATAATTATATTAGAGAATTAGCACTTCGTTTAAAGTCCACATATGTTATAGATCTAAACCAGTTACAAAAGTTTGATCATACAAGACACGGGCTCCACATAAATGACAATGGAAAAATCAAAATTTGCAGGCTTATTATAGACACTCTAGATACAATATTCTCAATAAAATTCAACAAAAACAAGATTAACTTTATCAACGGGAACATGAAGCATTCAATAACAAAGTTTTACAATGACAAGACGGTAGCATTTGCTCATTGTATTTCGAATGACTTTGGAAGTGCCAAGCGGATGAGTGCTGGAGTAGCCACCACCTTTAGAGATCAATTTGGAAAACCCAAGAAATCTGACTGCTTAACTAAAAACTTGTCACTGCAACAAATCAATAATGGCTGTACAGTTTATGGTTTGATAACTAAACAGCAGTACTTTCAAAAACCAACAGAATCTAGCTATAACAACGCTTTTACTGCACTTACTGAAGATTTCAAGACACGGAAGTTCAATAGCCTAGTATGCTCTCCCATGGGATGTATACGAGATGGATTGCCTCCGGAAGTGTTTGCCAAAAATATTGTTAATTTCCAGATTAAAACTGCAGTCCCTGTTAATATTATTATACACAAAAAAATTCCTTTCAAGAAGCTAAAAAATGGTTACACCTACTACAATCTCATTCAGAAAATTCAAACTAGTATTGACAAACTATACCTGGAATTGAAACACCCCTGTGAGTATGTGAATCAGAGCGACTCTCCCCTGCCTAGCAGTAAAAAAGCAGCTACAACCATCAAGTCACAAGGAATTGGACAGATTCTAGTTGAAGAGTTGATGCAGAAGTCAATTGTAGCAGTATCTGGTGTCTGTGAAAGTCAGTCTAGTGTCTGTGAAAGTCAGTCAAGTGTCTGTGAAAGTCATTCAGTGTTGTCTACCGAAGAAGGGCTTGATTCTTCTGAAGCTTGTTCATTGGTTAATTTGTCATCAACTCCAATTGTAAAATGTATTAATGATACTGTATCTAAATTGTTTGACCTACCTGTGATTAATCTTAATGATCACAATGATGTTTTTACTGGAGTTTCAACTTCTGAAAATTTTAACCAACAAAAAAACACAGATGGAAAAATACCACCAGAAGTGACCTAAAAATGTATTTTAAGAATTTAAGAAACTTCAAATCTTGGCAGCTGATGCATTTTAATATTGGGGGGATTAAGCATAAATTTGAACAATTGGAAGTAATATTTAAAGAGGCAACAAAAATTAAAATAATTTGTTTAAATGAACATAAAATTAAAGAAGCTAATAAATATGTTTTAAATAAGTTGGCAAACTATAAACTAGCTGACGGATTCTTTAGGAACACTTCTGGTGGTGGATCTTGTATATTGATTCACAACTCAATTGATTGTTACACTGTTAGAACTGATTTAAAACAATTCAATGAGACTTTAGGCTTTAAGGGATCCTATATTGAAATTGCAAGTAGAAAACTTCTTATTGTTTCTATCTATAGAATACCAGGGAGTAAAATAACAACATTGTTCCTCAAGAAATTTAAGTTATTTTTACAGTTTTTACAGTCAGAAACTTATACAAAAAAAGTTATTATTGCTGCAGACTTCAATATTAATATTTTAAAAAATGACCTAACAGCTAGACATTTTGAAAGCATAATTGACAGTTTTGGCTATAAAATAAATGTAAAGGATCCCACAAGGATTGTTTCTGACACTAAAAAGTCATGTATAGACAACATTCTTACGAGTATGAACTATGTTACAGCAGCAATTTCTAATATTGAACTTGGCCTATCGGACCACAATGCACTGTTTATACAGTTGCCTGATTTAAATTTAAACTCACCCAATTTCTTTACTAAATGTCGTTCCTTCCCTATTAATAATGTTCCATATTTTTTAAATAGTTTAGCCTTAAACTTTGAATCCTTAACTCTAAACAAATCTGTTAATGAAAATTACAAGACTTTTCTTAAAAACTTCAAACTTTCATTAGATGAAATCTTTCCAGAAAAAATTAAAAAAATTAAAAACAAACAAAATCCACAGAAATGGATAACACAGGGAATCAGGATTTCTTCGGCAAATAAAAGAAGATTACATCAACTATCAAAAACTTGTAGACAGGAATCATTTTTAATTTACGTTAAAAGATATAAATATATCTTTAAAAAGGTTGTAAATCAAGCCAAGAAATTTTGTAACAGTAAATATATTTTGAAGTCAAAAAATAAGAACAAAGCAATGTGGGAAGTGGTAAAGGACGAATTGGGCCTTAATGACAAAAAACAAGCCGAACTTGAAATTGATGTTGGAGGGCAAGTAACAACTAACCCTTTAGAAATTGCTGAACACTTTAATAATCAATATTCAAAGGTGAAAGAGATACGAAATGTACCAGCAGTATCATACAGTAGTAAATATGTTATGAGAAAGTGTTCCCAATTTTTTGATAGTAATACAGACCTGCATACTTTTCCACTTACTAACGCAACTGAAGTGAAAAATGTCATTGTAGAACTGAGCAATAGTAATGCTTGTGGATCGGATGAAGTCCCTACTAAATTACTTAAATGGTCTGTTGACATAATATCAGTTGTCCTGTCTGAGTTGATAAATCAATCACTCTCGGAAGGAATTTTCCCTGACCTTTTAAAACTTTCAGAAATCAAGCCAATTCACAAAAAAGACTCAGTTAAACATACCGAAAATTATAGACCAATCTCTTTACTAAGTACTATATCCAAAGTCTATGAAAAAATCATTCATATAAGACTTTCAAATTATTTAGAATCTAATAAAAAACTATGTCCGGAGCAGTTTGGTTTTAGGACAAATTTAAGTACACAAAAAGCTCTTTTTTCATTCATCAACAATGTTCTCGGGGCCTTGGATGAGTCGCGGTTAACAGCCGGGGTTTTTTGTGACTTATCCAAGGCTTTTGATTGTGTTGATCACAAACTTTTACTAACAAAATTAAAATCCATGGGTGTTTGGGGAACTGCTATTAAACTTCTACAATCATATTTATCTGACCGGAAACAACGAACAATTATATCACAAAATTATAAAAAAACATCAATCAAAATGAGCTAATGTACAGTACGGCGTTCCCCAGGGCTCAATTTTGGGCCCACTGCTGTTTATAGCCTACATTAACGACTTGCCCGCTTTTTTCTCTAAAAAAATGTGTACCTTCACCTTATACGCAGATGATACAACTGCTCTTTTAAAACGAAATTCATTAAGCAAACTTAAAGATGACATTAATGGTGTCATTGATATGGTCAATGATTGGTTTTCTGCTCACGGTATGCAACTGAATAAGGACAAAACAAATATTTTACAATTTGTTAAGAAATAATCCTAATGAGTCTTTAATAAGTAATACTAAAATAGTAAAATTTTTGGGTTTACATCTCGACTCAAAATTAAGCTGGTCTGGCCATATTGCTTATCTTAATAGGAAACTAAATTCAGTGAGATATGGTTTAGGTATATTAAGTAAAGCAACATCAATGGAAGTCTGCCTGTCGGTCTATTATGCACATGTACAGTCTCTATTGAGTTATGGCATTATTCTATGGGGTAGTGCAGTTGATGTTGAAACGATATTCCTGCGTCAGAAATCTATCCTGAGGGCAATTTTTCATTTAAAATCAAGAACTAGTTGTTAACCTTTTTTTAAAAAATTTAATATACTCACTTTACCATCTCTATACATATTAGAAATTGCAAGATTTGTACATAAAAATTCGATGTATTTTGAAAACTATAAGTTTAGTCATGGTTATAATACAAGGAATCACAATAAAATGTTTCAGTATCCTAACCACAAATATAGCAAATATGAAGCTGGCCCTCTTTATATGGGTCTAAAAATATACAACCATATTCCTCATTCTATTAAAGATCTTTCCCTAGTAAAATTTACATCTAAGTTAAAAGGGACACTTTCTCAAAAAGTTTATTATAACATTCATGACTTTTTTAAAGATTGTATTATTTAATATTGATTAACTATTTGTCAAATTTTCTGTGATCTGTATAAATTTATTTATATTTAGCAACAAAACTGATATTCTTTTAACATATTTGTATTAGGTAGTTAGTATTAGATATTTAGGAGAAATACTGTTAGTTTTCTAACAAACTTGACTATGTACCAGCTTGTGTATTACTCTGTAATAATTTAACAGGCGTTCATGTACAATAAAGACTTGTCTATTGTCTATTGTCTTTAGTAGTATGTCTTTTAACACAGCTAAATGAGTGTTCTTCTGTTCAAACAACTCTGTTTCAAAATCAAAAAGTGACAGTGGGATGCACTGGAGCTTATTGCTGTACTCTGATGACACTCAATGCAAGGCGTGAACCTGGTGCAAGCAAAGAAACTCCTTGACAACATGGGTTTAGAGGATGCCACATTGATGGAGGGGGCAGTGACTCAGCAATCATCCTGGTACAAGTGCGGTCTGCATGTCATCACATGCGCTAGGCTGTTGGCCAGTAAGCTGTGTGCAGGCATTGTCATCCCACAGCTCCCAGTCATCCATCGGTGGCAATACACACAGTCAACTGACCATTCTTCCACAAGCTACAACTTTAAGACCTTAGGTGTCGACATGTCATCTCGACCGGCCAATGTATTGCCTAATAAAAATAACACCAATGGTTAGTCAAAAGTACGAAAAAAGAAGCATTCTAGGTCATCTGCCAATATATCCTCTCAAACTGTAATGTGCCGCAACAAATTTGCAATTTTTGAGGAATCCGACTCCGGTAGTGTTATTGGTAGCAACTCATCTAAAAACACTGACAGCCTTCTTACACAGGAAACGGAAAACAGTTTTAAAACACTCCAAACATAATAATCAATCCAGTCTAGTTTGTAAGGAAGTTAGAAGTAGTAATGTGCAGGAAATGGTCAATGTAATGAATCAACATAGTCACCAACCACAACAGCCTAGAGTGAGGATTTTTTCAGATAGTCATGGTCGGTTTATTTCCGCTAAATTACACAAGAAAGCCTGTAACTTGTTTGATGTTCAAGGCATTGTTAAGCTGAATGGTAAATTCTCTTAAGTCGTTGAGGGAGTTGTTGAGGCCAGCAAAGATCTTAATAAGAACGATTTAGTTATTGTTATTGCTGGGACAAACGATGTTGACTCTATAGTTAGTAGCTCTACAAGTGGTGACAATAGCATAACAATGCTAATAAAAAAATTAGCGATAGAATGATAAACACTAGGCTAATTTTTTTCAGTTTACCTTATAGATGGGATGTGCCAGAACTCAACCAGACCTTAAAACATATTAATAATGAAATATATAAATGTACTTCTTCTTTTAATCATGTAGGTTTTGTACCATTGAACAACCTTTTCAAATCACATATGTATACTAAGTTTGGCTTACAATTCCAGATCCTTATCATAAAGGGAAAAGATTATTGATAAATCAGTTATTTAACTTAATAAAACCTTCACATTTATACAACGAAGATTGCCACAGTATCTTCATTCATCAAATACCTTCATATTCATCAAATAACCACTCAAAATATCACACGAACACATGTAATAATAGACACCTAAATAATAGCTTAAGTAATAATACAACTAAAACATTAACAAACAAGAGCTATTTTTTCGGGATGGTTCCCTCAGTAGAGAGACGTCCGTGACAGGTTCAAAGCCCTGCAGCTCGCAAACACATGACTCAAACCCAATTAAATTGATCTACCAAAACATCCAGGGCCTAACATAAAAAACCCCATCAAATTGAAATCTTGGCTGATCTGTACAATCCTGATATAATTTGTTTGTCCAAGCATTTCTTGACCATGGACGAATTTGAAGCTTTGACGTTTACAGTTTACACTGTGCTACAAGGTTTTGTCATAGCAGAATGCTCTTCGCATTGTAGTATGACATGCAGGTGGGACCTGCATACTAGTAAGTGATAGCATCAAATTCTGCGAGTTCGATGTTAGCCCATTTTGTATAGAGGGATGTTGTGAGCTGTCTGCTGTCAAACTGGAAACACAGGATCTCACATACTTGATTCTGACTGTCTACAGACCTCCAAATAACACTGCTCAGTTACAGTTATTCATGGAAGCTTTGCAAAAATTTCTTGAGTGTTATCTGAAGCAAAATGTTCTAGTCATTGTAGCAGGTGATTTTATTATCGACTTCTCCATTAAGAGCCGCTCTTCTAGTCTCCTCTCTGGTCTTGTGTCGTCTTATGGATTGAGAGACACAATATTTACATTTACACAAGATGGCTCCTCTTCACTCATAGATAATATCTTCACTAATATCTTACCTAACCAGTTTGCATCCTCAGTACTAATTACAGGCATATCGGACCATCATGCACAAGTTTGCAATTTTTATAGTAAAGTTCTAATTATAAACAAACCGGCATTTAAACTGAGCCGTTCCTTTACTCATGACAACATTAAACTGTTCAGCAACGTTCTTCAAAGAGACTTGGGAGGGTGTGTATAATATCAACTCTATTGATGACAAATTTGAATGATTTATTTCTACTTTTTCTTATTATTTTGACCAAATTTTTCCAGAAAAAAGACTAAAGTTAAAAGCAAAAAGACATCTGAAAGGGTGGTATTAAATTCAACTCTTTTTAGTATGCGTGAGAGATTGATCTTCATGTACCAGTTAACAAAACATCTTCATTCAACTAATCCCCTAAAAAAAGTTACTTGACACTGAAAACCAAATTAAAACAGAAATATATTCTTTTAAAGCTTCTCTAATGCTTAAAACTATTGAGAACAGTCGTAACATTCAGAAAGCTCTGTGGAATGTTGTGAACGAGAATAGACCTAGTAAGTCTACCAAACCATTTAGTAGGATTCTTATTGAAAATGAGAAGAATGAAGTTCTCGAAGATCCACAAAAAGTCGCCAATTTATTGAACATCTTTTTTTATAGACGTCGAGTCTCGTCTACAGAATGGCCAATCTCCCCCAGATCGCTTGTCTGCTTCGTTGAAACAAATACCATCAACTTTTGCTCTGTTCCCCACTGACGAACGAGAGGTAATGTCCGTAATAACATCACTAAAAACCAGTAACTCATCAAGCAAAGACCAAATGTCAACTAAATTACTCAAATCCTGCTTTGTTTCTCTCGTACCACCACTTACTCATCTTATTAATGAATCATTCAAATCTGGTAAATTCCCTTCATTCTTAAAATTAGGCATGGTAAAACCTATACCAAAAATCAAAAGTTCTAAAAAATCAGAGGATTTTAGGCCCATCACTATTCTATCAACCTACTCAAAAGTTTTTGAAAACATTTTTCTAAACCGATTATCATCCTTTCTGTATTCAAACAGCATTATTTCTTCCAAACAATACGGATTCCAAAAAAAAAAATATATCCACTCTCAATCCAATGTTTGACTTTATAAGAAATGTCTACCTCCCTGGATAACCATCTCCATACTGTGGACATATTTCTTGAGCTAAGAAAGGCTTTCGATGTTGTTAATCATAAACTACTGTTGAATAAGTTAGAATATCTCGGATTCAGAGGAAAAACCTTTGACTGGATATCTTCTTATATACTGAACAGAAAGCAAATTGTTGAGGTACCCTACATTGACTGTTCTGGTTGTTTTCGGGTCTTTGAATCAAATCTGTCCTTTGTTCAAACAGGGATGCCTCAAGGGTCCATTCTGGGCCCTATACTGTTTCTCCTGTTTATCAACGATATTACAAGTAGTGTTTCGTCCACAAACCTGCGTCTATTTGCTGATGATACCTCCATCACTATAGCAAATAAATCTTTAGATCAACTAGAGGTGAACGCCTTCACAATAGGAAATTCTCTTGTTCAGTGGATGGTTGACAACTTATTGTTTGTAAATGAAGACAAGTCAAAGATAATTAATTTTAACAAAACAGGTCCTGTTGCTCAAAATATCAACTATATTAGGAGACACTGTCATTAAATTCAGTGATAGTGTTAATTTTCTGGGAATAGTTTTCAGCGCTAAATTAAAATTCCAGGAGCATATTATTAAAGTATCAAAAAAATTAAATAGTTGTCTATTCCTCCTTCGCAGACTGTCTTTTTAATCCAATAGTAGAATGCTGCTGCTTGCTTATTATGGTTGTTTCATACCTCACCTGTCCTACAGTATTCCAATTTGGGGTTATGAAAGCTTTCACACAAAGAAATTGTTTGTAATTCAGAAGAAAGCAATTAGAATTTCTTCTGTACAAGCAAGTACAATCTCTTAAGTTTTGCTAGCATTTAATATACTCGTATATGAATCATTAGTATTTATAAAGAAAAATATAAATCTTTTTCCTTTGCCCTCACCAACCAACCATATGCTTTGGAGTACACAGTCATGCTCATTAGCTATTCCTGGCCATTGATCTTCTCATTTTGAAAAACAGGTTTACTATTCATGCATCAAATTATTTAACAAACTACCAACAGGATTAAAGAGAGAACCTAATTTACCAAAATTTAAAAAGAATCTCAAGGCACTTCCCATTGAAAAAGAATACTACAGTCTAGTGGAATATTTTAATGACAATATGTAGTTTGGTAACCAATTGTTTTTAATTATTAAATGGATTTATAAGCTCATTTATTTCAATTTAATGTAATGACGTTTGTTATGCAATTGTATTGTCAACAACAATAAAGATATTTGATATTAGATCTCAAAAGGTTAATTCTAAACAAAATGGCGGCACTCTAAAGTTTCAATACTGATCTTATGTGCAAGTTCAAGAATGGCTTTTATTGTAACCATATCAGTTGAAGCTACAAAACTTTACACACACATGATTACTGTACACGAACAACTAATTTAATATGTATTCAGTGTTGGGAATGGTCCACGAGGCATCAGTAGAAAAGTTTTAATGTAAGCAGAGGTTGATATGCATATCATTTTATAGGGCTGATCAAGCAAAGAAGAATTCTGCAAACCGCACTTCAAAAGCTTTAACTGAACAAAATCTTTGAACCCGGTATATCTGTTTTCAAGACATATACCTTGTTTCCATGTTTAATGTAAATTTACACTGAATCCTATGATTAATAAAATAAAAATGTTTAGTTTCTAAAAAATATGGCAATAATGATAATGCCCTATACAAGCATCTCAATAAATACCATGTAGAGCATTATAATCCTACCATTACAGCATGAAATGAAAAAATAAACATTTGGAAATATATCAATTGCATGAAAATGGCTGCCTGCATAGGTAATTGTTACAGACAGTGGTAAAATAATGAATTTGTACAGAAATGCTATATTGTAGAAAATAGGATTTACAAGTAAATGCCTTTGTAGGCTGATAAATAAATTATCTACAAAGACAAAAAATAAAAACCCAGTATTTCATTTGTAGCAAAACTGCATAAACAGTACAAAATTAGAGTTTGGTCTTATTATAGACATACAATTCTAAAACAGCATCAACAATGCAAAATTAGAGTTTGGTCTTATTAAAAATACTGAAACTTTGCTACCTTATGTCTTCAGCCAATACATATATTTAGTTAATTTAAACTTTTACGTAAATTATTAAGATGAAAATGAATATCTTAGTAAAATATTTTTTCATTTTACTTGGAATAACAGCCATCCCTAAGTTAAAAAATAAATTACTATCAAAACTGTGTATACAAACTTACATTTATATCATCTCATAATCCTAGTCTGTAGAAAGATGATCAGATGATGATCCTAGTCACCATCCTTACAGCCCTTAGCTATAAATGACTATAAACAGGAAAAACTTATTTCCAAAACGGTCCTTCATTCAAACTTATAAATACCAAGTTGTAATTGTCAAGGGTAGTTAAAAAACAAATTATCAATCAAGTTGAAGAGTGGCCACATATGATGTACATGGAAACTATCTGCGAGTGATGCAAAACAAGAAGGTTTGCTGTTACGAATTTGCTGAGGTGGAGCGATCGTTGATTGCTACCAAAGTTGATAAGTGCTTATCCAAATGGATCATGAATGGCTACCCAAATACTGTTGCTACTTAAATTAACCACCAAGTGTTTACGCAAATTTATCGAGAATGATTCTCCAAGATGGTCAAGAGCTACCAAGTAGAAAAACTACCCAAATTGATCAGAGGTGTCTGTCTATCCAAGCATTGATTTGATATACACAGTACATCATAAAGGATCTAAGTAAGTCACTGACTACCAAAGTTGATTAGTTGCTGCTACCAAAGGTAATCAGTATATCTACCAAAATTATCACAGGTGCTAATCTAAGTCAGTGACTATCAAAGTTGATCACAGCATATCAAAATAGGTGGCTACCTAAGTTGATCGCAGCCTATGAAAGTGGGTCAGTGGCTAGCAAAGTTGATCACAGCCTATCAAAATAGGTCAGTGGCTACCCAAGTTGATCACAGCCAATCAAAGTAGGCTAATGGCTACTCAAGATGATCATGGGATACCAAAGTAGATCAGAATCTATCCAAGATTACCAAGGGCTATCAAAGTGGGATAGTGGCTATCCAAATTGATCAGTTACCACCCAATTTAATCCCAAAATGAGAGTTCTGTTTGCTAATATTCTCTACAACCTATTTTTCATTTGCAAAAAAGTAACTAGGCACTTAGTTCACAAATCAAGTTAACCATTTTGATTTTTTAAGGTTTAAAAATGTAAAATTTTCATTTATAGATTTCTTTTAATTTTCTAGAGAGTAAAAGGAACAAGTATGCCAAATTTAAAGTTTCTAGCTTATTTTAGTCATTCCTAACTGTCCGGAAATTCTCAACAAATTTGAAGTTTTTAACTAAAACTTGAATTTAGATTTGTTCCATACAGTACACAATTTATAGAGAGAAAAATAACACCTTTTTTATAGGAAATTTAACTGACTCTCATATTATAGTACTTAGTTTGCTATTAAGTAACACATCGCTCAACATGCGCATACCAAAGCATTGAGTCCATCGTTTCATCATTAATAAAAACATGTAAATTCAGAAATAGATAAATTCATATGTTACGAAACCGAACAAATAACTGTATAATATTTAAAATTTCCAGTTTCTTTTAATCAAAAGCTTAAATGGGAGGAAAGTTTCTAAAAAATCACATGCTTTTGACATAAACTCAACTTTTAATGCATAAAATATAGTATGTACAGTACGAATGTATAGGACCAATTTTCTAGATAATAAAACTGTTAATTTAAATATGTCATTTCATGTGTTACAAAATAAATATTGCAACTACAGTAAAAGAAAAACCTCAACTGTGCATGCAGATTAGCATTTTCATGTCCACCAATTAGAATTTGTTATAGGGTATTATAAAAGGTGAAAAACAAATTTAAAAGCAGTTCAAATAACAGAGTGGTGACGTTAAATAGTGTGTAAGATTTTAAGCCCTTATATAAAGCAATAAGAAAAAAAAAAACCTAAGAAAAATTGAATCTTTAAGACAAAAAGTCAAATTTAATGATTTTTTGCATGGTTATTATTATTAATATTAAATAATATTATTTACAGAAACTGTAGGAAATTTAAATAAAAAACTGTAAGATGTGTTTTGTAAGATTTGCTCTACAACCAATGGTTTCCCTCAGTCAGGGTGTAAGGAAAACTGCATATAGGCCTAATTAAAAATTGCATCCATAATTTTGAATTTTTCTTTTGAGTTAAAAAGATGAAAATTTGATCAGTTGCTTGGTAAAATCTACAAGTGTGCCAAATTTCCAGTTTCTAGCCCACCTGAAAGGTATTTAGAATTTGTATACGTGAGTTACACATGCTGCTTTATAGAGTTTAGACTTAGACGCACGTTTGCAGGCTTTATGTTGTCAACTTATTCTTCATTGCAATGGACCTATAATTGGCAAGCTACACATGTCTAATGTTGTACAACTAGTAGATTTAATTACAACATACAAACAGCCTAATGCAACCTTAATATTTAAGTCTCGTAAGTACAACTTGTTACCTGTTTTATTTTGAATTATTTGATACCAGGACTAGATAGTAAATTGAGATGGACAGTCGATTGTCTGATTGTTGTGAGCTAACTGTTCTTATTTTATTTCGGCTATTGTCTTGATCAATTATTCTATTTTATTCAACCAACAGTTTCTTAAAAACCAAACAACAGACCTGTGGGGACTTGATCGATGTCGCCGCTTGCTGTGACTTGGCCCGCTCTCTAAGCCATCGTAGTCTGGCACATGGGAGGTCCGCTTTTCCTCCCTTGCAGGCCAGCTATGAGGTGAATTCAAACGCTCTTCTCTAGCTCGTTCATTAATCTACAATATAAATCAAAATGAATATTACAAAAAAAACTGCATTTTAATCAATCGTTACTAACTGCCGCAAACATGCGGCGGCATGGTCATTACCAAAGCCCATGCGTCTAAGAAGATAGTCTACTTACTGACCAAGCCTAATGAACGTGGCCATCATTATAGGCCAAGAGTAAAAGTTTGATAATATGGGTAAAAAAATCAATATATATCCAATACTTACGAAAAAAAACATTTCACTTTGTTTTTACAGTTCTTATTCATTTCCATAAGTGCTGCGAATGTGCCACACTTAGTTTGTACTGTAAAAAGAATGATTTTACCTATATAGTTTCCCACATCCAGTTACGTAATTTTGTCTTATATTTCCGGCCATTTCCGCACATCACAAACAACGCAACAACTCACTATGAAGGGTGGCGAGTTACTGGCTACGTTCACTGGGCTGAGCAGTGTTGCAGCATCGTAGAACTTGGTCTTGCAGTATTGCCAAATGTTTGTGACGTCATAAGTTGGTCCACTCACAGACCAAGCGCCTCAAAGATGTGGCAAGCTTTCACGTAGCCCACAATAAATAAATCAGTACTGTACAATATACTGTCGAATAGCAATATGCTATTTAGTATCATAGGTACAACACCACAATTTTGCAGCAGCAGTCGTGGATAGACCAAACAAAATACGAATAGCACTGTATGAGTGTGTGGGTGGATCAATACCACTGTATGTGTATGAGTGGGTGGGTGGGAATGGACAGCTGCCTTCATCACTTGAGAATTTTATTTCCCCCAAATGTTTTTCAAGTTGAGGAAGAAGCAGTAGTCACTGGGGGCCTAATCGGGAGTCTAAGGAAGATGGTTAATGAGAACTGTTGTAGTACGGGTGATGTGAGAGTGGACGTTGCATGGTGCAAACAAATTTTGTCAGCTGACCCCTCCTTTTCTTTTGAATAGCCTAGTATAGCTTTGTTAGTCTCGCAGTACCTCTTCGCCTTGATTGTTGTATCTCTTTTCAGGTGGTCAACCAGCAGAACGCCTTTCCTGTCCCAGAAAATAAAAGCCATCACCTTCCCAGCTGACAGTGTTTATCTGAATTATTTGACACTTGGAGAGCTGGAATGCCGCCATTGTTTTAAATGTTTCTTAGTCTCTGGTGTGAAATAGTGGACACATGTCTGGTCCCCAGTAACAATTGATCAACAATTTATCATTCTCTTCCTAGTAACTCCTAAGCACTTTCAATATGCTTCTTTTGGTGTTCATTAGTAAGCATCCGTGGCACCTACCTAGGACACACCTTGAGATACTTAAAAGTACAGGTCGAAATCCTGTCCAAAGTGATTTTAGAAAGACGTGCTTTATCTGCTCAGCAATCTCTCGCACAGTAATTTGCCTAAGTCTATATGCGCCGGTGGGTTACAGATATAGACTTCTTTTTTGCATGGTGGTAGCGAATGCATTAAAAACAATAGGACCAATAGTTTTGCTTGTCTATGAAAATTAGGTGGGAAACATTATTAAGGAGTTACAGCCATTGTATTCTAAACACAACTCATACCTCCAATATTTGATGTAGAGCAAACAAATAACTTACTGCAGATTTGTAATTGTATTCTTTCCAAGTTAGTATACTCAAAGCCCACAAAATATATATTTTGACTTAATTTTCCTTTTTTGAAGTATTTTTGTTTATTTGATGGATTTATCTATAATGGAATATTTTGGGTTTCTTCATGATTTCTCTATTGATACAAGTTCATGATAAATAAAACTATTTTTTTATTTCAGAACCTTTTCAAGAAATCTAAAAAATAAAAGCAAATATTCTGGAATGTATGTAGTTTTATTTACCATTAATTTATTCACACAGTTCCAAGAAGCTATTCTCATCTTCTTTAAATCTTCAAAAAATCAAACAATGTCCTTAATATTTTTAATGTGAGCAGAATTGGTTTATCATTTGATTGCGATTAAATCAATGAGTTAAAAATGACTGACTCAGGTTATAGAATTGTCAGATATAAGCTTAACCCTAGATCTATTTTTATGTAAGTATATTGCTTGCAAGTTTGGGCTGTTGTGTCGTCATCAATATGACAAAGCCTATATAGAGAATATGAGTTTCATTTTCATTTAAAAGAAGACCATTTGTTGCATTTATTAAACCATTCTGATGTACTACGTTATCGTAACAAACAGCAGCACATACGTTATCGCGGACAGGGTACTGGAGGCCGAAATGGTCATACCCTGCTTTATAAGTCTTTGTTCAACATGAACTGCTTTTAATTCTTATTGATGCCACTAGAAAGAGTTTGATTGTAGTTACTCAGATACGTTATTTGTATAGTAAGTTATATTAAATTTTCAAAGTACTTACAAAGAGTCATAAACTTTATGTTTTGAATTAAATTATACAATCTCGAATAAAATAGTAGCCTATTTGAATAACTTCGAAACACATTATGGTGGAGTATGGTTTTGCTGCTGGTTTACAGTCGTAATCGTAAACAAATGTGCTGCTGTTATCATCAAGACATTATGTCCGTCGTCTGCGACTACCTGTTTAAAAAAAATGGAAGGATCGCTTGGGCTTTCTAATGTAGGCTTTTTGTTTAATTCAGATTATTCACTATTGTATCTAATGTCTTGATTATTTATTTTCAAGTACCTAGTTGTCTTTCTTTATTTCAAATTATCCTACATTTGTCACAATTGAATAAAATTTCCCCTGAGCAATCATCAGACACATTCAGCACCCATGTTTTGGTCTATCAGAATTTTTTTTCTGAGATGATGGTAAAAACACTTCTACAAAGATTCACATTTAGCGGCCATACCTGCAATAATGAATTAGCAACTAATAGTAAAAGATAAATTTGCATATTTTTTTGCAGGTGCCAGACACTTTAATTAATCGCAAATCTCATATTCATATTTGTGAAGGATATGTTAAGTTACCATGAAATGTAATGTTAGATTCATGATTAATGTATTAGAGTTTAACCCTTTGGGAACCGAATTACTATATTTTGTCATTTACGTTTTTCCCTTGAGGACCAAAATGACAAAATATGGTCATTATTAAAATTTACGTTGAGGACCGAATGACAATATTCCGTCATTCGAAGTTTGTTACATATAACATTCAATTTACCACTTACGATAACTTGTATGTCTTTGAGATGATACGCAGAGTTCGAGAATTTTTTTTAACGTCTGGAGCCAGCTGTTGGAATATAACGTCAATGAAAAGAACTAACAATAATAGACTGAGAACTAATTTTAACAGACGAAACTGACAGTACTAACAAAATATTTCATGTCATATTTTTTTTTAATTTCCAATCCAATTGTTGTAATTGTTTTCTCTGTTTGTAGGTGATTAAGTGTAGATTTCAATAAAACAGTTTCCCATGGGTAAAATATTTTTGTTTACGAGCTGTACGTGTACAGCAAGATTTTTATTCAAAACAAAATACACTTTTTATAGACAAAATATAAATATTTAAAAACTATAAGATGATTTTTTGGACATTTATTCTGATTTAAAGTACTCAATTACAAACATTCCGGTCAAAGAAGTACCCCTTGTATCTTTATTAGAACAGATTTGAGCCTAAATATTTTTGATGTTGCACTTGAAAAGTGAGGGGGAAAAAGTTCACACTTTTTTTCTTTGACGGTCCTCAAAGGGTTAAATGATTTTATTTTGTATTATAATTTTAATAACAGCAATAACTTATTCAAGTGCAAGGTAAAAAATGTTTAAAATCTCATTTTCTTAAAATATAAAATTGTAGCATGTAATTTTGTTCTAATCCTGTGGAAATGAGTTTCCCACATGTTAAACCACCCTCCCCCCTCCATATTCAATCTTATATTTTACCAATTTAAAACAGCAAATTTATACTTATGTGGAGGTAAGAATAAATTGCTTATTTAGCAATTAATTTAAGAAGCAGAGAACAGTTGTAATAAGTTTGGACCCACATCTATGCCCTAGTTAGTCCTTTAATAATAAGATGACTCATTAACTAGACGTGATCAGCGATGTGTCAAGTTGAGTACTGTTACTTACTCAAGTATTTTATTTTCAACACGAGTTGAACTATGGAATTTAATTGGACTGCTATTGGTTGTGAACAAGTCAGAACCAAACTCGCCCGAAGATTAACAAGGACTTTCAGGCGTATTAACCTTCCATAATGCATGTTTAGCCATACAGGTTGACTAGTTTTGGCACACCTACCCACTCACCTATACAAGTTCAGTGGTTTTGACGGTGGTGTTTACTCATCCATACACATAAAGAGGTATTGACCCACTCATCCACACATTGGCAGTGTAATTGGCCCACCCGCTCATATGCCTACACATAAAGTGGTTTTTAACCCACCCACCTGTATAAGTTCAGTGGCATTGACTCACCCACCCACTCATACACGGGTCCATGCGTTTAAAGTGGCAGAACGCATTTAAAGTCCATGACGAAGAAAGATGTGGCAGGCCGTCTGTGAAGTTGAGTGATTTACTTTATTTTTTTCTTATAAAAATTATGAATTAGCAATGGTCACTTTTGATCTAGTTAAGAAAATCAACATAAAAATTCAGAACAACCGACATTTCACCATCTCAGAACCTTCGGAAGAATTCCACAAATTTCCAGGAGTGTTTTGTACAAGGTAGTGACTTACAAGTTAGGCTACGGAATGTTTTGTGCTCGGTAGGTAGGGGAGACTGGGGCACTACTGGACAACTTTGTGTTTGTCAATTTTTTAAAAGTCATTAAACAGCAAATTAAATTCTGCAATCTACATTTTTCGGTTGAAGGATTACTTTAAATTAAAAGCTAATATTTCATTGATATTATTCATAAGCAACATAAGGTAAAAAACATTTTTGAAAAGGTCTGCTTTCTGTTCAATTCTGCCCGTCGGGGCAGTTTTAGTCAGTTTCAAATTTTGTCCGGGGCACAATTGGACAAAGGTAAAATAAGGTATATAAACAATGAAAACTAGTAAAAAGTGGGTTATTATGAATATAAAGCCATTTCTCCTTGGCTGAACTGTTAGTATGCCAGCATTCAGGTAACTTATCTGTGTATTGATATTTAAAGCAATTTCATAATTGCATGCCAGCTGCCTACTTTGAGCATGAGTACCCACAATTCATATGCGAGCGCTCAATAATATTACTCAAATATCTAGTTTTCTTGACCGGCTGTAAATATGTGCCTTTACAATTACTTTTTGTTGTAAATTGGGGTTAGATCTTGTGAAGTAATTATCTTAATAAGTATTTCAAACTACTCATTTGTCTATGCTTCTGTATCATCACAATCCTTTGTGTCCAAACTATCATTGTTAGGTAGGTTTACAACCTAACAACAATAATAATTAATAACAACGATATAAATGAAAGACCATGGTCAGTTTATTATTCATTTTCCTGTTGCCTATAGGCAACATTTTTGTAAACAAATAGTGCAGTGGGAATTTTTGAAGCAATCAGCTAGCACAGAAATGTAATTGATTGATCAATTGTCATTTCTGTAATCAATTAATGCTAATGCTATGGTATATTTGAATATGTCAGCTCTGTCAGTCTTTTTAATGTATTTCCGGACCATTTTTAGCCTATAACATAGATATATTCTTATTTAGTAATAAAACAATCTTAAAAAGATTGTGTCCAATTTTGCCCTAGGGTTGTGTATACGTATATTTGTTCAAGAAAAGTAAGAGTCCGCCTCAAGTTGACAATGTAGGTAAATTCAAGGGTAATTATGCACTTTCTTGCCACCTCTGAAAATACGATTTCATGTTAAAAAAAGTGTTGAAAATGAGTTTATATCTCTTGAGGAGTTTGATTTCATCCACGGAAAACTCTTTGTATACCGAAAAATTTAGAAACTAGATTTTTATCTAATAATGAAAAAAATAACTTTTTTAAAAATTGTTATTTTCCCAAAAAATTTTTTTTCATTTCTCGTGTTTTTTTATGCTGAACACAAATATATAACTGGTTTTGTAATAAAATTATTTTTTAAGCTTGAAAAATGCATTTTTTACTGACAACCAAACATAACCTAACTTATCTTAATTGTCTATTTTCTCAACAAAAATTCATAATTTGTGTTGAATTTCGCGTGTTTGGCCTCCGTGACGGCCTGCCGGCCGTCACTCCGGCAGGGATATAGGTGAATTCGGTTTTTGTGATTAATAGTTGTTGTATATAATGATCACACTGCAATGAGTAATGGCTGCTAATCGCGATCCGCCGTGATAGTAGTTTTTCCGTTATTTCTCAAGAAATATTTGTAATAGACCAAAATAGTTTTCAAATTTGTATTCAGCGCAAAAAAACACATCAAAATAAAAAAGATGATTAACCCTTTCGCTTCCGACGTCCGATATATCGGACGTCATGGTTTTTTCGAAAACTTCCAACGTCCGATATATCGGACGTCCGCGGAAAATTTTTTTTCAGTTACTTAAATTCGTCCGATTATCATGAAACTATAGCAACGTATGCATAAACATACAGGTTACACTAGAAATTAGGTTTTATCGTCTTTGGAATAATAACTTTAATTTTACGCATCTTTGAATTTGAACATCTGTGACTTACAACTTGAGTTGTTGTTCTGAATCAGCTGTTTACTGCTAACCTTTAGCATATGTGTCCGTTTGATGTTAGCTGTGTTGCGTATTACTTTTAGTTGTTTTTAGAGTGTTTTATTTATTTCATAATTAGTATTTGCTTCTTTATAATTTGTTTAGTGTTTATATCGAAGTGTAAATATGAGTAACGGTAGACGAGAACGATCGCCCATTAGCGAGAACACTATCTTCCATGAATTGATTGCGAATCAGCGTAAAAAAATTCTACAACTCAGACATTTTTAAAGGTAAGACCATACAAATTTGTAAGCATGTTAGCAACAAGATTATCTTTAAAATGTATATCTTGAAAATGTTCTAAGATTTTTTTTGTGCACTGTAGGTTAGTTCAAACTACAAAAATAAAAAAAATTAAAAAGTATTTATACATGTATATACATATGATTAAACATTTTTTAACTAATAAATATTACTTTATCAATTATATTTATAGAGAATTTAATGACAAAAAAAAAAACAAAAATCATTCAATTCCATTCATAAATAAAAAATATATAGCATATTTCTTAAAACAATGCATTTTCACCAAAAAGGACCTTGGAAGTCTTCGCAAATACCACATAGCGGACGTCGGAAGCGAAAGGGTTAAAATACCATTTAAATTAACGGAAATTGACAAAAATACTTTAAGTTGTGACATTGGTTTTTTCGAATTTTTCGGTAAAATATGTTATTTTATTTCCGCAGAATAAAAAGCATATCTCGTGAAAATACAGCCAATTCTAGGCCCATTTCAAGCAAAATGTTCCAAATTTTTTTGGTGGCAAGAAAATGCATAAATACCAATTCAAGTAACTCAATTGGCCCAAATATACAACTTGTCACTTCACTAGACATAACACTAATCATCTGTTGACTGGAGTACTGAAATTGAACATGTTTTCTTTTAGACCCTAGTTCTGAACATCAAACTTTGGTAAACCCAATAAGTATTTATTAAAAGGAATACTGATTTGTCTGGTTAAAACATTTATACAATTATTAATCTTGTTTGGATCATTATATATTAACATTAAAACTAACATTATTCTTCAGTAATATACTCCTTTACGAAGATTACCTGGGAATGAGTTGGAAGAGATCCTAAAGCAATTCCATGTGTATGAGGTCCATTGTGATGAGTTGTAGATTCTGGAGTTTCAACTTCAGATTTTCCTTGAATAGTCTTTTTCTTAGATAGGATAGTCATTTCGCAACTTTAACTCATATAAATCATCACAAATAATAATTTATAAATATAACTAGTGTATTATTAATTACGACACATGAATATACTACGTCTTCCAATAAAGAACTCAACCATTGTCTCACATATTATAATATCTCATTCTAAAACTAAGCTGAGATGGTGAGACGAGCGAATGAACTAAATCATGTCATGAAGAATGTGTGAACAGTTTTTTTTTTTTTATCTTAGCTGTTTTGCTTGGAGGCTGGCCTTAGAAACAGCACCAATAAGTAAATAGTTTAATATAAATAATTTTATTTAAAACAATTTTTCATGAATCATCTAAAATATTAAAATTAGACAATATCGCTTGCCCTCTTTCTGGCCCAGACGACTTTAATTGTTTAATGATCAGTAATTTTATTCATCTTTGTATGTGTACATGCAACTGATGATATAATCATAGACCTTCTATTATACCACTCGGTATAATAGAAGGTCTATGGTATAACTATGGGATTCCGATACTAAGTGTTCAGCATAAGTGGACTGTTGGTGTTGGGAATTTAAGATATATGCTCTTTAAGAGATTTACCTAAGTTGGTGTTTTGTGGAAGTTCTCTGTCACAATTATACCAATATGGTCCGACATAGTAGTTTTGAAAAGAGAGAAGTATGATAATTTACAGTTTGCGTAGCAATGGTCAATTGTTGTAGCAGTTTCTGATGTGATTATAGTAGGAGGGGTTTCTAGTAGTGTTAAGAGATGTTGTTTAGTCAAGTTATCAATGTTCCTGATGTTATTGTCATGGTTATTTATATTTATAATTTGTAACGTTTCTTAGCTGAAAAGGTTTCTAATATCTTAATTTTGCTATTGTAAAATAGTTTCTTTGATCCTGTTGGGGGTCTGTTAATGATAATTACAATGAGGGGATTTCTTAGCATTATTTCAAAATAGATGGCTTCAAAGATCATTTCTTCTACGTATTCGAAAATGTCAATAATGTTCAGATCTAAATTTAAATCTTTTTTGTATAGGCTGCTACTCTCCCTTTTTCATGTAATATTCTTGAGAATGAAGTATTTCGTCTGTAGTCTGGGATTGAAGTTTGTTCTATGTAATTTGAATAACATGATGTACATTCAAGAGGATGAAATTAGGGTTTGTTTGATTAATTTCCATTGCAAGCTGGTGTTTTTTGTTTTGTTTTGTAGGCCTCGGATGTTTGCCATCGACGTGCACACTTCTAGAGAAATCTGGGTTGTCCGTGTTGGGTGATAGTCAAGGTTCGGGTGTTGTTCAGTTAAGATGACCACTGCGTATCAGACTTGTGAGTTTGCTGAAAAATCAGATACTAATACTGCGTAGTTCAGACTTCACGTAAAACTCTAGGTCCCTTAGTTTCCCTGACTATTGGGCTATTAATAAATGACTCTTTCTAAGGTACAGGCAACCTTATTAACAATGACTACATTTGTTTCTCTACTCTCATTCACCCCTTATATTTGCCCATATCTCTACGTTCGGCGTTTTAATGATTAATAATTAGTACATCACAAAGGGTTAAATTAATCAGGAGGATTCAAAATGTTCTCTTCACAATAATTATACTTTAGCACGGAATTAATCGATGTGCAATGTGCATTAAAATTTAAAAATGATAAAAACACTGACGAGAAAATATCGTGTGAGAACATGATCACATTACATTTATTGTAAATTCCTAATGATAATACCATAGACCTTCTATTATACCTAAGGTATAATAGAAGGTCTATGATAATACTATTTAAAGAATTGTACTGTTTGGTTTAATTTTAAATGTCTTAATATCATATGAAAAGAAACGTTTACGTTTTTAGTTATGTTTTACTGATAAGTCTTTTAACCATTTCTGACATACTGATAGCATATTCTATTACTACATATAATGTAAGCACTTTTTGTAGAATATATAACGCTGACAAAAATATTCAAAGTATAATAAAAGTCATAATGAGAATTGATATTTTATGTTTATATGTATATTATATAGTATGATGTAGAAAAGAGCCTTTTCCAATAACTATATTGAAACTTACGATGCCATTACCATATGGTTCTTTGTGACCTAATTTTAAAATTTGACAGTTCTTTGCTTTGACAACCTAAGTTTCATAACAGCGCTCAGGTGACAGTCAGGTGTGTGCTCGTGATAGTGAGAGAATAAGGCTTCTGTAGTGTTTTAGTGTTTAGTTGAGTAGTAAACAAACACTTCAACTAAACAGTAAGGCCCTATTAAGTGATCGTGAATTATTGTATGGAGTATGAACAATTGTTGTTATTTATTGTGAATTAACTGACTAAAATATACTCAAGATGACTCTAGTTCGACGTGAGTTATAGTGTTTTCTTACAACTCATACTAGCTTTATTAATTAACTTTAGATTTAATTTAATTAAACTTCACTTTTGGAAATATTTATTGAATTTGCATATTATGTTTAAACTAAATTTAAAACGGTCCATAATTTATTCGTCGTAAATGAATTGGAGAAAATTTGAATAGATAAAGACACAGTGCTGTAATTTATTTGGAACAAATAAGCAAGGTTAGATTATGTTATAATAGGCTTTGCACAATTTTATGTTTTTTCACTTTGGCTTTTTGTATGTTATCATGATTCTTGGAAGTTGAGATCGATGCAGTTACGAGGTATGAATTAAAAAACTACTAATTTTGTGTAGTCAACCCATAAAACGAATTAACCAAAACAAAAAGAACTACCCTGAACTTAGGCGGTATATTTCTGACATAGATTTTTGGTAATTATTCAATATAGCACATTATGCATTTTCAACTTTTTTTCTCAAAACGCATAGGCTATCCAAAACACATGATTTTTTAAGCACGAAAGTTCAAAAAAGTTTTTCAGGGGAAAGCCACGAAAACTATGAAAATGACAGAAAAATGGAGCAATTTTTTGTTCCTAAATCCATCAATGTTGATATAAATGTATTGTTGTGAGTACTCAAATTAAGCAGAATTGCGTCCTGATCACAAATATGGCAAGGTTTTTGCAATCGGAAAATTCTCATGTGTGTTAGAGCCAGAAATGTGCTGGTTTCAGTATGGTTGTTAGATTTGATCAGGTTATATTAGGTTTTGGTTAGGTTAGGTTATCAAAAAATAGTAAATAAAGCCAGCCTAACCATACTAAACCTAATCTAATAGAATGTAACACACCTTATCTAAAAAAACAAATCTAATATAACAGTACCCAACCTAATGTATACAAACATAACTTTATCCAAATAGGAACTTTTCCAGTGCTAACACTTAATAATGGTCTGATTTCAAAACTCTATGCATATTCTTGATCAGGACAAAATTCTTCACAATTTGAGTATCCACAATGCTATATTTAACTAAAAGACATTATTTTTCAATTGTTCCTCTTGGTAAAGTGAACAATGTTCTCTCAAACAATTTTTTCACTACTTTCAAAGTTAGCCCATTATATGAGTGTTTTGAAAAAAAACTTGAAAAATTCATAATGTGCTATATCGAATAATATTTTTTCTAAATTTTAAAGGGGTTAAAAATAATGTAAAATTAATTACTTGTATCCCTAATATCACGGACTGTACAAAATATACTTAATATGACTCAAAAAGTATTAATATGACTTGTAGTTAGTTTATAAGACTCGACATACGATTGTTGATACAATGAAAGATTTGTACCTGAGAGGAACAATAAAGGTATGATTTTGGAACCTACAAATGTAAGTTTTAATTTAGATTGAAAATATTGACATTTAAATGTAAAAAATAAAATGTATAGGAAGTTGTAACTACTCAGATTTTATCGTCAGTTATTGTTATTTAAGGACTGAACATTGTATCATATCATTGACCGGTACAGTTTCCACGTGCCTCTTTCTCTCAACCTTTTGGCCATTTGCCGTTTTATCTATTTAGCCTACTGAGACTTTCCTCTGAGTGGTTTTTACAGCATTTTGCTAACCTGAGTTGCTGTGTACCATTTGTTGCTGGTGTTTTATGTTGGTTGTGGTAGGGTAGTTGTCTTCTTTTTGATTGGTAGGTAATATTTGGTCATTTCAAATGCTTCAAGTGTTTTAAGGAACACCTAAGCACTGAGTGTTGGAACTCTCCAAATATTTGTCATTTGTTTTCATCCATTGTCATTTGTTATTGTATATATATTTTTGTGAAAGTGGTTATGACTGTTGAAATAAATAAATAAAAATAAGACTGTTATTTATTGCCATTGGATTTTTCATGTTTGGTAGATAATATTTGGACATTTCCAATGCTTCAAGTGTTTTAAGGAACACTTAAGCACTGAAGCATTGGAAATCTCCAAATATTATATACCAATCAAGAAAAATCCAATGGTAATAAATAACTTTAAAACAAGAGTCTTCTTATTATTTATTTATTTTTTCCAACGGTCATAACCACTTTCATAAAAATATAAAATAACTGCAATAATATTCATTAATATTATACAGGGGCGTAGCTAACCCAAGCTGTGCTCTTGGCAAATTTAGGTGGTTTCGCACTCTTTTCGGTAGGTCAGGGGAGGATTATAGAATATTCCCAGCAAAAAGGGGGATCCGGGGCTCGCCCCCAGAAATTTGTGAAAATTTAAGACCAAAATATAATGGTTTTATGTGTTTTATAGCAGTTTTTACTTTGCCATAGCTTTTTAAATGCCCAATTTGAAGTAACACCCAGCTGAACTAATGATGCTAGGATTTATGCCAATAGTACAATTGCTACGAGGTTTGAAACTAGTATAATGGCTTACACTTTGGAGATAACGGCTACACATTGTCAACTTGCCCGATGGCTCCAGTTTTACATTGTGAAACACAAGGGGAAAGACATTTCAATTGTTTGCATATTTTGACTCGTAATGTTGTGGAGCGAACGTTTGCAATTCTAAAAAAAAAAATCTGAATTCTGGAGAAATGAATAAGGTATAATACTGCTAAGTAAGTAAAAATAATAGTAGCTTCATGTGTTCTGCGTAACTTTGATTTTCCAATTGTATGAGATTGATGTAGAAAATGAAGAGTGGGATTTATTGAAGTACGCCTGACTGGAAAATGGGGGATTCAACTCGAAGATCCCCAAATTTTAAACTACTTTTTATATTAGCTTTATTCAAATCAAATGTTTTTATTCATCAGACACAATGTACATTACATGCCATGGATGGAGGTCATGTTCATAAACAATCAGTAAGTAGTTAGTAGTTGAAAATCATATAAAGAATAAATATACAAATATCACATGTAAATATATAAATAATTGCCTAGTAAAAAATATCAAGATAAGGCATTTAATTGTTAAATGATAAAAGAAGGCCAGAAACAGACATGTATCATAGTAAAGTTAAATCAATATATCAACAGCAGGCAGTTCAAGAAATTCATTAATATTGTTGAAGGGCCTAGCAACTAACCAATTGTGAACAGAAATCTTAAACTTACTAAAAGAGGCAAATTGTGCACTAACAGGCAACTTATTAAGTAACTCAATATACATTATGCAATCTTGTGATTGTGATTTATATAACCTAACATGTGGCTGGTCAAGTAGAGACATATTTCTTGTGCCATGAATGTGCACACTACTCCTAAGTGGATAGTCATATAGATTTTCCTTTAAATGCAATAAACAAACATAAATATACATATTTATTACAGTCAAGATTCCTTGACTAACAGAAATGGGTTTAAAGTGGGCCTTAAATGTTGAATTTGTGATAATGTGTATGGCTTTTTTTTGTAAAAGTAATATCATATTCAGACTATGGCTATGTTTATTATTGGTACTCAATGTCATATGTATTGAAAGCAGTAACTAAAAAGTGAATAAATTTACTATATAAGAAAGTGGAAAAATCAACAAAACTATATTCAAGGTGAACTTCTTTATTTGGTGAACAAATTAATCTGAATGGATAATTAACTAGTTTAGAAAAAAACAGCTGTAATAAGTTATTCAAAAGTCACACCTCAACTACTTCTCTTCCTTTTTTCTATAATGTTGTGTGTGTGTGTGTTTTTTTTTTTTATTCTACTACAGTGATATACTACTGGCGAGGTGGCTAATTCGACTGTGGAGGTTCGAATTCCCACTGATACAACGGTCGGTACTTCACTCGTTGAATAAAGTTCATGCACAGGCTTGCAAGCTCATATGAACTGTCAAGTTTATTATTAGGTTCTTCTTAAAATTAGGTGTTACTTGATGGGAGTTTGCATTTGAAATTTTGGACTTGCCCCCAAACCACCCCATTTTAGGTTGAGGAGTTAAGTTCTCATATAGCGCAAAAATCATCATTCATTACATTTAACTATCCCCAAAAGTATATTGGTTTATTTCATTCTGTTCAAAAGTTACAGGGGTGGGACACCCTGTATATTAAATAAATAACTGAATTGTTCACTACAAAAGGCAATTATAATAATGTTATTACATTCAACAATATAACTATATTTTTTTCTCATATATTAATAGCATTCAAACTAAGATCAAGTCAACAGCCCCTTTTAATTCACACATGATACTTCTGATTAGTCGTCAAACGAAGTAGAAAGTTCACACACACACACACACTAATATATATAAGCAAGTAATACATACATATAATCCAAACCTAACAACCCATGGTGAAATTGTTTACAACCTAAATACGATAAAGCGCCGATTGATAACTAAAGCGATGACGCTTATTCTTTTCTTGTAGGTCAAGAAGGTACCAGTATCTAAGGTACATTGTGTTTTTTAGTTTATTTATAGACAATTTAATGGTAGGTGTAAGAGAAGACTTTAGTCCTAACCTTGTCAACTGTAACATAATTCAGTACAAGTTAACGTCACACAACACAAATATATTATAGTATAAGCACAAAATGCACAAATATATTACAATACAAGTAGGCCTACGAAATACACAAATATTATGGTTATCTATTTCGGTGAACCACGCTCATCTTCCTCAGACCAGAGGGATTCACAAAAGAATGGAAAATGGATGAATGGATGGATCGTGAAGGTGTAGCAGGGAGCTACAGCTGTTGTAGGCCACTAGGGCCTCTTCAGCCTAGAATGGAAAATGGTGTTCAACAACTCAATTTATAGGCCTATGATCACATGACCCCATTGGCTGGAATTATCAAAATGGTGGCTGCTGTGATAGTATTGGCTGTTGCTTCTGTTCTTTTAATCGCTGAAAATGGATTATTAAAAACTATTTCGGAATCAAAATTATCCTGTTCATTTATTAGTTTATCATGATACTTAAATTTTTCTTCAAAAATAAATAATTCTTCCCAAACATAATTGTACAATCTTTACCATAAGCGGGGACATTCCGAAAAAGACCCTTTTAATGTTATCCTCTGAGTTTGAATTAATTTTGTGGGCAAAACAACAATGACAACAAATATTTGAATTCAGGCTATTGTTTTAAGTCTTTTTCTATACAAGCAAATATATATATATTTTTTTTTTCAACAAAATGTTGGTTTTAAATTTTGATTAATTACTATTCTCCAGACCAACCCTAAGCCAAAATTAAAAACCTGGGACATCAAAAGATTAAGCCTAGTATAAAAAAACTAGTGTCCATTGACATAAGAGCCCAAGTCAACACACACCCAAAACTGTAGTATGTAAAAGTAAAACCCTCAGAGACTTAATGTATAATATTGATGTTTGTTAGAAATTAATGAAGACAGTTTAATGTTTTACAATATTTAGACCTGTTTTTACCGTTGTTCAGTTCAGTTTTATGTTTAGTATATTTGTTTAAAATTATAGTTCACATTTATAATTTGTTTTTATGTGAATTTTAGATTTGGGTTTAACATGATCATGCACTGTGGTTTAACATGATGGATCAAGAGGTGTTTATGAAAACTTAAAGCTTTCGTTGGTTGACAAATAAGTCAAAATGAGGTGCTTTCGAGTAAAGATCGATCTGATAACATCTTTTCTTCATACGATAACAGTGTTTCTTGAACTTTTATTGACATCTTCGGCTCTCAGTATCACAAGAATAAATCAGCATGCAAGTAATAATACATTCTGTTTATTCTAATATCTTAGTTCCAGGGTGGCCATAGTATGAACAATATTCATCTCCACTTCAGTAAAATGAATGTTGACTCTTATGTTTTTGTACAATTAATAAATTGACATGCTTGTACTTTTTTAAGTTGTCACATGATGTAAATATCACATAATTTGTTCACATAAAATTCAAATGATTCTTTTAAGTTTAAGCCTAGTTAGTTGTTGTTGTTAATACAAAACCTTTTATTGTAAAATACAAAGCCATTCCTTTAAATCAACGTTGTGGCACAAAGGTAAAAAAAAATAAAATATCAAATTATCTATGGAAAAAATAACGTGAAAGCATTTCCATATATGTTTTTCCATCCTGTATATCCATTATTTAGCACGACTTTTCCAACATTTTGTATTTTGATGAGTTTTGTACTTAATACATTTTTTTTCTGACAAAACTGAAGAAAAAGTCAAAAACTTCCTCTGTGGCAAATCACGTATTGCTGCTATACAGAAGATGACTAGGCAAGCAAAGAATAATCACAAAATATAACAAGTTTATTTTTCCTAATAAATAAAGATATAATTAGATACATGATCAAAATGAATGTTACTAATCAAAGTACATATTAAATTTATTATATTAATAAAAATCCACCCCTAAAAATATAAAAACGTACATTATAGTGTAATATACTTTATTTGTCTTATTAAAATAAAACTGAGCTGAAATTATTTAATACTCTACACTAATGCATCACTAATTACACATATATATGTTTGCAACACTCACTAGTCATGCATACTTACACAAATAAATACAACATATCTAGGGTATAATTGTGTGAGTTAAAAAAATGGGGTAAGGGAAACAAACATTATTTTAGGATGAACACTCCACTATAAACAAACGCATTCAAAGAATCAAGGATTAAAACAAGAGTACCACCTGACGGATGATCCGCAATGTCTACCGGAGGCATTAACCTCAATTACAGCACAAATCTTGTTTAAGCTAGATTTGGTTAGCTGAATGAAAAGTGTCTATTTCCGGTCAAAATAATAATTTTTAATGCAAAACCAATTATGTATAGTTTATTTCAGCATAAAAAATATGATACATAGAAAATTTGTTGACAAATAACAATTAAAAAAAATTTGTCATTAATTGCCAAAAATAGGATACTAGTACAAAAATTACCTTCCCTGTATATACTTGTAAACCATCTTAATATAACATTTTGTGATTTATAGAGGGAGGTCTAGAAAGTGCATAATTTTCTAATGTTTTTACTTAACCAGAGTGTTACTCAGGTTATCTAAATAAAATACTTTTAAATTACAAAAATTAACTTTTTAGATTTCACTTTTGAAACACAAAAAATATATTTTTATTATTTTTAAAAATGTTTTTTTTCTTTACAATGCTTGATTAATAATAAGAAAATTAAGATCAACTATATTTTCATGTATCTCCTGATATATCCTAAGGAACTTAATTAATTGATCCAATCTACATCTTCAGTTCTTGAGTTAAAACAATAGAAGAAAGTGATGACCATAGACTTTTTCTGGGAACTGGAGAAGTGTGATAGAAATGGCTTATTTCTTTCCAAGTATTTTTTCATTTATTTTCTGGAGAAAATTGAAGAATCATTATTTAATTTCTATAGCTCAGAAAAAGCTTTTATATGTTATTTTATTTTTTAATGTAAATTTATCATTCCGTTGAAGGCCAGTTCACCAAACGCTTTTTTATTTGGGCACTATAATTATCATAAGCAACTTGTAAAATAAGATGAGCTTGCTGAATAAAACACTAAGCAAGCATTTCTTACGTAATTGGTACCTTCCTCAAGTAGGTCAGATGCCATCAGCGATTTCTTACTGTCATTTTGTGTTAGGGCAAGTAAAAGGCAGTCAGATATTTAAGTCAGAAAGGTAGGGGGGGACCTCCAGTGTTATTTTTATGTTGGGTGTTAAAGGATTATCATTTATTTAATTGTTTAGAGTGGTTAGGGGACTCATTAGTAGAGGGTGGGTTGGGGGTAGTCAGTTGTCTTGTGGAGTAATGGTAGGAACCTAGAAACTAGTGAGGTTCCTGAGAATAATACATTGTTTTAAGAATTAATATAGTTGTTGAAGCGCCTGGTAAGTGTTTTAGTGTATCAGTATGCCGATAGAATATAGTTGAATTAAAAGGCATATCTGTGATGCGTTGACATATTTCAGCAACTTATTTTATGGGCCAAAATAAATGCTTCTTTTATGTTTTAAAATGCTTCTATTCCCAGATATCCGCCATTTTTGTTGTTGTTGTACTAAATAATTTATATCTATGGAAGAAATCAACTGGTTCAATTGAAATTTCGGACATTTTTCATGCGTACAAAGTATAATTTCACAAAAAATCATCAACTTGTTACTGCATTCTGTTTCTAAATGATGGCCATATTAATTTTTATTTCAAGGACCGTACATTTTTATAAGGTTTTTCAAGAATATTTCTTACAGCCAGTTCAATTTACAGTCTAATAGTGTGGTTAAAATATATTTTTTTTGTTTTAGGATATACCTTTGTTGAACATTTACTCTTTATTTTGGCCCATAGAATTAGTTCCTGAAATATGTTCACAAATAACAGATACACCTTGTACACATATAGAACACTTTATTATAAATTAGTATGTAAAGTTTGTTACAAAATGCTTATCAATAAATAATTTCATTTTTAGCCTTCATTTATTAGTTGAGATCTAAATGAAGGTGTATTTTATTGAAAATAAAGCTATAGATTTAATAATTTGCATTAACAATCACTATTATTATATTTTAAAAATTATTTGTTTGGTAAATTATAACTTATGGCCACCCTGTGTTATTCTTTAATATCATTTTTGCATTTCTTCTTTGAGTTCTTTATTGGAAATTGTAACTAATTTAAGAAATTCTCAAACATTCCAATAAAATGTTTTATTGGAATGTTTGAGAATTTCTTAAATTAGTTAATCATTTTTGCAGCTTGATTATAATGTATAATTAGAATGATAAACTATATTTCAGAATTTAAGTCAAATTATTCAGAACATCCGATATTTCCACCTACGCCAGGACATTATGAAAAGTTTAGAAGTTGTTCGGCTATCAGATTTAATAATGGTAGGTACTTGTGTTAGTGTTTTAAATTGGGCAGAATACATGTATATGCTTTTAAATGAATGGTGTGTATTGTGGTTTTGTGTAACCATTCTCAACTGAGCTAATCGTCTCAGATTCAATTATGTGTTTAATTTTTGTTGGACTTTTTCTTGGAATTTATTGTTAGACTCATTTTGTGCCACTAACCACTGAATGTAATGTAATTATATCATTGAAGTTGTGTGAACCTTTCATGCTCTTCTCTAAAACTGTTCAGAATCATAAAGTTTATAAATAATACAAGTCATTACCGCTGTACATGTATGGATAGGTGGGAGAGCCATTGTATACCAATCATCAAACCTTTGTCAACTACACATTTACTGACTACTTTGAGAATGTAGGTTATTAGTTAACAATACTTTCACAAACTATTTTTTTATTCAATTCATTTACAGTATCTCTCACATTACTTACGTTGCATCCTATTTATTAGTATAAACACACGATGATATTACTTCCGCCTATTTCAAATGTGTTAATTTCATTTGCTTTTGTTTAACAGATTAAGATGAAATAACTAAAATAACTGTATTAGATTAGAATTGAAACCTTCAAGTCCAGTATAGCAGAGTCCTACAATCGAATGTAAATAAAATCATGCTTACTCCTTCCAAGGTTGAACATTATGAAATATCTAACATCCTCACTATTACAAACACCATTGTTTACATTCCAACAGCTGTTAAAACTTATTGGAAATAATTATTAACATTTGAACAGCTGTTCGGTTTGGTTAATTTAAATCTCTCTCCATGTTATTGTTATGGCCAAAAAACATACTGTGAGGGCTTCACACACCCTTCAGAGTAAAAATATTGGAGAATTAAGACCTTATTGCACAACTACGAACAGAGGCAAATATTTTGGCACCTGAACCGTTTAAATTGGTCAAGAAATAGGGAGGGGTTGTATTGAAAAAGGCTTCATGTTTTATGTATAAGTATTAACATCAAGGTTAGGTTATATGTTCATCATGCACGTACACTGTACAGCTTTGACGTATGTGAATATCTAATGTCCACAGCTTATCCATAAATGTTGTATTTTTCAGCATGAAATTCTATAAAAATGCTAAACCAATATTAGGAGTGGATGTTTGGCATCATGAAAATCACTAGTTTTGGGCCTACAGTTGTCATAACAAAATTGCTCATTTTGAAACCAGAAAGAATTATAATAAACAAAAAATTAAATTTTATGTGCACTTAATCTGATTATTAAACAGTTAAAATCGTTATTTTGTCATCTCAATTCGTTGGACAACTTGAGATTACTCATCTCAGATACATATGAAATTAATTTTAATTATATAACATATATATACATATATATACATACAGGGTTAGTAAAAAGTCTGGGAGCGTTTTAGTAGTATTATTATTAATTGGACTAAAGGATTAAAACTTTACAAATTAAAATTGGAAGTTAAAAACCAATTTATTAACATTCTTATTTACTCCCTACCTCCGATGGGGGGGGGGGGGGGTATGGCCCATAAGAAATCCGTATAGGGCCTATAATTTTAAATGTAAGCATAAGTTGATATGCACATAATTTTAAAGTTTACTGTAAAATTAGGACTTTTGAGATCCCAATTGAGGCCACCTCAAAATGTTGATCAAATTGATCATCCTGTATATTATATAATAAACATAATAGCAATTTTCTTAATAAACATAATGCACTTTTCTTTAAAGATATTTTTAATATAAATTTAGACGGAAGTCCTGAACTACGAATCATGTCCTGTAATAGCAGTAGGATTGTTATGGTACTAGGATTTATTTTCTCTGAAGTCATAAAAGTAGCTATGTCATGTAATGATAGTAGTAGTAGGATTGTATTGATACTAGAAACTACGTTCTGTAGTTGTACTTGGCATTATTCCCAATAATGGTACTAGCAGTTGGATTGAATTGTTATTAGAAATATGTTCTGTAGTTGTACAAGGAGTCTGTCATGTAATGATAGTAGCTGTAGGATACTAGTACAGTATACTGTAATAGTAGGATTGTAATGATACTAGGAATTATGTTTTGTAGTTGTACTTGACACCATTTTCTGTAATGATAGTAGCATTTTGTCTAATGGTAGTAGCAGTAGAATTGTAATGATACCAGAAATATGTTCTGTAATTTTCCCCGATCGATGGAAAGTCAAACACGCTGTTCTCATTAAGAAGGGTGAAGGAGATCCTGAAACCCTGTCTGCATACAGACCCCTCTGTATGTTGGACATGGCAGGGAAACTCCTCGAGCGACTGCTGAAACAAAGACTCTGTCAGGCAGTCGAGGAGAGTGGCGGACTTTCCAATCGACAGTACAGATTTTGTGCTGGGCGCTCCACACGGTGTGGTAGGACAGGTTGTAATAACGGTCCAAGAGGCTTAGCATGGGAACCATTGTTCACACCGACTAGTAATGTTGGTCACGCTGGACGTGAAAAGTGGACTGACATGTTTATGGCCTAAACAGATGATTTCCATGTGCCAGCCTATCTCCAGAGAATGCTTAAGAGCTATCTTAGGAATAGACGGCTTGTATATCCAACATCAGAAGTGCTACGCTGGAAGGAGATTACGGCAGGTGCGGCTCGGGGTTCTATCCCTGGACCAGATCTTTGGAACATCGTATATGATGGAATCCTCTGACTGGAAATGCTTCCAGGGTGCTTTCTCGTGGTATATACCGATGACATTGCCATCGTTATAGCAGGAGGCATAAGAAAGACTGATGAATAACGCTTTCAGCTTAGCGTTTCATCTTTGAAGGTGAACTTGTTGGTTGTCACCTTTCAAAACCAACAAAAACTTTCTTTCGTGTATTGTTGTGGTATTTGTTTTTCTGTAGTTGCAATATTTCGTTTAGAAGACACCAAATGACGTTGTTTAATTCACAATAATGTTAACTACAAGTATATTTATATACTTCTATGCTGTATATGCAACAGTTTCCTCACAAAAAGTTGGTTACATATATCAAAATGGCTGACGTGAAACTGCTGACCTGTTTTCACAGTGGAAGTTTTTATTTTACTGACGCTGTTATATTTACTTTAGATAGAATCAAACGAAGTGTTCAAATTAACAATAATATTTTGTACAAAACGTTCTATATACATATACATCATGTGTATCATTCTTATTTATAGTTTTTTAATTAGCATAATATGTGTTGGTACATATATAGTTCAAGTAAACGTCACATAACACAAATTTATTACAATATAAGCATAAAATGCACAAATCTAATATCTCTAAAGCAGGATGTGTAACTCACGTATATAAATTCTAACCCACTTCCAGATGAGCTAGAAACTTGAAATTTGGCACACTTGTAGCTTTTACCAAGCAACCAATGGGAAAATTCTGAAAACTAAACATTTTTAATTTTTAACCCCCCAAAAAAATCAAAATGGCAGACAGAAATTTTGAATTGTGTGCAGAGTTTTACTTGTGGCTTCATTGTGGGCAAACCGTTGGTTGTAGAGCAAATCTGACAGCATATTATAGATTTGAAATTAAATTTCCTACAATTTTGTTGAGAAGTAATTTTTTTGTATTTTTGATATTAACTAGGCAAAAAATCATAAAATTTCACTTTTTGTTTAAAAAATTCTATTTTTGCTATGTTTTTCGTATTTTATTACCATACTACGATAATTTAAGAACTTAAAATTGTACACACTGTTTAAATTTACTACTTTGTTACCAAAACCACTTTGAAATTTGATTTTTTACTTTTCATAACCTAGAACAAATTTAAAAATGGCTGACGTGAAACTGTTGACCTTTTTGCAGAGTTAAGGTTGTTGTTATACTGACGCGTATTTAATTTAGATAGAATGTAACGAAATATTCAGATTTAAAATTAAATTATGTACAAAAATTTCATTTACATTTTTATGATACAAAATATAGTATCCTCACAAATAGTCGGTAAAGTTGAGTTTTGTCGAAAACATATGATTTTTTTCGAAGAGTTCCTCCCATTTAAGTACGATTAAAATAAGCTAGAAACTTAAATCCCTACAAACTATTTACCTTCACTTTTCTGTCAAGAAAAAATGCTATACAATTAGATTTTGCACTTTTCATAATCCAGAAAAAAGTCAAAATGGCTGACGTGAAACTGCTGACTTGTTTTCACAGTGGAAGTTTTTATTTTACTGACGCTGTTATTTTTACTTTAGATAGAATCAAACGAAGTGTTCAAATTAACAATAATATTTTGTACAAAAAGTTCCATATACATTTTTATGGTACATACTATAGTTCCTTCACAAAAAGTCAGTAAATTTGAATTTTGTCGAAAACGTGATTTTTTTGAAATAATTCATCCTATTTAAATATGATTAAAGGAAACTATACACTTAAAACCCTACATAATATTTACCTTCACTTTTATGTTATCAAAAATGATATAAAATTTTATTTGGTAATTTCATAACCTAGACAACATTCAAAATGGCTGACAAGAAAGCGCTTACCTGTTTGCACAGCTGAGGATTTTGTTTTACTGAAGCTGTAATATTTAGTTAAGATAACATCAAATGAAACATTTATATTGACAATTTAATTGTGTACAAAATGTTAAATATATGTTTTGTGGTATATTCTACCACTTCCTCACAAAAAGTTGGTATAGTTGAGATCTATTAAAAGCACGTATTTTTATAGAATAGTTCCTCCCATTAAGTATGAATAAAATAAGTTTGAATGTATAAACCATACAGACTATTTAACTGTTGTTATATTTGATATTTCACCTTTCAAAACAAACAAAAACTTTCTTTCGTGTACTGTTGTGGTATTTGTTTTTCTGTAGTTGCAATATTTCATTTAGAAGACACCAAATGACGATGTTTAATTCACAATAACGTTAACTACAAGAATATTTATATACTTCTATGCTGTATATGCAACAGTTTCCTCACAAAAAGTTGGTTACATTGAGCTTTTTGTAAAAAATGTGATTTTGAATATATCCTTCCATTCAAGCATGATTATAACAAGTTGGAAACTTAAAAACCTTGTACACTATTTACGTTTCCCACTCTGTTGACCAACTAACCGCTTATGATCGTCTTGGGTAGCCCTCCCTTCTCCCCGGTGATCATGTTGGAGACCCCCTGTGATCAACTTGGGGGTAATCACCCGTTATCATCTTGGGTGATTACCCAAGTACAATGTTAGTCGATGGTCAACTTGACTAGCACCCCGTGATCAACTTAGGTAGCCCCTTGATCAACTATCTTGGGTAGCCCTCGTAATCAACTTGGCTATCTCCACGTAATGAATTTGAGTAGCCCCCCGATATCAACTTATTAGGTACCGTTATTAACTTAGATAGCCAACTCTGATCAACTTCAGTAGCCTGAGCTTCCTTGATCAGCTTGAGAAGTTACTGTTCTTCTAGTATCCCGAGATCATCAGGGATAGCCGCTGACTTGTTTTGGTAGTCTTTAATCATTTTGCCTAACCACTCGTGATCATTAGTGAAACCCTTCGGAGGTTTGGTGGCCACCTATGATCAACTGGGGTGGTCATTTGACTACTACGGTTGCTTGTGATCACTTTAATGAAATAGCTAAGCTGTCAGTGGGGGTTTGGGGGCGAAGCCCCCCAACGAGCGAAGCGAGTATATTACAATAGAAGTACAAAATGCACAAATATTATGGTGATTGATTTTGGTGAACCACGCTCACCTTCTTCAGACCAGAGGGATTGTTTTGTGAATCCCTCTGGTCTGAGGAAGGTGAGTGTGGTTCACCGAAATCGATCACCATAATATTTGTGCATTTTGTACTTGTATTGTAATATGTTTGTGCATTTTGTGCTTATGTTGTAATAAATTTATGTTGTGACGTTTACTTGTACGTCATTCTTACCTGGATGATGAACCATGGTCTCAGCCTAGTGAAGGAGAAGACGGAGATCGTCCTTCTCACCAGACAGAGGATCAGTATTATTGTGCCAGTCCGAGTCGATATGAAAATTATAGTGTAAAAGCCTGCCGTGAAGTACCTGGGTGTGAAGCTGGACACCAAGCTCTCATTCTTGGATAAAATCTCCACTGTAGCTGGAAAGGCCGAAAGAATAACCGCCTCCCTGAGCAGGCTTATGAACAATATCGGCAGCCTTGCTGAAAGCAAGTGTCAGATGCTCATGTCTGTTACGCAGTCCGTCATCTTGTACAGCTGTGAGATATGGGTTGATGCACTGTAGCAAGAGCAATACAGAAAGAGGTAGCATCTGTTAAGAGGAGGTGAGCACTAAGAATTGTGTCCACATACAGGGCAGTTTTGGAGCCAGCCATCCTCATGGTTGCGGGGTGACACTATCAATTTGCTTGCTTGTGAAAAGAAACATGTCTTCAATGAGGGTGATGGACTGAGTTGCAATGAAGCCCGAGAACGCACCATGAGTAATTGGCAAGGAAGATGGCAAAACGAGATAAGAGACAGATGGACTGCACAATTGATTATGGACCTGCAAGAATGGGTGAAGAGTAAATTGGGGGAAGTACATTTTTACTTAACCCAGTTCCTCATCGGCTACAGCTTCTTCCAGGCTTACCTGGAGAAGATGGGAAAGGTCAAGAGCTCAGAGCGCCATTACGGAGACTCTGACCATGACGACACCCTACACACCTTCTTCCAGTGCAGGAGGTTGGAGGCAGAAAGAAGAGAGCTTGAAGCAGTTGTCAGCCCTCTCTTGCCGCAAACTATTCTTGGACAAATGCTTCTCAGCCGAGAGGTCTGGAACAGCTTAGCTGCGTACGTAGAGAGGGTGCTGAAGCAAAAGAAGGGTGAAGAAACTTGTATGTGGCATCAGCATGACTAGTAACGGTGGAAAAACTGCAGTAGTAACCCAGTGAGGGTTCACGTAGACACTTTCTTGAAGTAATGCGGCAAGCGGTCTCGAGAGTGAATTCTGCCTGGACCGATGGGTTTTAGTGGGTCCGAGTCCCACACACCAGGTGCTTGTAATAAGGACCCTGATGATGCATAATGCATTTCCCCATCGTAAACCTTGGTATCATTTCCTCTAATGTTATTGAGAGTAGGATTGTAATGATACTAGGAATTATGTCCTGTCGTTGTACTTGGTGTATTTTCTTTAGTAGTAGTAGCAGTAGGATTGTAATTATTCTAGGAATTACATTCTGTATTTATATTTTGCATCATTTTCTATAATGGTAGCAGCAGTAGGATTGTAATGATACTAGAAATATGTTCTTTAGTTGTACTTGGCATCATTTCCTCTGTTGGTACTAAGAGTAGGATTGTAATGGTAGTAGCAGTAGGATTGTAATGATACTAGGAATTATGTCCTGTCGTTGTACTTGGTGTATTTTCTTTAGTAGTAGTAGCAGTAGGATTGTAATGATACTAAAAATATGTTCTTTAGTTGTACTTGGCATTATTTCCTCTATAGGTACTAAGAGTAGGATTGTAATGGTAGTAGCGGTAGGATTGTAATGATACTAAAAATATGTTCTTTAGTTGTACTTGGCATCATTTCCTCTATTGGTACTAAGAGTAGGATTGTAATGGTAGTAGCAGTATGATTGTAATGATACTAGAAATATGTTCTTTAGTTTTACTTGGCATCATTTTCTGTAATGGTAGTAGCAGTAAAATTGTAAACAAAATATCCATATATTATGATAAAGTCTTGTAATAAGACTAAGATTCATGACCTGCAGTGATATTATTAGTCGTCTCTTTTCACAATAGTAGTACAGATTATTAATTTTTATATTAGTAGATTTAATGAAAGTTTCCATATCTTTTTAGGTAAAGACAACAAAGCAAGGTCAAAAGAAATAATTTGGTTATCTTTTTGAAAAGTAACTAAGACTATATCTTTAAATGTAACTTGATTATTATATATACTCTCTATTCTGTTTGTGATTTAGTGATTGTTGTATAAGATGATTAAGTCCTCAAATGCTACCAGGTATCAAAAGCAGAAGAGAGGAAAGTCATTTAAAAGTTAAAAATCTCTGACCCTTATTTGTGTCTCTTAACTAAATCATGTGTGAGTTTTGTTTTGGTTTTCATATAATTGGGTTTATTTTAAAATATTTATAATAGGAATCAAATTGCTCTGAAGGACTCTAGTTTTAAGTAACAACCTGAATATTGAGGTTATGTATTGTCATATTTTGTTTAAAAAGTAACAGTTCAGACCCTTAATGTAAAAAATTGTCTTATAGAAAATAAGTATTGTACAAATAATATTGGTTCCCATTGAAAATTCAAGGTTTACCTGAATGTAAAATGAGAGTGATATGTAAAGCAGGCACCAATTGGTTCCACAGTCCAATATTGTAATTGGAAAGCTCACAAATGGTAATAATTGACCTTGAAAATGGCAAGTCATTTGCCAAACCTAGTAGTGAATTTTCTCAATTGAATGCTTGTATGTCGGTTAATACAATTTTACTTCAAAACTAACAGATTCTGTAAGTGAGTACTTGCGGCCTAGATTTATAAAATTTAGTAGATATTGTAGGTTTTATTTTTTGCTTGCCTGTTAACATTTTACTTACTGTACAAACTTTTTATTTTTAGAATGTTTTTTTTACTGTTTGAATGTTTTTATTCGGAACACATGTTAGTTTCTTAATATATGTAATAGATTGAGTTTATATATAATGTTTATGAAGTTTTAATCTTAGATCTGGTTCGATGCATGTGCATGATTTGCATGTTTGAACTTGAGTTTAATGTAATGTTACATTAAGTTCAAGTTTAAACATTCAAATTATGCAACTCATTGAACCACTGACTTAGGGTTAGTGATTTTTTATTTTAAAATTTTTCAAAAACTAGCTTAGTTAAAAATCATCATAGCCCATTGATTACAAACAAACATGAAAAGTAATATTTGTATGAGGAATAATAACCAACGAATGATTCCTCACATGCATTAATTAAGGCAGATTTGTCGTTATATTAAAACCCTGTACGAAAAATGCCAAAACATGGGTTTCTATATCAACGATTTGGTTCGTAATAGTAATCATATCGTAACACTGAAATGTCTTTTGAAAGGCGAGGACCAATTCTAGTGGACCATAAGTTGATTTTTGAAAAAACTCAGATATTTTCATGCTTTTTTTTATGGTTAAATATGTGAACTTTAAATGTAATTCTTGCTGATTTTACTTTAAAACCTCATAATATCAACTTATGGCCCATTATAATGGACGTTTAATAATCATAAAATTTTCACTATAACTTATTATAATTATAAACAAAAACCGTACAGTTCAAATAGAAAAGCAAGTTTTGGCCTGCTGACGGTAAGATTGAGCATTGTTCACAGAGCAAAGAATATCTAGAGCGGACACCCCAGCCTTAACAGTAGTAAGTCAGTGAAGTACATTTTCCGCCATCTTGTGGGGTGCTAGTGACCAAACCAAGGCCTCGGGCGCTCTCGTTTTTAATTCGCACCGCTTCACTAAAACTGCGTTTTAAATAAGAAGACGTTGGCCTAATACGTTAAAATTTGTATATAAGGTAAAGAAAGAGTTATTCCAGCTTATAAAAGTGTTTTTATAATTTTTCAATGACTAAGTTTTTTGTAAATTAGGTTTAATTGAAATTATTTTTTAATCCGAGGAAGTCTTGACATAAAAAAAGTACATTGCGAGGAAGTTTTTCATTTATTGGTCAGAGACTTTTTGTCAGCGGGAAAGTTGTAGATGAATAAACAAATTTCAATTTTATTAAAACCTTTTTTTTTTTTATTAAATGTTTTGTTTCGCCAGAAATCGAGGTATAGTAAAACGACAAAACTGTCTTTCGCACAACCCGCTGCCGTGCCGCGCCCGACTATAGCTGTGTAGTGTTTTTGTTTCTAAACAGCAGTTTTTCCAATTCTACAATTCTTGTATACCTATTAGAAATTTAGTTAATGTAATTCAAATATTTTGTCAATGGATAAATTAAATAATGTTATGGAATTATTAGTAATTATTCTAAAATTGTTTTAATTATTCTTTAATGTTTTATTGAAAATTGAAAAATGTAACAATTTCTTAGCTTGTAAGCAAAAAACACTGCAAATTATTAGAGTTGTAAAGTTTGGCCTCAAATATGGTTACAATATGAATTATTTGCCAATAAAATGCAAATTTATATATAATAACATAAACCATGAAGTTAGCCTTTGACTTAATCTGATCAATATAAGAAAGATTACTTAAAAGTTATGTTGTATCTTGGGCTTGTGATGTTACTATGAGGTGATTAATAATAACTAAACAAATAAAATTTTAAAAGAAAGCAATCTTTTATTAATTTTATTTACAGTGGTGTTTTACATAAAAATTAAATTTATATGAATACAAATTGCTGTTGAAAAATAGAATCAAACAACGTATATATGAAAAACGTTAGTCATTGTTAAACGTTTTATTACTTCACTGACCCAAAAACAAAACTTTTTTAGTTAAGTCATTCCTAACCCTATTAAAATGGTTTTTTTCATTCACTTTCTTCGAGTAATAATTTAACCTTATGTTGAAATACTTTTTGCAGAGTGCTCGTATGAGTAGTACATAGTGACACTGTTCTGGATCTGTTTCATACATATGGTCACTAATAAAAACATTTCTCCCAACACAACTGTTTATTACATCCACTGTCATTTGTTCCAAAATATTTTTTTTATATACATTGTCAGTTTTTATTTTAGTACGAAGAACTGTCTCACTCATCCTACACACTGTTGTTACTCCTACTGAAGGTTGAATAAGACCACCTCTATTTTTACACGTTATTAAGTTGGTCTCTTTGCTTTTGTCGGTCGAAAGTAGTGATATGCATTGTTCGCATATAATACTAGCAGCTGTTGATCTGGATACGTATCCGGCGATGTATTCAACAATATCAGAGGCAATGTCAGATCTCATGTTGTCATTTGTAACGCAGTTCAAAAAGTTACTATCTGTTTCATCCAAATTACAAAATTTACTTTGCTCGTCTTCTGACATTGTTCTCCATAGGGGAACGGAGGTATTTATTTCTTCAAGTTCGGACTTTTTTTGCCTGATTTTGAACATTACTGACCTGTCCAAAGCGAAAGTATTGCCAGTGTTGCTGTCTTGTAGCTCACTATGTAGTAAGAGCCTTTTAAAAGTTCCAGTGAATTGCCTACAGGTAGGATTATTATTGGAACCTCCTCGGGAACGTATGTACCCAAATAACCTTTCAAGGTGATCCTGGCTAACTTTGTATAGAGGTAAGTATTTTAATGGTGGATCTGGCTTACCAACTAGCTCTTCATATAGACCCAAGGAACTTTTGATGCAAGTTAAAAACCCAAGGAAGCCAGTTTTTCTTTTGCTCTGTAGAATGTCCTCACCATTAGAAGTCTTTAAGCTACAAAAGTAATCATACGTCTCATTTAAACATTTTGATTGTTGAACTATGTTTGAAGCACACAGTGCCTTATTTTTACCAAAACTTCTTATACTCTGACTGTTCAATACATCAAACAAATCATTAAATGTTCTTAAGAAATCAATCGTCGCCTTACAATCTTCAAATCCTTTTACATTATTTTCTAGCAAACACTTTAGTGAATCGGCAACAGAGTTACTGAAAACCTGTGCAGCCAACTTAACTTAACAGCGGATAAATTTCCGATTTCGTCAAACCTTGACTGATAATAAAAATCATACCAAACCGGAAATTAGGAAAACATATTCAGACGGAGGGCTCATAATTGTCCTGCTGAACTGGGGTTACAATCCTGATAGAGTGTCAAAATTGCTCAAATTAGATTACTTAAATGCTTAGACGAAGTACTACAGTTATTTTTAATTTTAGTAAAATCCATTGAACATAAATGAAATGGAAATTTAAATTTAAATAGGTTATAAAAATCATAATTTCTAAACAAACTCTAAACAAGGAATAAAATATGGCTTACCTGTGAAATGTTAAACCTTCCTTTTTCTTTTTGGTGCTATTGCTACAACCAAAATAAACACAGTGTGGCATTTTGGAATCAAAGTAAACAGTAATAACATTACATAATGCTTGCCGTGATACAGAAACACGTGGAAATCAAAGAGTGAATGCGAATGACGCTCAGGCCGTGGGAGTACTGGGTCGAGAAGTGGAGGGGGAGACGCCATCTTGTGGGGTGCTTGGCTTCAACGCCACACCACTGAGTGTCCGCTCTAGATATTCTTTGCTCTGTGGCATTGTTACTATAGGGCTGTCTGGGCTTGTCAACTTCCCAGCGGTGAATATTCTGTTATACAACAGAAAACCAGCATGCTCAATTGGAACATTAGGATCAAGAATGGGTGATATAGACTGTTATACAACAGAATATCACCCATTCTTGATCCTAATGTTCCAATTGAGCAGGCTGGTTTTCGCCCTGGTCGAAGTTGTTGCAACCAGACCCGGGCTCTTACATCATTTATTGAGAATGGGTTTGAAAACAAGCTAAAAGATCTACAGCTTTTCTTGATCTCACAGTGGCTTATGACACAGTATGGAGCAAAGGTTTGTTATTAAAGTTCTACAGCCTCCTCCTTCCTTGTCCCTTTCTTTTGTGACTTCTAAAGTCAAAGCTTAGTGCCAGGCTAATAAAAGTTTATAAAGGCCATGAAGAAAGCTCATATAGACAGCTGAAGGATGGTCTGCCACAGGAGTCCGTACTTGCTCCAGTTTTATTTACCGTGTATACTGCTGACACCACCAAGTCAAAAAGGTTTATATATGCAGACGATATTGCTTTAGCTTATCAACATAAGGACTTACTCAGCTACTGCAGAAACGCTCACAAACAATCTTGCAACCCTCGAAGAATATTTTAGAACCTGGAAGCTGAATCCTAACTCATCAAAAACCGAAGTAGTCTGCTTCCACCTAATCGACTGGTTAATCAAAAATTAAATATCTTTCTAAATGGTCTAAAACTCCATCACAATGATCATCCACAGCACCTGGGAGTAACGTTAAATTGATCGCTGACGTTTAAAAGCCATCTTTAAAGAACAGCAGATAAAATTAAAACCAGGGTAAATGTACTACATCATATTGCTGGAACAACCTCCAACGCTTACATTCTGCGTACTACTGCTTTGTCACTGGTTTATTCAGCTGCTGAATACAGTGCTTCCGTATAGCTAAATAGTGCACGTACAAAGGCGATTGATGTCCAACTTAATAGAGCCATGAGAGCTATTAGTGGTACTCTCATGGCAACTCCACTACCTTGGCTCCCAGTGCTGTGCAATATAGCTCCTCCGGAAATAAGACGTCAGGAGGCACTACATAAAGAATTCAATAAGATCTTAACACGTTAGCTGCTATCCTTAAAATGAGTATTTTTGCTCTAAATTGCCAAAAACTTTTATGCAAATATTTAAAACAGTGATGCATTATATTTACTATGCTACCATTTCTGAGTATAGAAATAGTACATACATAGGCATTATATGTATATAAATATGTCGGGAGTATTGGCCCGACACAGTTTTTTTAGTAGCGCATACAGCACATAAAAAACTCTGTCGGTCATATCGGCCTGACACATTTTGAGGTAAATTTGTTTTCATGGTTTGGCTACACTGACTGCAAGATGAAAGTAATCCAGTATTCAATATGTGTAACGTTATTTCAATACCAACATTCACTAAATAAGTCTGTCGAGCCTATACTCCCAACAACTTGCCCGAAGAACATGCCAACATTTAAAGTTTTATGAACAACTTTTTATACAACTAAAAACTTAGAAATTCACTATGTAAATAGTATGATGCTTGCAGTACAATAAAGAGTGATCGGTTTCTTTAAGAAAGCAGGACCAATCGAGTAACAATAAAATAACCAAAGGTTACTGAACAACAATGTAGGGCATACTGGACTGACACGGTAGCTAAAGTGTTAAATGCCCCTCACCTCCCTATTACCAAGGATTTCTCATGTCAGAACGGTCACTTAAAATCTCGAACCCCACCTCTACGTACTGCTTTCCAGTTGAGCAGATCAAATTTCTCACCCAATACTAGCTGGGCTATAGCGTAGAACAATTTTGATGGATGAAATAAGTTCCTTATTAATGATCCATCAATACCTATAGGTGGGATGAACCTCCCTTGTAGGTAGTGGACATTATTGAATTGGTTCCGAACTGGAGTGGGCAGATGTAACTACTGGAAATACAAATGGGGATTGACAGTAGATCAGTCGTGTGCTCGTGTGATTGTGGGGAGTCTATCCAAACAGTGGATCACAATGTTTCATAGTGCCACTTGCGCTGTTTTTCTGAGGGATTAGCTAGCATAACTAGAATCAGTGAGGCAGGTCTTAAATGGCTTGATGGGCTGGATTTAGCTTTGTGACTGGAGATCATTTGTTATATATTTATTTATTTTTAATTTTTATTATAGTGTAAAGACTTCTGGACTTTTTGTCGAACTATAAAACTCAGCTGTTACATAATTTTAAATTAACAAAAAAATAATAACGGTAGCTGACAACAAACTATATGATATATAATTCACCATCTACAACAAAAAGGTATGTACACATATCACACACTAACTACAGTTTGTTACTAGGATGAAGTTTCTAAAAAAAAAAATGTTTGAAAAGTGTTAAACATTTTTTTGTGGTTTATGTATATGGTAAAAGTCATGAAAGTATGCAATAAAAATTTTCCTATTATATAAACTATTGTGCTGAGGCTATGTTTTGTAATATTTTTACTGTTTTGTACTTTTAAAAGTAAAACTTAAATATTGACATTCATTTTAGCCTGTTTCAAACTTTAAGGCCATAATTAGTTGTCCGCAAAATTTAAAAAATAATATTTTTTAAATTTTGTATCATCTACAGTAACATATCTGTTTAAAGTTGTTCTTCAAAGTTTTAGTTTGAGAGATTTTGGAAAATCATTTGTGAAAAGCAAATCACTAATTGTAGATCGGTTAATTTTATTATTTCAAAAATTTCCTAAACTAAAACTTTAAGCCTCAACTTTAAATAGCTACGTTATTGCAATTTGTTTAATTGAACATTTCTTTCTGCAAGTGTTGTGGGGAGCTAAATTATGGCCTTAATGGTTTGAAAATAAAGCCAACAAAGATATTTTTAAGGTTTACCGTCCAAAGTGTATTACTGTCCAAACTATGTAAAAATTAGTGAAGTTGAGATAGAGTTGATATTGGTCACTTAATATGTTCAAATTATTAAATTTTCAATAAAATCAATATATTTTAATTTCAACCAGGCCTTTCGCCAGTGAAGGCAACATAACTTTGTCATCTTTGTGTTGCCTGATGATGCCAGCTTTGCTGGCGAAAGGCCTAGTTGAAATTAAAATGTATTGGTTTTATTAATAATATTGAACATATGTAAAAATTACTTGAAATAGTCTTAAAACAATGGTTTTTAGAATAGGACAATTATAATAGCACATTTTTATCACTTTTACAATGTACACTTGTAATTGTACCATTAACTTCATTTCACCTTGTATAAATTCTCCATCAACAACAAAAAAGTCTGTACACACTTCACACTAACTATAAACCCTCTATCTACAACCAAAAAGTCTGTACGCACATCTTACACTAACTATAAACCCTCCATCTACAACCAAAAGGTCTGTACGCACATCTCACACTAACTATAAATCCTCTATCTACAACCAAAAGGTCTGTACGCACATCTTACACTAACTATAAACCCTCCATCTACAACCAAAAGGTCTGTACGCACATCTCACACTAACTATAAACCCTCCATCTACAACCAAAAGGTCTGTACGCACATCTCACACTAACTATAAACCCTCCATCTACAACCAAAAGGTCTGTACGCACATCTCACACTAACTATAAACCCTCCATCTACAACCAAAAGGTCTGTACGCACATCTCACACTAACTATAAATCCTCTATCTACAACCAAAAGGTCTGTACGCACATCTTACACTAACTATAAACCCTCCATCTACAACCAAAAGGTCTGTACGCACATCTCACACTAACTATAAATCCTCTATCTACAACCAAAAGGTCTGTACGCACATCTTACACTAACTATAAACCCTCCATCTACAACCAAAAAGTCTGTACGCACATCTTACACTAACTATAAACCCTCCATCTACAACCAAAAGGTCTGTACGCACATCTTACACTAACTATAAACCCTCCATCTACAACCAAAAGGTCTGTACGCACATCTTACACTAACTATAAACCCTCCATCTACAACCAAAAGGTCTGTACGCACATCTCACACTAACTATAAATCCTCTATCTACAACCAAAAGGTCTGTACGCACATCTTACACTAACTATAAACCCTCCATCTACAACCAAAAAGTCTGTACGCACATCTTACACTAACTATAAACCCTCCATCTACAACCAAAAGGTCTGTACGCACATCTTACACTAACTATAAACCCTCCATCTACAACCAAAAGGTCTGTACGCACATCTTACACTAACTATAAACCCTCCATCTACAACCAAAAGGTCTGTACGCACATCTCACACTAACTATAAATCCTCTATCTACAACCAAAAGGTCTGTACGCACATCTTACACTAACTATAAACCCTCCATCTACAACCAAAAAGTCTGTACGCACATCTTACACTAACTATAAACCCTCCATCTACAACCAAAAGGTCTGTACGCACATCTTACACTAACTATAAACCCTCCATCTACAACCAAAAAGTCTGTACGCACATCTTACACTAACTATAAACCCTCCATCTACAACCAAAAGGTCTGTACGCACATCTCACACTAACTATAAATCCTCTATCTACAACCAAAAGGTCTGTACGCACATCTTACACTAACTATAAACCCTCCATCTACAACCAAAAGGTCTGTACGCACATCTCACACTAACTATAAATCCTCTATCTACAACCAAAAGGTCTGTACGCACATCTTACACTAACTATAAACCCTCCATCTACAACCAAAAGGTCTGTACGCACATCTTACACTAACTATAAACCCTCCATCTACAACCAAAAGGTCTGTACGCACATCTTACACTAACTATAAACCCTCCATCTACAACCAAAAGGTCTGTACGCACATCTTACACTAACTATAAATCCTCTATCTACAACCAAAAGGTCTGTACGCACATCTTACACTAACTATAAACCCTCCATCTACAACCAAAAGGTCTGTACACACATCTTACACTAACTATAAACCCACCATCTACAACCAAAAGGTCTGTACGCATATTTCACCTTCCTCATAAATATCCTTCGTCATCAAACACAATCAGGCTTTACACACAACTCGCACTCCTTTTGACCTTAGACAACCAAAAGGTACAAACATACATCTCACACCACCTATTAATCTTCCATCAACAACAATCAGGTCTGTACACACATTTCACACTCCCTATAAACTTTGGAATTTGGAAAAAATACTAACTTTTATACAAACATTCAATAGTTTATGACTGCAAAGTACAAAAAATAACCATGACTATGATATCAACACAAGTATCTTATCTTATTTCTACTATAAAGGTCATGTAGTGACTCACTGACTGACACTAAATGTTGTCAGCATCCCGTACGTCGTCGCAAGGGGATACTATACTGGTTTAACATTTGGATTTGTTGGTTAATTTTAATGATGACATTGAAGCTAGCAGTTTGAAATGCTCCATGTAAGAAACAATCTGAGTAACAAATAATGTTTTTAGTATAACTTAATTCTTTTTTCTTCCAAATATTGTCACCTTCCTCATAAATATCCTTCGTCATCAAACACAATCAGGCTTTACACACAACTCGCACTCCTTATGACCTTAGACAACCGTTTTATAATCAAGTGGTTATAATGAATCAATAAAATGTTATTAGGATTTTTCATCATTTATAATAATTCATTAATATTCATTATGATCTAATTAATATTAGCTATTGTATTGTATTAGTTAGCATCACATTGTATTGTTTAGTACATTTTTATCACTAAAAGAAATGCCTTTAAATTAGACAAACTTGACATTAAATAAATGTTTCATTCCTAGAGTGGGTTTTATTTTGTTTGTGTACACCAATTTACTTTATGTAATAATTTAATGACTGTCATCTTGATAATCAGATCTGATACAAGAACAATTTCTTAACACATGAATTTCATCGTGCTTAATAGGAAATTTGTTTTTTTGATTATTGTAGCAGTGGTACAATATGAAAAAATTCCTTCGTGGAATAGTTGTACAGTTTCGCAAAGATTTTGATTTACTTTACTTGTTCAATAATATACAGGGTGTTAAAAAAAATCCGAGGACGGTTGAATATTGTTTAGACCGTAATTGATAAAGGTGCAAAACTTTGCACATTGCTGCTGGACATAAAAAGCTATTTTACCATGTATTCAGTGATCCACTACCTTCATAGGGGGACGGCCTATTAGAAGCCGGAAGAAAATCTTGAGTGTAAGCATAGGTCGATATACTTACCATTTTAAAGGTCTTAGCTAGTAGAAAATTATATCGCAAATTATACCTGTAAAGGTTAATTCTAAACAAAATGGCGGCACTCGAAAGTTTGAATACTAATCTTATGTGCAAGATTTTAAACCACCACCATTTTGTGACGGATAAAGCTTTTGAAGTGCGGTTTGTGGCGTTTTTCTATGCTTGACTAGCCCTTTAAAACTATGTACATATCAATCTATGCTTACACTAAAACTTTTCTACTGACTCCACATTGACCGTTCCCATAGAAGAATAACAGGACACTGAATATATCTTAAAGTAGGTGTTTCTGTAAAGTAATCACATGTGAAGTTTTGTAGCTTCATCTGATATGGTTACAACAAAATTAAGCCATTCTTAAACTTGCACATAAGAACAGTATTGAAACTTTCAAGCGCTGCCATTTTGCTGAGGATTAACCTTTTGAGGTCTAATTTGTGGTATGATGTTCTACTAGCTAAGACCTTTAAAATGGTATGTATATCGACCTATGCTTACCTTTAAGATTTTCTTCCGGCTCCTAGTGGGCCGCCCCCCTACGAAGGTAGTGGATCACTGAATACATGGTAAAATAACTTTTTATGTCCAGCAGCAATATGCAAAGTTTTGTACCATTATCTGCAACGGTCTAAACAATATTCAACCGTCCTCAGACTTTTTAACACCCTATATATAGTCATTGTAGTTTATTGGTTATTAAGTTGTTAATTGTTTAAAACTTAAAACATGTCCCTAACACATAGATGGTATTATTTTATCATATTCACCTTAGAGTATGGGAGATATAGAACCATGCATAATATATCCCCCAGCCAGTTTGTTTCCTGTACTTTGCTTTCATTAAATATGTTCTATCAAAGATTATTTTTGAAATATTTGTTATTAAATGTGTTCACCTTCTTATAAGTAATAATTTTGTTGAGGGAAAAATGAGATAAAAAAAATTCTGTAGGGAGATATGGCCACCAAAAGTGGCTGATTTGGCCTTTCCAGGTACATAACTCATTAACAACCCTTGCAATATATTGTATTAAAATTTTGATAATATAGTGGACAAAAGGTACTATCTAACGTAGTATAAAGTAAAACTTAATTTTTTAAAGTGTATTCTGTTATTTTTTTTAGACGAAATCTGTACAAATTTGAGTTGAAATTCGTATGATTATCTTTAGCTGAAAGAGTAGATTAAAAATGTACAAAAACTTCATTGCTAGAGTTTACTATAAATGATGGAGTTATGTACAATTTACGAGACAGGGCAGGTGCGGACACTGAGGGAAAGAGAGGGTAGAAGAACATGTTGTATGTGTGTTAGTAAGGTAGACTCTTTGCTACTTCTAGCAACAGTTGTGAAATCTAGAACTTCCTTGGAATGTTCAACTGGGCGCCTGAATGAAAATCCTTAAGTTGATGTTTTGGCTGTTTGTAACATGTTTCATAAACAACATTTTCTGTTAAATTTCCATTTTTACATAATCCAATACATTTACATGAAAGCCTAGCAATTTTAGACTATTGCAAACTTAAGCCCTTTACACTCTACGTATATGGGTGGGCAGAAGGGTCAGTACCACAGTACGTATATGGATGGGCGGGTGGGTCAGTACCACAGTACGCATATCGGTGGGTGGGTGGGTCAGTACAATTGTACGCATATAGGTGGGCGGGTGGGTCAGTACAATTGTACGCATATAGGTGGGCGGGTGGGTCAGTACTATTGTACGTATATTGGTGGGCGGGTGGGTACGTATGTGGGGGGGTAGGTCAGTAACACTGTATGTATATGGGAGGGTGGGTGGGTCAGTACCACTGTATGTATGTGGGGGGGACAGGAGGTAGTAACACTGTACGTGTATTCCTTAATTTGTGTTTATGATAAAATCCGTATTCAATTTATTTGTAAAAAGACATCTTGTCATGTAGCATTTAAGGTATTTTTATACTGATATGTTTAATTTAGTCATATATATATATATATATAATTTTATGTTGAAATCAGAGTTTAGTTAGATACAGATCCTTGGTATTAAGTAAACACCTTCTTTAGAAAAAAAAGACGTTTATTTTAAAATAATTTATAGAAACAATCACGTAACACAAAGCTTTTATTCTTTGAATATGATTTAATGTACCTACTTAGATTGCGTGCAGAACGCAGTACTTCCGTGAATTATTGCTACTAAATTAATCCTCCTTCTCCAGCTAATCACAAACTTTTTTAATAAAAAAATTGTTTAATTTGAATTGCATTTAATTTGAAAGAAAACAAATCATTAATCCTTTTCATCTGTACGAGCTATATGTTTCTCCTGTATGCATTAGTACAACATTCATCAGGTCGTCATGAACATTTGGGACTCATACAATTCTTAAATCCAATATCTAATAAATCCATTAAATCTTTATAAATACATACTCTATAGTTCCAACGACATTACCGTTTTAGGTCAGACAGGTGACTTCAGTACTCTAATAGCTTCACTTCTTAATATTGGTTTTTTGTGGGTTTAAATTCAAATTCCATTAATTTGTCATACAACTATTATAGTATTGACAAAGTCATATGTACAGCACATCTATGCTAGTCAATAGATTCTTAAGAATATAAAGTTAAAACATGAATACATAGAAATAATAATAAATTAATTGACTATGAGCAATTGAATACCTTTATATTTTATTTAATTAATTAAATAAAAAATATTTATAAACAAAAACGTTGATTAAATAAGGGTGCTTTAGGAGCTAATTATATATAAGTTTATTAAGTGGCATGAATAAAAAATCAATATTAGGAATACTAACAAATAAATTCCTATTTTGTTTTGTTTATAAAAATTCCTAAAAATTTTACATTGTCAGTATTAATTTATGTCCTTTTACAGTAATATTATTTAGTGTCCTCTGGATCCTTGAAAATTTTGCACAGGCCTTAAGTGGTCCTGACAAACTTTGAGAGTTTGACATTTTGGATTGCAAAACTACAGTTCTAAAATATTTGAAAGTTATACCAAAAAAATGGTATTTGAGCATTGCAAGTTAACTGAATATTTATGAATATTGTTAAATAGAGAATTCAGTTAGACAAATTAAAAAAAAAACCATACCTATAATTGATTATAGTTTAATTGTTGTGTAATGGGGCTAAATGGAGGATTACTATAAACTCATATAGGGAATAAAAAACTATCCATGATTTCACTTTTTATTTAGATTTAAATTGGTTGTACCTAAATTAAAAAAAAAATGCTAATTCATTATACAGTCATAAATATATGGAAAAACTTTAATAAATAGATAATTTAAAATTTGAAGAACCTGTTGTAATTTTAACCATGGTGAAATCTTTAAGTATTAGATAGATAAGTTTTTATTGAATAAATATATGTTAAGTTTTAATTAATTATTTTAACTCTAAGTGTGTCACTTTTTAAATTTTGACAAACAATGCATTATTCAGCTTCTTAATCAAGAATTTGTCACAATACAGACAACTCTTTTTTTATGTTTGCTGAATTGATAATGTTTGATGCTTCTATAATTTTACTTTTCAATTTATTATTCGTTAATATAAAAACATAACTATTGATGAAAGCAGTATTTTTTGCAGTCATTCAATGGATGATAAATATGTTGTTTTGAAAATAGTGCTATTCGCTTAAATAGAATCAGGGCGACTATTTTGTGGTTTTAGATATACTTGTACTAGCACAGATTATATTTGATATTTTGTAACAATCATCAGCAGCTCATTAATTCCAAGATTTTTCTTTAAAAAAAATTAGAAATTGTTGATTTTACTGTTAATTTGCCTTGTGTCACAATTTTACAATGGACATAAAAAGTTGCGTTTTTATTCTTGTCTCAAGGCCAACATGAGACCACTTGTTTGATAAGTCATCAAGGTTAACTTAGCTCATTTGATGATTTTCAGTTATTTCAAATGCATAATTGATACCATGCCATTCAGATCACACTTGTAGTGTAAACAAACGTGTAATATTGTGTATGTATCATTTTGTTTTCGTTCAGAATAGTATTTATTATTTTATATTTATGTTATTGTTTATATTTAAGAATACCGTTAGTTATTTTACTTGTAACTTTTTGCATAAGAAATAATTTTTAAAAGTTATTATTGGGGTATTGTATTCATAGCTATAAATTTCAAATCTTTATTGATATCTAAAGTAATTCTTAATAAATGTTTAGGAATGCAGTAGAAGTGTGTACAATTATTTTAATTAGTGCAATATTTGTTAGGTCATCAGCATCGGCATAGCTATGCATTAATATTTTTTCAAACATTTATTTGATTGCTAATGTTGAATATTGTTTGACAATATTATTGTAATTATTATTATTATTTTTTTGTTTTGAGATTAACGTGCTTTGATCTTACATTATACTTTATTATTGATTTATATAATTTTAAATAAATGGCCTTCACCATTCCAATAATTATTTTTTTATTTAATAGGGCCTTTATGTTATTAAGGATAAGTACACCAGACCAAACGTGCCTGATAAAATAATTTTAAAAATGTCCTTACCATTAATGTTTTCAGTTCTGGTTGGTTTGACGATGTTATCTTTGATAACTAAAGGCCTCATCAATTGAAAATTTGATTTCTTGGAACTGGGGAGATTGTTTATTTCAAATTGTATAGTTACTAATAATAAGAGCTTTTTACAAAATGATTGATTTATAAATATATTTAAAACAATCAATTATTTGTCTATTCTGTATATTCCATGTTTATATTTTTATTAGTACATGTATAGACAGTTGTGTATAATTTTCTAGCGATTAATATGAGCATATTAGAACAGTTGTTATCTACAGTAAAATTGTAATGAACTATAAATAAATAGCTCAATAATTGTGGCGTTGAACTAGTGTAACTGCTTAGAGGTCACGTCCAGATTTGAATGGATAACCTTATTAATCAGTTCTCGCCCAACAATGGTAGTCTCTGAACTGTTCCAAGTTTCACTCTCTTATCTTATTTTAAATGTTGAAGTTCTATTAGCCTCATAGAATGGAGTCTAATGGGCTAAGCAAGGATGGGGAAGGTGAGACATTCCTTTAAACATTTTTTATTTTAAAATTCCTCAATGACCTTCATTCTGTTCATGGGTCGTTTCTAAATTTATAGATAAAACTGATGAAGGTTGCAATATTTAAGTAAGAAAGGGTAGTAATTTTCTTTAACAGATAATTTTGAATATTGCAAGTCTGAAAATAGCTGACCTTTCTGTTGATACTTCTGTAAATTTATCTCACTAACATTGTACTACCTCAAAGTGACAACTTTTCGCTTGTGTCTTTTGCTTACTAAGTAAAGCTTAGATGAATCATACATAATCAGCCCAGCAGAGTTCACTCGATGCCAATATAAAGGCCATAGGTCTGTACAATTACTTGGTACAGTGGAGCCTTGATATAACGAATCGGAAGGGGTTTAAAAAAAAATGTGTTATATCGAGTAATTTGTTATGTTGAGGTTTGTTATATTGAGGTTAAGATTGAAAATATTTGTTATATATAAGTGATTTCAGTAAATAAAGAGATAATCTCTGTAGACTATTTAGTGAATTAATTGATTAAGACAAAATTAATTAACCATATTTTGGGGAATAAATTGGAAATAATGTAGATATGAACCAAACTGTACAGAAAAAAATATATTTCGTGTTGCATACAATACTCGATACAACAATTTTACATTAATGTGTACTGTATTAGTATAGATGTATGATTTTTATTTAGAGTATAAAAACGCTGCTATTCATTGAGATTGTCTTTACTCTGACTCTTAGAGAAAAATTCAAAAAGTGTTGTCTGCTTACTTGAGGTTATGTTTACCATATCCAGTAGTTTTAGGAAATTACACTAAAAATACTAGAATGGAAGGAAGCGCTGGGATATAGGGAGCTAGACGGTTCTCACGGTCACTGCCAGCTGAGGTGAAATTCACTTAAAAGTTCACATAAAAATATTTGTTTCTTATACCGAGTCTGTAAGAGGTACACTTCGTTATATAAAGGTTCGCTATGCAGAGGTTGATGGTTAAAAATTTGTTATACATAGGTAAACTTACCTACCTTTAGGAAGATATAAAATTCGTTATATTGAGTTACTGGGCATGATTTATTCATATTATAGAGGTATATTTACTGTTAGGTATTATAGCTAGTTTAGGGGCATTTTCAAATATTTGTTACATCAAGGAATTTGTTAGAACAAGGCTCTACTGTATTTCCATAGATACTAAATTATATTAGACTGAGCACATACATAGTCTCATTCTAAAATTAGTACATTTAACACTTTAACCGAAACACCGGTCATTTTGATCGGAGGGATAAATTATTTATCAATATTGGCAGCATTGGGGTGACTCACTGATCTGAGCTCCTCAGTACCTTTCCCCCATCTTCTTCCGTGGCTGTTTGACAGGTTTTTGCTCAGTACGTCTGCAGTAGTGGAGTGAATTATTTTTTTATTAGACACTGGTTCGGTCATTTTGACCGGGTGTTTCGAGTAACGTGAGTTGTGCGTTGGTCAAAGTTACCGGATGTTTAGGGTTATGTTACATTTCACTGAACTTATATTAGTGATCATATTTTATTTCTTGTAAATATTGTTATTTTAGTTCATGGTTTTTTTATTATTTACATTTCACTGAACTTATATTAGTGATCATATTTTATTTCTTGTAAATATTGTTATTTTAGTTCATGGTTTTTTTATTATTTATATTTCACTGAACTTATATTAGTGATCATATTTTATTTCTTGTAAATATTGTTATTTTAGTTCATGGTTATTTTATTATTTACATTTCACTGAACTTATATTAGTGATCATATTTTATTTCTTGTAAATATTGTTATTTTAGTTCATAGTTTTTTTATTATTTTACAATGGATCTTCCGCCAACAACATCTCGTGGGACTGGCAACAGGCCTGTACGTGAACTCAATGTTTTAGAGGACAATTTTACTTTGAGAATGAGTTCAATGCTCAATGAAGTATTTGATGAACCTGAAAGTGAAAGTGAAGGTACAGACGACACAGACGCCGACCCTGACTATGTGTTACCAACTGATGAAGAGCGTGAGGAAGGCCCCAGCACTCAAGAAAGTGACGTTTGTGATGAAGAGGTAAATACAGAAGAAGGAAACCAAGGTAAGCCAGATGAAGATTTAGTATTTAGTAGAATGAGAAAACATGAGTTAGGACCACCTTATTGGTGGGCTACTACCCAGCCACCAGTGAATGTTCGTACCCCGAGTACAAACATTGTTCGAGGAGGACTGCCTGGTCTAACTCAAGTGTCAAGAGCACTGGGTAACAGGCCTACTAAGGTAACAGTTTGGGAATTGCTATTTGACAAAACTATGGTCGATTCTATAGTATTGTATACTAACCAAAAGATTGAAACAAAAAGAAACTCTTTGGGAGAATCAACTAATAAAGTAAATTATCGAGCTACAGACTCTGTAGAAATCAATGCTTATATTGGTTTGCAGTTATTGTCAAGTATTTTGAAGACTAGCAGAGAGGATATGACCCTACTTTACTGCCACAATGTCCTACAAACGCTTTGAAATACTCACATCCTGCCTTAGATTTGATGACAGCAACACACGGATGGAGCGAAGAACCACGGATAAAGCAGCAGCGATATCAGATTTGTTTTCCAAATTTGTGAATAATTCACAAAAGGCCTATTGCCTAACTGAGTATGTAACGATCGACGAAATGTTGGTTCTATTTCGCGGACGTTGTTCGTTCAAGGTATATATACCAAAAAAACCACACAAGTATGGTGTGAAAGTGTAATGTTTATGTGATGCCAAAACGTCTTACGTCTTCAACGCGTATATATATACAGGAAAAGATTCAGATGGAGTAGGACTAACACGACAAGAGTTAGAGCTACAGAAGCCCACACAAACTGTAGTACGTTTATGTAAGCCAATTGTAAAAACTAATCGGAACGTGACGACCGACAATTATTTTACATCAATTGAGTCCGTTGATGTACTGAGTCGAAATGGGTTGACACAAGTAGGGACTTTGAGAAAAGACAAACTTGTCATCCCAAAAGAGATGCTAGCAAACAAAAGACGGCTACCTGGTTCATCAATTCATGTGTTCCACAACCAGTTCACAATGGTTTCCTACGTACCTAAGAAAAATGAGGCAGTTGTGTTGATCTCTAGTATGCACCACTCTGCAGCTGTAAATGTAGATAAACAAAAGCCTGAGATTATCTGCACATATAATGAAACCAAGTGTGGTGTAGATTTATTAGATATGAAATGTGCAATCTACGCCTCCAACAGAAGAACTCGTCGGTGGCCGCTTGCCATATTTTACAGAATTTTAAATGTATGCACTGTAAATTCATACATTCTCTTTTTGAGCTACCGGGACTCACCTGTCATCACAAGGTACGAGTTTATAAAGGAATTGTCAAAGGAGCTAATTGAGCCGCATTTGAGGAAGCGTCTATCAATTGCAAACCTTCCTCGAGATGTGCAACAAGTCATCAAAAAAGCACTCAATGAAGAAGAACAACCAGCAGTTCAGAGGGAAGTAGTGCCAGATGATAAGCTAAAAAAAAGAAAAACATGCCGCAAATGTCCAGCATACAAAGAAAGGAAAGCCGGCCATAAGTGTGTAAAGTGCTCTGAACCAATCTGTGCTGAATGTAGCAGAAGAGTGTGCACTGAGTGTGCAAAGGGGTGTGTGTAAGACTTTTTGTATCCAAACCACAAAGTATATTTTAGTCCAGTATGTTTTTATCATAGAACTGTTTTCATTATATGATAACTTAGTATATATAATTAAATGAAAATGTTGCTATAAATATCTTGTTTTATTTCAAAACAGTCTACTCTTGGTAGAACAATAATATACTTTGGTTTAAAACTGAAATATACAAAAAAACTTTAAAATTATATAAAAAGGTCAAAATGACCGGATGTTTCCAATAACGTATTTCTGGTCATGTTTCGGTTAAAGTGTTAAATGTATGAAAGAAAGGATTCAACATCCCATTAAAATTAATTTTTTTAAGTCTCAGTAACAAAGTTAGCATCATCAGACACACCCATCTAAATTAATGTTTACAATTGTTATTAATAGCAAATGAGCATTTAGTTGTTCTTTATTCCTAGCTTCTTTAATAATATTACATTTTGTAAAATTATGATGAAAAAATTTTTATAATTTTTGATTATGCATTGGATGTAGTGCATTTATCATTTGTATACAATTTTGAAGATTAAAATCAAATTGTTTTATATGTACAAAAATATATTGCTCAAGTAGGGTACATCCAATACATAAATTAATGTAGCAATAAAATAATATAACCAATAAAAATAATATATCAGGCTGAGAAAGAATACATTCATGATTTGTACTTCAAATGCTAAAAGTAAGGTAAAGAAGAATACATAAGAATTTTTTAACAAGAAAATATTGGGCCCCTAAAGACATTTTGTCTGTTTTGTCTGTATCACTTAACTAATACAAAAAAGAAAATATCTGAGGGGATACATATTATATATAGGGTGTCTTTTTTTAAATGGGCCACCATCGTGATCTTGGAAAACTTTAAATGGGGAACCTTACCTTGTTTTTGGAGACAATCAAAAATTCATATTTCAAATTTTGAAAAATGGCCGCCATTTTCCATTATGGCGGTCAACTTTGTTTTTCGTTATGGAACACTCTATATTTTATGATAGTTTTAGATAGAAATTGTAATTTGAAGACTTTTTATTCTTGGTAGATTTTCTATAATTTGCTTAATAATGTAAATATAAGAGCTCCTTGCTTACCATTGAAATATTTTTTTTTAAATATACATTAAAAAAAATGATTTAATTTGCAAAAATTACAACAAACATGTGGAAAATGTATGCTTAGCTATTATTTTCCTCATGATTTCACAGTATTAAATTATAATACTCAAAAATTTAAAGAAATTTGTGACTATTTTGTCAAAGGTAAATTGATGTTGGCAGCACTGTTACCATTATCAGCTGTTTAAGGCAACTTACAATACAGATCAACAGCTGTATTAGAAGTCGTGTTAAACTTGGTAACAGTGCTGCCATCATCAATTTATCTTTGACAAAATAATTTTTGTGTATTATATAATTTAATACTGTGAAATCATGAAAAAAAAATTAAGCGTATATTTTCCAAATGTTTGTTGTAATGCTTGCAGATTAAATCATTTTTTAAATGTATATAAAAAAATATTTTAATGGTAAGCTCAATAAGGAATCTGAACATTTTGAGCTCTCATATTTACATTATTAAGCAAAATATTGAAAATCTACCAAGAATAAAAAAGTCTTAAAATTACAATTTCTATCTAAAACTATCATAAAATATAGGGTGTTCCATAAAGAAAAACAAAGTTGACCGCCATAACGGAAAATGGCGGCCATTTTTTAAAATTTGAAATATGTATTTATTTTTAATTGTCTCCAAAAACAAGGTAAGGTTTCCCATTTAAAGTTTTTTGCCAGACTTAGGTTTCTGAGATCACAATGGTGGCTCATTAAAAAAAAGACACCCTGTATATACTATATACCGGTACGTACCTTGATAATTTTAAACAAATAAATCTGCAGTGTGCTATGACTAGTTCTCCTAATTATTTTCATAGATAGAGAAAACAATAGTTCTGTACTGCTAATAAACATTTGAACAAATAGTATGGGTCCCCTAAATGAACTTATAAATATCATTGACTTAATTACTGTTGTATGTTAAGAAAAAAACTTATGTCCTCAAACTTAAACGAATTTTTTTAACATTTTTGATTTAATTTGGCAGCATATTAAATGTTCTTGGTACTGCAAAACTTACTATTCTTATGACTATTACAAACTGCATAAATATCGTCTACATAACGAATCCAAGAGTCGTAGAAAAGTAATCTAATGTATTTATTGCATGTTGTTTTAAAATTGCTTAAAAATATATTGCTAATGAAACAAGTTAAAAAATAAACAAAATCAGTTGAGTTTCTTATCCTCTAACAAATTGGTCGGTAGCTTAGTTGGTTAAATAGCTTAGTTGGTCGGTAGCTTAGTTGGTTAAATAGCTTAGTTGGTTAAATAGCTTAGTTGGTCGGTAGCTTAGTTGGTTAAATAGCTTAGTTGGTTAAATAGCTTAGTTGGTCGGTAGCTTAGTTGGTTAAATAGCTTAGTTGGTCGGTAGCTTAGTTGGTTAAATAGCTTAGTTGGTTAAATAGCTTAGTTGGTTAAATAGCTTAGTTGGTCGGTAGCTTAGTTGGTTAAATAGCTTAGTTGGTCGGTAGCTTAGTTGGTCGGTAGCTTAGTTGGTTAAATAGCTTAGTTGGTTAAATAGCTTAGTTGGTCGGTAGCTTAGTTGGTTAAATAGCTTAGTTGGTCGGTAGCTTAGTTGGTTAAATAGCTTAGTTGGTTAAATCCCAGCTTCATGAGCTTGAAGTTCTCAGTTCGATCCCAATTAGAGTTGTAACACATTTTGAAAAGAATCAGCTGATAACCACCGGCTGTTCATTTGTCATTGGGCTATTAAATACACTAATCAATAGACTTTCAAAGGAATAGTCGCCGTAGTTTGTAACAATGATTCGCTCATTTACACTCATCACACTCATTTGAAATCCATATTTGCCCATATCTTGACAATCAGCGTCTTAAGAATACATAAATAAATAAATAAACATAAAAAAGTAGTTATAGGTTACTTAGAAACGTCATATTTCGTCTTTTTCTATATCACATTTGATATGCTTCAATCAAATTGGGTTTGCTTGTCATGTCAATCAAGTATTAACTTCAGTAGTCACATGCTGCATGGCAAATTTATTCAACTATAATTTCAAATACTGTACTTATATTTTATTTATTATTATTTTACTATCTTGCTTTTTGATCAAATTTTAGGTTACATCACTAATTATTGTATTTGTTGTAATTTTATCGATGAATCATATCATATAGGAAACCAGTGTCTCTTGTACACCCCATACTTATATTTTTATCACCATCAATTTTACTAGACAAATATTTGTCAAGTAAATTTGTTCAACACTTGAGTTCATCACACTTATTTTTATTTATTTTTTTACTTCTCTTGTTAATTTTTTTAAATTTTTCTGTTATATTTATATTTGAATTTCTTATTTTTATTTGTAATTATGTAAGCTATGTTGCACAGCACTGGAAGCCACAGTAGAGGGGTTGCTATGAGCCAACATTATAAAAAGCCTGTATAATAATTGCCAGTGGCCTTGACCGGATGGTTCCAACGTTATCGCAAGATAACGAAGTAAAGCAAAATCGAGTGTGGCTGTTGTAAGTTTTATTGTAGAAAAATTTTGATTTGTTGGATCCTGTAAAAATCTATTAGTAAAAAAAATTATTTATAACTTAAGTTAACTTGAGGCAAATTTACGTTTGACTTTTCCCTAGGGCGTAAGGCCTTAGCATAGTGAGAAAAAGTACTCCCAATGAATTCAAAATATCAAGCAGAATATCCGTTTATTTTTAGATGCATACTTAACTTAACATTTTTAAATCTGAAAATTTATTTGTCTGTAAGTTGCTGCCTCTCAAGAATAGAAGCATATTAAATATTATTTTTTTCCTAAACCTTTACATAATCATTTAAACAATCCATTTTAAATTACAAATTCTCATTTAATTTAATAAGTTAATCAAACATTTGACGCGAGTTAATTACTTTTAAAAAATTCCTAAAATAAGTTACATACTTAAATTCAAATTACATAAATTTAGAGATTCATTCTCGGGAAGACTACCATTTACAAGTTAATTATTATTACAAAAATTGATGAGAAAATATTTACATCAAAGGATCAATCCATTCCTCGAGCAGACAACGAAATTGGAAATAATTTCAAAAAGTTAAATTACATTACATTACTAATTAAATTACAAATTATTGAAATTTTGTTGTATAAATCATCAATCAAATATTACCGAATTTAGATACAAATTTATAAAACTTTATAACATTATCATATCATACAATTGTTGCCAATATATTAAAATATAGAATATACAAATACAAGATCATACATGTTACGTTCGATTGACTTCCTACTCCGGTCGGCACTTCCACGCTAGTAGCTCTTTTCACCCGCCGAAACTAACTTGGACTGTCCACATCGCTTCCGTATCGTCAACCGACCTCCCGTCACTTGCTACCTGCGTCGTCTTCCGATTGATTGACCCTGTTTTAATTGGCGTTTTGTTACCATATGTGGTAACTAACAATGTAGGCACCACGTTGCGCCTCAAACATTTGGAGGGCCACGTTTACTTCCACTTTTTATGATCTAAATTTTTATTGTTACTTATTTTTGTTGTATATGATTTCTATCTTATACTGTCCCTTGGATTGTTGAACCTCTGAGTGAACCCGTCCTTGCACGCAGTCCGGTCACTGGTGGTGACTTCAAGCCGTTGGTCCCCAGGTTAAGTGTTAGAGAGGGCTTCTTAGCCCTAACTTCGCTTTGAGTACTAGCGCCCTAACTAATAATGAGACGATCTTTAACTTTATTTATATAATCTACAAACAACAAAAGTTTGTATATACCAAGTTATCCCTCTTTTGTAGGTCTTGTTGTATTGCTGGTGGACCTAATTTTTATAATCTTTGTTTCATAATCTTCATTTTCAAGATGAAAATTTGTGTGTGGCCTAAACAATCACTGTTTGTCGGTCTTGTAATGATATTTAGCTTGGGGTTTTATATATAAAGTTTGTTACCTTTATTCTCTGTGTTTGGGTTGCATTATTTATAGCTAGAATAAGTTCTTTCATGTATCGTATTTTCATCTGCTGAATTTTATATTTAAAGTTTTCTATTGCTCTTAGTGTCCCCATTTTGGTGCTTATATTGCTATAATGTCCTATGGGGGTTTCTTTGTATTGCCTCATCATCTTTAATTTTCCATTATTAAGTTAATTTTCATACCTGGTTTCCCTTCACTTTCAAATCATTCTTTGATAATTCTGTTTAGTTATATATTTTTAATCTCAAAACTTGTCTAATATGGTTCATAATTAAAGCATTTTAACTTAGTGTACAAGTTACACAGAAATATATTCACAATAACAATATCGATAATATTTGTCAATATCAATTTTAAAACTCTTTACTCATTTTTTAGTGATTTGTAGCTGTTTTAATTATTTTTGTACTAGTTGAAATATAATTGTTCAATTTTAAATCTTTAGCTAGTTTGAATCAAATATCACTGCTAACTATCTACCCATTCAAGATCGGTGTCAGAATAAATTAAAATAACCAAATATCTAAACATAACTAATCCCTGATTTAAACTGTACAAACTAAATTTAATTGTTTAATCATTTAGTCAGATTATAAATATTTAATATGATGAAGAAAGAGTTTTGCAAAGACAAACGTAAAATAAAATGTTTTGCAGTTTATTTATAAGTATATAAGTTGAATTTAAGTATATAAAAAAAGGAAAATCATATTGTTAACTTTTTTATAGTAATAATACTTTATTTGTCATTGACTTTGTTTACAAAGTACTGACAATGTCAAGTGTCATGGTCAAGACCAAATCATACACATGCACAATGAGCCTAAACATAAACTAGAGAAATACAATACTGGAGACTTAGTCTAAACTACCTGTATACAAGGAAGAAACACAAATCCAGAGGTACAACAATTGTGAAAATAATAATCTTGAAATTAAGGTTAATAAATAACCCATACAAAATGAATTATGCACCAATAAAAAGAAATCCTTGGTTACAATTATTCTAAGTACAAAAACAATTAATAACAACAATAATTCATCAACAACAATTATAATTTAATACCTTAAAACTATATTGGGATAACATAATTAGAATTTAAAGAAAAGGAGAGATTAAAAGTTGACAAATACTATTCTAAAAAAACTCAGCAATTAAATAAAAATGAGATTTGAGTAGCCAATTATAGATAACCTTTTCTTAAATTCACCAAACAGGTATTTTATAATTGTAGTGTTCCAATATATTGTAAATTTCTAAAGAAATTATATATATATTGCAATATATAACGTGGCAATTGAAATCATTAATCAGATTAATTTTCTAGTTTGAATATTCAGTGTTGATTGTTGTTGTTTTTAATTGTATTTATTATTTAGGTTCACTCTCTTATCTTGTTGCAGGAGGAACAGAAGAGACCCTTCACATGATCCGAAAGTCGCTACGGTCCCCCAACCTGGACAGTCAAGGTTCTCACTTTGATAAAGACTTACCTCATGTTTTTGTTACATTTGGTGCCTCGGTAAGTGAAATAATTACTTGTCAATTAGTTTTATTTAAGGGGCTGTTTCCCTTTGCGAAAAACGCCAGAAACATGGGTTTCTTTCAATGATTCAGTATGTAATAATAATCTTATCGTAACACTTGAAGTTTCATTTGGTAGTTGAAGACCAGTTCTAGTGGACCATAAGTTTATTTTTGTAAAATATTGAGTATTTTATATTTTTTTCACAGTTGAATATATAAAAATTTAAATGTCAATCTTGATAGTTTTACATTAAAAACCCATAATGTCAATTTATGGTCCTCTAGAATAGGGCTTTAATAATCACAAAGTGTTCAGCTTTTAAACCACTTGAGTGGTGTGCTTCGAATCCCTAAATTAGCAAGTTTTCCTAGTGTACGGCTGTGGTTGAGGCAGTCAACCAGATGTTACTACAGGGCTATCTGCAGCTGTCAACTTTTCAGCGGTGACTTGATTATTGACTGAGATTAAGATCCCTTGGTTGACAGCGATGTCTGGTGAGAATATTAGTATCCTCCCATGAGGGATGATAATAAGTGAAATGCCATCATCTGACTTTGTGACTAACCTAAAACTGAAATAGGCAAACAGTTTCAATTAGGGTTTACATTAAGCTGAATCTTACTTAGACTTTTTTGTAATTCGGTAAGTAGGCGAGTAATGCTCACAGTAGTAGATTCTATAGTGTCTATGTACTAATGTCTTTGGTCTTTTTGTATTTCGGTAAGTAGGCGAGTAATGCTCACAGTAGTAGATTCTATAGTGTCTGTCTATGTACTAATGTCTGGTCTTTTTTATAGTGAAATTGTGATTGGAGTCCTGCTTGGCAGTTTTAAGTTTCTCTGTAAAGTTTTTTTTTTTTTTTTTTTATTTTCATGCTGTGTTAGGGTTTCTTCCTTTTCCTTATCAATGTCTTCAAAAGTTTTACTGAGGTGATCCATTAGTTCTCTCTCTATTTGCAGTTGGTAATTACTTTCATTCAACCTATTTACAATTTCACTAATTCTTCTATGTGCTTGGTTTTCATCTTTAAGTTTTTCTATCTGTTCTTGATAAATAGTTTCATGAATAGCTTTGATTTCAATAATTTTTTGTTCAAGTTTTGAATTTTCCAGTTTTTATATTTTGCAACTCCTGTTGTAGTTGCTTATTTTCATTGAGCAGATCATTTCCCACTTCTGCTGCCAGGGTTAGAGATGTCTCTGAGTTTGTCTCATCTTCTTTGTTTAAATTATTTTTTGTTCAGGATAAATTATTTTATTTATTCTGTGGTATAGACCCACCCACCCATACACGTTCTGTGGTATTGACTCACCCATTCATGTTCTATGTTATATTGACCCACCTACTCACTCATACACGTACAGTGGTATGTATTACATGAAATATGGATTTCAGTTTGTGAAATGTATTTGAGTAGCTTCATTTACAATTAGGAACATCACTCAACTAACAATTGTACATTTTTTCAAAGTCCTCCCCTGTAACATTATTTTTAACATGTATACATCTCAATATTTAACTGCTTTCTTATATACGTCTTCTCCTTCTACACTGCCTCATAGTTACTCAACAATTACACACAATATTATAACTATACACCGCACATGTTTGGGTGTGCCACAACCACTCAACGTACAGTAAAGTGAGTAGGTTAATACAAATTATTATTATGCATATGACTTTTAGTATGGTATTTATACTTATCCCACACATTTGCAGTGGTATTGTGACAAAGTTAAAAATCTTGTATAGGTTATGAACATAACTTTGAACTGGTCTGATCAGGTTACAGTAATTTGTAATAGAGTTTTTGCCAGTTGCCAAATCACAGCTTGAAACGATATGCTTCTTATTTTCCATTTAATTTGAAAGTAAAATGGAAGACTTTTGCTTTAAAAAGCTGGTGTTGCTTTAAAGTGAAAGACCTTAGTGTTGCCTCATTTCAATTAATGTGATACAGTAATTAATTGATGTCCTGACTGTTGAGCTCTCGGACAAGCTTCAACTTGCATAAATTACTGTATCAGATTTATATTCAATCTTTGAAGAGAAGATCATATTACTCCCTTTAATGTGCAATTCAATTAAAGCTGAACGAATTTTGTGAATACTGTATACTTTTACTTCTGTACAAGATTTTAAATTCAGACTTTCAAACTACTCGTCCGAGTGTTTTAAGTTCATATATGAAATCAGTACAAGAAATATTTGTCAGGGAGCATCTCTTCTATCAGTCCCTGTACACAGCAAAACTATGTATGATAAACCATTTACCGCAACATCTTGCCGTGTCTAGAATTCTCTCCCTGATAACATCTGAATTGGTAAGATTTCTTCTTTGGGGTGGTAGTTAAGAATCATTTGATGGGGAATTTGTAGATATATGGCGGGTGGCTCTGTAAGTGGCTTGTCGGCAACATGTACGAATCAGAGGTTTGTGTCTGTGTGTGAGTATGTCTTTCTATATTAAACTTTCTTTTTTTCTTTCTTTCATTGATTTATTATTTATTTATTAATTTATTTTAGTTTAGGTTGAGTTTTTTATTTCTTCTTCACTTATCAATGAAGTAAGTTATTATTTGCGTATATATCAGTAATATTTGTAATTATTGTTTTGTAGATCAATAAAAGTAATGAACTAGTAATTCATTTAAATTATAAATTTTCTTTTTTATTTGTTTTATGTCAATATGTTTATTTATTTATTATTTTGTTATTAATATTTTTTTTAAGATGTAAATTAATTTCAGTTGATATAATTGTTCTTAAACGTTTTATTGTATATGTACTGTTTTGTGTATGGGGTTAAGTGTTAGAGTGGACTTTACAGTCCGAACTTCGTCCATTAATAAAGACATTTTTATTTTCATTTCATTACAAATAATATGTGTTTGGTTGTATAAAAGTAATAGTTTTCTACTTGCTATACTTATTCTCTATCACATATCCTAATGTTCTTATTTCTTATTCTCAAATTAGTAAATTTGAAATCATTTTTATTTATTTCATGGAAATAAATTTGGCCCATGATATTTAGACAGCTGGCTCAGTACATTAAATTTGATATATCTACCAAACCTATTGAGTTGTTTAGCCTATTGGCCCTATAAGTTTTGATGTTATTTGTCAATCTGTAGGTTATACAGTAAACAAGATAAGGGACTGTTTTACTATTACTTTTTGTACAAAAGTCGAGACGTTTAACATAAACTAAGTTTTATCACTGTTTATTTTAAATTTAGACTTAATTTTTATGACAGATTTCAAGATTCTTATGGATGTTCACTATAAACATAATGGTCTTGAATTTTTTTATTGGCCTTGAAAAAGTGTGTCGATGATCATTTTATAAATGATCATTGTTTTTAGTCAAAAAATTTTATTTTAAGTAGAAAAATGAATACTTTACATCTAAAATAAAAGTAGTTGAAGGCACACACATACACACACAGATGTTGAGTCAGGGTAGTGATGAAACTGGACTGGTTGGTGAACTCATTTCTTGCTTCTGCTATGCTAAATATCTCTTCAGGATTTCTACTTACCTCACTTGTGCTGACGAAGAGGTGATGATTTCAACTTGTCCATTTTGTACATAGTTTAGTCCAGCATATCAACAAGCCACAAGAGTTATTATCTTAATAAGTTTAAAAGAAGAGAGAATGTGGTTTTACTTGTTCAACTGGTAGGTTCAGCTGAGCTTGCCTTGGGTCAGTGTTGGCCAATGTTGATATATTTATTTTATCAGTAAAATTGCAATAATTGATCATAGATTAAACTTTGTCGAAAATTAAAAAAATTACATAACTATTTGTTATGTATGCATTTTCAAAAATTTAGTTCTATACAAAAATAGTTTTTGTGGATTTAAAATCACTTTTAATAGTGCTAAGCTAAACAAACCAATTCATTCATTTAACCTAAAAACAAGACTAAGATATACTCGTATATAGTCACAAATTATAATAGTAAATATTTAACATACGTTACACCCCTTATACTGTATACCTTAAGTACTACAACTGAGTCTCTAAAACCAATTATAAAGTTAAATATTTAACAGACTCAGTTGAATCCCTTATATCAACAATTTATACCTTGAATAAGAGTCCAGTCTATAAAACTGAATAAAAAAATGTATTATTACAAACATATTTATATTATAAATTTCACAATGCAATACAATATATAAAGATACATAACATATTTAAAGTAATCCATGATGATTTGTTGGTCTTGGGATATTTTTATTATTAACCTTACATTTGTATCATGCAACTCATTTTATGCTGACTAATGGCGTTTGCTTTAGAAAATTTGTGTAACTTAAATACTCAGAAAAACTTTTTAAAGTTCAAAAATATTTTTAACTGTTTAGTTGTAAAGATAGTTAAATGTATATTTTTAATAAAACCACTACCCATTAAGTTTTTTAATTTAAAAATTACTATACAAATTGCAATGCAATTTCTAGTAAACCAAAAAGTGCAGGGAAACTTTTTGGTTTGGTTTTTACAATACTGTTGAAATAATAACGAAAGTTAAAATGTAAATTATTCTTATCGGCTAGAACAATGTAAGCACACCGTTTCCCTGAGGAGAAAGGTGACCTCGCTCCAGCTAGTCCATTACGAGGGTCACTTTATCATAGCAATAATCTTGTTTCTATCAGGTCTGGCCCACTCCCACTATTTGCCCCAGTTTTGTAACCCTGTTTCCTTGGACCACATTTCACTTTCATCCTTTACCTTTCACTCTCTTGTTCTACTCATGTCTCTGGCATTTTTTCTTTATCATTCTTGGGCGTTTGATTGCTAATATTAGTAATTTTGGCTGAAGCTTATGATTTTGTTAAAGTTAAAAACAATAAATCAGGTATTATTTTATAAAACAGTGATTCCCAATCTGTGGTCTGCAGCAAAAGGTTGAGATAAAATTGCATTGCAAAATAAGAAGATAGGGTAATTTTCACTGTACAGTTCTTTAATTGCAAAATTTCTTTTGAAAAGATATTTAAAGCGAAGTAGGAGTAAACCCCTGTCAAAATATTAGCAGACAATAACCCTCCATGTTTATTCTGTTTATTCCATGTAAGATAATTTAAATGATTGTTGTGTAAATATGACTTCCAGGAATACAAATATTGAAATCCTCGCTAATGAACGAAGTCACTGAAAGATCAATGAAGGTACTGAAAAGCTAAGCTTCCAAATAACGGCCTTTTATTGTGTTTGAATAATTTTACACTATTATGGGCTAGTTTTTCATGATGCACAACTTACTTACTGTATAGTTTTTTAATATATTTGCACATTTATTAAAATGACAATTCAACTTTAAAACAAGAAATGTTTTTTTTCTCTTTTTAATTTAATTCACCTAAAATATCTTGTGGCCCACTGATATTGTTATAAAGCGTCTAGTGTTCTTTGGGTATAAAAGGTTGTGAACCACTGTACAAAACAACAATGAATTAGCCAGTGATTGTTGAACTGTAATACTATTGTGGGTTAGGTTAGGTTAGGTTAACATTGTTATAACATTAATTAGTTTCAACACTTAGTGAAATTGCAAATAAATTAAATTTTACTTAAAACTATGACATATTATCTGACTTTCTAGTGTACAAAGTTTACAGTTTATTGATGTAATTGGTCGAATAGTCCTCCAAATATTTTGCTAGGACCTCTGAGTCATATTACCTCTGACCAACGTTCCCTGTACCTTGTGGAGTTGGCAAATCTAACACTGTTGGATAGTTTGAATATTTTTACGACTTCAATATATTCTGTGTTGATTGATAACGTTTTCATATTTTGTTCTCTGTATTGTATATTTTGACACTAATGCCACTGTGTGTGTACGAATAAGTGGGTGAGTTAATACCACCATATTGTATGAGTGGGTGGGTACGCTTCCCCATTAGTTGTGTGTACACAGGGTGGTTTTAGAATGTGATAAGAAGACATCACTTTCTGAAGAGTCCACCATAATCTACAAGCATTTAGTTGTTTATGGGGTTTCTAGAGTGATATGAGTTAGTTTAAAAAAATGAGTTTTGCATATATTTTAAGGTAATAAGTAACACCTGAAAATGACAGGAGTTTTATACTTATCAAAACGTTGTGTTTGTTTTTAAAACACGATGGATTAGCAATCATGCATCAGTCATGTTTAATTTATTGCTTAGTGTGATTGATGTTTGGTACTAGAGTTTCTCTTCGTTCACAGCCTCAGGCACTTGTTATTATTGTTTAGGTATGAGCCCATTTGGATCATGCTAACTAAGAGATACTCACTACGTGGCCGCTTACACTCGCTTTACACTATTTTTTTTGCGGCCCTTAAAATTTTTTAGACCTACAATAATTTATTAAAGTGCAGACAAATAAAATCAGCTGTCTGTTATTTCTAATTAATTATTTTAAAGAAGTGTAGTATTATAAAACATATTTGGTTTATTGATATATATAAACTCTTTTACTGATAATTTATGTATATGTGTGTATATAGAAACTGTATGTATATGTACTTGCGGCCCTTGGATTATTTTGATGAAATTCTAGTGAGGAGTCAAGTAGGAGCTAAGTAGTCAATGATGTTTTGATCAGTTAGCCTTTCTTTATCGTCACACTTGCTTTCAGAATAAGCTGATCTTTCACTAGACTTCCTGTCATCCTCTAATCTACTCTCCAACCAACAATTTTTTGACTGAATGTGTTGAAAAATAAATAATAGAAAAACGTGATTAAAAAACAACTATGACAGCATAAAACAGCAAGTATGGTGGAGGGGAACTTTATTCAATAAAATTTTTGTTGTCATAAATATGCCATAGAATAATCAAGGGCTGATATACATTAATGGTACACATCAGATATGATGTTGGGTATTAAATTACTCTACTGTATTGGTCAAAAACTCACTCAGTGAAATTCAATTTTGTCTATGTATTTTCTATGTATTTTTCAATCCATAAGTGCAATGAAATGAGATGAGATAAAAATCAAGACACTTGTCAAGGATCATCCTTATGGTTCAAGGAAGAGATATGGTTTTATTCAGCCTCATAGGTTGAAGTCTTTTGAAAAAAGTCAACCAATACAGGTCAGAAATGTCTAAAAGTATATTCTTGAAAATATAAAATGAGAAAATAACTCAATCAAGTAAAAAAAAGTTTAAAGACTATTTAATAAATCCAGATATTTATTCAACTGAGGGGTTTTCTACTAACATAAATATTTCTTTTAAATTTTGTAATAAAATGACCGTTAGATTAGGATTGTTATTATATGTGACACCGTTCATTGCACCACCCATGTACATAAAAACTAATTAAGAAATTTGACCATGGCTATGACAGTTTCTTCCACCTTACCTTGTAACAATAAACAATATCAGGAAATTTACTTCCAGAACATGAAGTCCACAAACAAGGAATTCGCCGAAACAAATAAAAGCCAGATTCTATAGTATATGCATTAATTTAATTTAATAGTGCCTAGACTATTTAATTATATACCGTTACAGATAAGAACAATAGAAAGTGATTTCTATTTTTAATTAAATTTAATAATAACTGATTGTGAAATCATTTTTGAAATGCAAGTTTTAAACTTCTGTTGTTTCCATTTGTGTATGTGGTGTGTGTGTGTGTGTGTGTGTGTGTGTGTGTGTGTGTGTGTGTGTGTGTGTGTGTGTGTGTGTGTGTGTGTGTGTGTGTGTGTGTGTGTGTGTGTGTGTGTGTGTGTGTGTGTGTGTGTGTGTGTGTGTGTGTGTGTGTGTGTGTGTGTGTGTGTGTGTGTGTGTGTGTGTGTGTGTGTGTGTGTGTGTGTGTGTGTGTGTGTGTGTGTGTGTGTGTGTGTGTGTGTGTGTGTGTGTGTGTGTGTGTGATATATGAGTTTAGTTATATATTTGTTTAAAATGTAATATTGATAAAATTAATAAATTATGATTCGCTTATTTCTCTGAGTATTATGAAATCTAACAACAATTAATTGTTTTGTAGGGGGATCTGGCAAAAAAGAAAACCTATGCAACATTGTGGTATTTATATCGAGACAAGCTCCTACCAAGCAAAATTGTATTTTACGGGTATGCAAGGTCAAACCTTACAGTGGCTGAACTGCAGAAAAGATGTGAACCGTATATGCAGGTAAATAATTAGTAATATACTATTTCTATCAAAATATATGTATAATATGGTCTTTTTCAGTAATATGTATTAGTCACAATTTTGTGTTATAGAAATATATTTTTATGAAATATTTTGCTTTGTTTGTTTAACAGTTGTATTAAATATGTCTGAATTTTTAATTTCATTTCATCATTTCTTTACTCATTTTCATTACAACAATTGTACAGAATGGTGTAGTTATAACCTAATGCATAAAACATACAACAGGATAATAAATTAAACAATACTTTCACCTATTAAGTCAACAATACAACACAATCAAACCTCCACTGAATTGTTGTTATGTTGATGTACTTGGGCCTACCATCATATTATTCCTTGACTAATGAAGTACTCATCCAGTTTGTACAATAGCTTCTGTAACATGCATATTTTAAATTTTTTGTAATCTGTCAAATGTTTCAATATTTTGAATAGCAGATGATTGTATAATTTTATTCCACAATAGGAAGGTTTTTTCTATAATTTTGAGTTTGTATGCCACAAAAGCTATTTTCTTTCTATTTCTTGTTAAGTATGGGCCCCGCCCAAGGTTGGTAAATCAGATTTAGAAATGTTGTTGACCATTAAGTAATATAACTATTACAATAGGTTTCATCTCTATTTTATAGCCCGATTAACATTAAGAACTAAGACTAGGTTAATACATCATCACAATCACAGTTAAAAACTCACCAATGGTTTAAAATGCTTTAAGATTAAACCATTTCGATTTATTTTTACTTTTGATTTTCGTTTAAATTTATTAGTTGGCTGCTGCTTAATATAATAGGTAATTTATTGAAAATTGTTGTTGCTATCTTGTAGCGTTTTTGGATTTTGGCTAGTCTTATTCTAGGTGTAATCAAATTAGATTTAAACCTTGTCTCATAGTCATGCACTGTACTTTGGGTGCTAAATTAAAAAATATTTGTTTTAACATATAGCAAATTTGAATAAATATATACACAAGGTAATGTCATAATATTAAGATTGGTAAAATTAACCTGACAATAATCATACTGGCCACATCCAGCAATAGTTCTTATGACCTTTTTCTGCAAAAACTTTGTTAGCAGAGCTTGAGTTGCCCCAAACCCTGATTCTAAAATTTAGTTGAGAATTAAATAGGCCAAAGTATGTCATTAAAAGTACATCCAGACTTACAATAGGTCTTAATTTACGTATTAGATAGTTATTCTGGCTAGTTTCTTCCAAATATTGTTACATGTTCATCCCATGTTTGTTTGGTGTCGATAATGACTCCTAATAGTTTAAGCTGTTTATCAAAGCTACTATCAACAAACAAATTATTATTCAAAGAAAAGGTAATATTCTCGGTTTTGCTTTCATTAACAACTGACCTATTTGCTAAGAACCATGTTTTGGAACATTTAATTGTATTACTTAATTTACATTTAACGCTATTAACATTTTTATCAGAACAGAGCAACGTTGTGTCGTTAGCGTATAATACTGAAGATGTAGGTTTGTTAAAACAAAATTCATTAACAAAGATAAGGTACAACAGAGGGCCCAAAACTGAGCCTTGAGGTATAATGGTAGGAAAATTTAAATATTCAGACTTATATTTATTTACTAACACCATCTGTCTTCTATCCAACAGGTAACTTTTGATCAATTTCAATTCTAAGCCTCTAATACCATAAAACGCTAACTTATCAAATAGTTAGCATTTTATGCTTTTAGCCAAGATGTCGATTGGCTCCTAACATGCAAAATTATTTTAAATATGTATGGTACTGGCTGAAAACTGTCAATACTTCTAATTTTAGTGAAAGCTTCTTCACAGAATCTGACCAACCTAAGTGAAATATTATACGAGTCGCTTTCTTCTGTAGTATTATATTTAAATTCTCAAAGGAAGTCCCGCAATAAAGAACTAATCCAAAAGAAATATACGAATGAATAAGAGAAAAATATATAATTTTAAAAGTTTCTTTAGATGATATTTGTATGAAATGAACTAATGAAATATTTATTGGACCCTTTTCTTTACAATGTTTACAGTTTTTATACAGATTGCTATTATAAAAATGAATAGATTTGTTTTATTACTTATAAATACTTAAACTAATTATTGTAAGGAACAATAAGATATAATCCCGAGGTGGGATGGTACACATTAGATTGAACAAATAAATAAATACACTAAGCGTGCGGAAGTGATGGTGTGGCTGACCAGACTCAAACATAAAATCAAACTAAATTACAACAATATTTTTTAACAAAAATCTTCCTATCTATCTAACAAACAAAAGAAATGAATATACAATAAGTACAACAACATTTAATTCCTATTTATTTTCACTATTTAGAATTTAAAAAAACAAACAATATTTATGTACACCTAGCCCCTCATAATTGAACATAGCAAAAAATATATAACTATTGATTAATTTTTATGATTTTTTTACATATGGTAGTATAACAAGAAGTTTTCAGATGAGCTTAAAAAATAAATCAAGATAAAGTTTTAAAAAGAAAAGTAGTGTTATTATTGTGTGTAAGAAATTCTTTTACCTTCTTACAGAATAAATTTATTTGAGGCAGTCTTTTTAATACGATAAGCTTAATGAAATCTTTTCACATAACCCTATGATGTGAATATTCCAATTTAAATGTTGATCAATTTTTAATCCTTAATATGTAATATCGTTTACTTCTTCCAAAATAAAATTGCTCATGAAAATGTTTGTCTGGTTATTCTGTGTGCTTTGAGTAGAATAAAATTTACTATATTTATTTTACTTTTAGGAAAAACTGAGAGATTAATACTATTTAGTTAACCTGAAAACAGGTTAATTCCTCAGAACCTATCTAGATAGGCCAATGCCACAGACAGCACTGTCCTGGCAATGAGTTAGATTGTATACGCTTAGTGTGGCAATCACGGTAGTTTAATCTGGTACTCCTCTTCAAAATCAGGCTGTCGCCACTAAAAACTGTGTCAGTGTTAGGAGTGGTATATATTAAATTCCTGGACTCGGAACTATACTTTTTTCTGATGTTAACATTTTTTTTTTAATTTTATTCAGTTTTGAAGATCTTATTAATTTATTTTATGTTTATTGTTGTTAGATATTTATTTGTTGTTGTAGCTTTTTATATATTTTATTCCTTGCTATGGCTTTATATATATTAATTCTGTTGTTGTTAAGCTATTGGCTTGTATATCTTTATTTCTTGTAATAGCTGCATATTATTTATTTTTTGTTTATAATATATACAGGGTGTCCTCCTGTCAGCAAGAGTTTTGAATTGTCTTTTAAGGAAGTGAAATATTAAAATAATAAATAAAAATCTTATTATGTTAACAATATTAACACACCTAATCAATTCATCTTTTGTTAGTGGTATTTTCCCTGAACAGCTCAAGGTAGCAAGAGTTGTGCCAGTATTGAAAAAGGATGATCCCAATAATATAGACAACTGTAGGCCAATTTCTTTGTTAAATTCTATTTTAAAAATATATGAAAAAGTAGTACATATAAGATTTTGTACGGAATTAGATAAACATTTTTAACAATTAATGACTTACTGTTCCTATTATTTTATTTTAGTATTTTATTAATCTTTATTATTTTTTTAATTACTATTTTACTAATATTTTATTACTGCGGGATGATCAAAAGAAAATGTACTCTTCTGAACAAAGAAGCAATCTTTCCAGTCTACATATAAATTCTTTTTTACTAAGTATATTTTTGTTTCATCCTGTATTTAACCCTTAATGAGTTGCTTGGTGTACAAACTACTGCAGAAGAACTGATTTTAGGAACTACAAAAAAAATCTGAACCCCACAACCCCTTTCATTAAGCACATCCTCCTCTATCACAAACCACACTTATTGACAGCTAATTCTAAGTACTGGTAAGGAAATATGTTATTGTTTTTGTGCGGTTGTTTGTACACCACACAACCTGAAGAGTTAGTAAAAATAATTTTGCAATTTTTAAAATTGTAATATTACATTATTTGCTAAGTACTATGCATATTATAGGTAATTTTACTGTTTTATAACATCCCTCCTATATTATAAAGTGCTTTGAAATTTATAGTCAAAGTTTTAAGGAAATAAAATAAATGTGGTCCTTTGTACTCCACTCAACCAAATAATTGGCGTGCTCTATAAAGATACAATAATGCATTTATTTTTTAGTAATTGTCATATATAACTTATGTCTTTTATTGTTTTATTTCATTCCTGCAGTACATTAATAATTTGCAGTCTTTTGTACACCACGTGACCTCAATGTCTGCAAATACCTGATGTGACCTATTAAAGGTTAATAAAAAATTCTTGGAGTAACAAAATTAAATGTTTTTATAAAAACTATTTTATTTGATTTATACAATTATATCACTTGTTATGACCAAGAAGTATATATTTTATTTTTAATTTCATATATAAATTGTTTTTTCTTATTTATTGTAGTTCTTTCAATAATACGAGTAACATCTTTAATCTCTTTACTCTTTACTCATCTTTACATATAGTTTTTTCAATGGCAGTATTTTTAGCACTTTGAATAATTTTATTGCGTGTTCATATCTGGTTGTATTTTTATTTTATTTATTTATTTCTGTCACATCGGTTTACAATCAAGAAGAAAGTCTTCAGTAAACATATGACTAGTCATTATGTATGGTACAATAATATAAAATTGTCTAATGATAATAATACAGAACAATATAAGTAAATACTTTAGATCATTATCAACTAAGATGACTACTTATCAAAAAACTCTCTTACTGAGTAGTAGGACTGATCAATGAGATGGCGTCTGAGAGATCCCCTAAACCCAGACAGGGTTCTTTGATTTTTAATATGTGTTGATAGATTGTTGTGAAGTCTTAAGGCGGAATAAAAAGCATCCCGTTCATACAGAGCAAGCCGGTGAACTGGGTAGTGAAGTGTATCGTGCCTAAGTGAGTACTGGTGCATTACATGATGTTTTTGAAATTTGTCCAAATTTGTTTTATAAAAACAAAAGAGTTCAAAAATGTAAAGTGATGGTAATGTAAGAAAATTGTAATTTTTGAAGAAGGGTTTACAGGACTGTCTGTAGTGGAGGTTAAACATTGTTCTGATAATTCTTTTCTGGATTTTAAAAACCCTGTCAGAGTCTACTGAGTTCCCCCAGAACACCACTCCATATCTTAAATGTGAATAAGCATGGGCATAGTACACAACTTTTAACGTCTCAAAATTTACAACAGGCCTAAGAGTTTTTAATCCAAAGCAGGCAGAACTAAGTTTACCAGAAACATATGCTACATGCTCTTTCCAGTTAATCGAGTTATCAACAGTTACACCTAAGAATTTTGCTGACTTTACCAACGACACTTGTACATTAATGACAATCTCATTTTTATCAGGGCCAAAGTGGATTAGTTGGCTCTTAGACCTATTCAGCATTAGACCATTTGATGAAAACCAATCACTTACTTCATTCAGTGTGTAATTTAAAGAGTGATTTAATTCGTTTATACTTTTAGTAGATACGGTCAAGGTGGTATCATCAGCAAAAAGAATAGCGGTAGATTTTGTTATAGAATCTTGAAGGTCGTTAATGTAGATTAAAAAGAGGACAGGACCCAAAACTGATCCTTGCAGGACACCACGACCGTTAATCACCCAGGGAGATTTGTGAACAGAACCAGCGCTGTCAGTGTAGGAGACTCTTTGGTTCCTATTGCAGAGATATGAGTGCAACCAGTTATTCGCAACCCCTAATTCCATAATATTCAGTTTTCCTCAGAAGAATTGAGTGATCGACGCAGTCAAATGCTTTCAATAGATCGCAAAGCACTGACGCTACATGACTTCTTTTATCCATGGATTCAATGATATTTTCAATGAATGAGAAAACTGCATGAATCGTTGAGGACTTTCCTCTGAAACCATATTGACTGTCTGTCAAAATCTTGAAGTTAGAGAGGAAATTCAACAACCTATTCAGAAAGATTTTTTCAAAGATCTTAGATAATACTGGTAAAAGCGCGATTGGACGATAATTGGACATTTCAGATTTGTTGTTCTTTTTGAAAATTGGTTTTATCTCTGCATATTTTAACAGATCAGGGAAATTACCTGTAACGAGGGATGTATTGATAATAAGTGACAATGGAGTGGACAAGAGATGAGCTACACTCTTTAAAACGATTAAGGGAATTCCATCCCAGCCAGAAGATTTGGATCTTTTTAATGATTTGATGGCCCTTGCAACCTCATCAGGTGAAGAAGGGGAGAGAAAAAGTGATGGATTATTTAAATTGTTAGATATTTTCAGAAATTTCACTGCTTCTTGAATATTAGGAACTAAGTTTCTTGAAACATTTACAAAGAAATTATTGAATGTGCTGGCTATTTTTATCAGATCAGTGATGACCCCATCATCAGTTTCAATTTTAATGTCCTCTTCAACGTGTTTCCTCTTCGTTCCCGTTTCTCTTTTCACAATTTCCCACATGGCCCTGGTTTTATTGCTAGCACCTGCAATTATTTTATCATTAGCCATGCGCTTGGAAGCGTTAATGACTTTCTTGAGTATTTTACAGTAAGATTGACAGTGGATCTTAAGCAAGGGACATTTTGAATCTCTATATGCCTCAAATAAGTTTCTTTTGCGACGACAAGATACTTTTATACCTTGCGTCAACCAATGCACAGTTTGTCTGCTTTGGATTGTACAATGAGTTAATGGAAATGCCGCCTCAAAAGCTAAATTTAAAGTTCTAAGAAAAGCATTGAGTTGAGTGTCGACATCATTGCAGGTTGAAAAGTCAATGTCATTTATTTGAGACTCGTAAAAAGCGTTCAAAATTAGATATATTCGTGGGGTTAAATTTTCTTGTCAAATTATGTTTAATATTTTTGTACCCCCTTTAGTTGAAATGATATAAAGAATAATTTATGATCAGACAATCCCGGTTCATAGATGTCTGCTACAACCGGTTTCAAATTTGAAAATATGTTATCTATACATGTGGAAGTTGATTTTGTGATTCTGGTGGCCTCTCAAAAATTAGGACTAAAACCAAGTGATGTCATTAAATTTAAAAAGTTTATTGCTTCAAGCTTATCAGAGAGAAGGTCAATGTTAAAATCGCCTCCGATTATTATATTTTTGGATTGATGATTTTGCCTAATAGCTTCAATGAATCGTTCAAGCATTTTAAGAAATTCAGCACACTTGCTCCTTGGATTTTTATACATTGATACAATTAAAGTTGATTTATAACTAGTGGGAATTTCGAGAATAGAGTATTCAAAGGACTCTTCAATACAAGGAATATCTTTTTTAAGCGAGATAGGTTTAATTTTAATGTGATTCCTAACAAGTATAGCAGTCCCCCCCCCTTCTCTTTTACAATGAGAGAAAAACAGGAACCAAGTTTGTAGTTCGGCAGAGTATTATAAGCTGCCTCAGAGACATGGTCAGTCCAAGTCTCTTGTAGACATAAAATATCTGGCAGTAATTTTAAACTTTCAAGGAAGTTGTGTAATTCTGGGAATTTAGACAAAATGCTTCTTATGTTATAACTGGCAAGGGTAACTACAGCTGATATATTTTCTCGCAGCTTTGGCTTTTCCTGAATAAAAAAGAATTATTCCTAGAGTTACATTTCGAGTCAGTCAAGCAACAGTGAATATAATCATTTCTAGATACAGGACTAGGGACAGGTCCATTCAATGAAGGTGTAGGTAAACTTGGAAAGTTCTGAAGTGACATCTCAGGAACCGGTGTGGTTGTCCGTGTGTCGTTGGATGGTGAGGGCCAGCTCGAAGAAGTTCCTGGGTTGTCATCATAGGTAGCTCCGCGGGACTGCTTCATTTGAGAAGAAGATCGGGAAGGACAGCGCCACCTTTCCTCTCCTGGTGTTACTGCAGAAGATATGCGATGTGCAACATCTCCAGTCAAAGTTTTGTACTCTTTATTAAACTTATAAATCACATTTGCATTAAAAAATATTATCTGAAGTGTCTACTGGTCATTGAGGGAATGAGTGCCCTTCACAGCAGGGTGTTCAACAAGCTCTTTGTGGCACATGAACACAAGCTCTGATAGAGAAGTGTCTACTGGTTATTGAGGGAATGAGAGCCCTTCACAGCAGGGTGTTCAACAAGCCCTTTGTGGCACATGAACACAAGCTCTGCTGTTAAAAAGAACTAGTTTTGAATATTTATGATGTTTTCCAGGTAAAACCGGATGAGCAAGAGCGTTATGAAGAGTTTTGGAAGATAAATTACTACTTTCAAGGAAGGTACGACAATCGGAAGGATTTTGAAATGCTTAGCCAAGAACTGGCCAAACATGAGCCCAGGCAAGGGGCTGCTCATCGTCTATTCTACCTTGCCCTACCTCCATCCGTCTTTGAAACAGTCACAGTCCATTTGCGGAACACTTGTATGGCATCAAAGTAAGTTGTAATAAAATTAAAAGTCCAGTGTACTTGTAAAATTTAATCGAGTAAATTATAGTTAAATCTGTAGTAATTAATTTGAAACAGTATTCTAAGCTATGAATATTTAATAAATAAGATGTATATACGAGTATGTTTGTTGCCATCTTTAATTACTTACCAGAGATGTACATAAATTAAGAATATTTTAAATATATCTCATAAATAGTTTAGTTAGATTAGAAAGCTAAATAACCAATAATTTGTAATGTACATAAGTATTTGATTAACACGTTTTGATCGGGTCGGCATACGTAGTTGCGCTAGAAACATCGGCCGACCCTATCGGATCGGCGTCAGCAATTAGTAAGGGTCTACAAAATATCAATTTTTAAAGTCTATAATTCTATTTATCAATTATTTAATATACAATTCATGAATATAGGATCCCATAGTTATGTAAAAATGTATCCAGGACATTCTAAAACCATTTACTTCAAGTTAAAATTTACTTTAAAAAAGCATGAATGATGCCGACCCGATCGGGTCGGCACATTTTCTTTTTAACTTTGATCAATGTTTTAATGTTAAATAATTGGTAGTTTTATTGGGGATGTACAAAACAACACATCGATAAATTGTATAAAGAAATTGTAATAGGATAAAATAAATTTGCAGAAAAACTAGGTTATTTACATGTGTCTACTTATGTACATTTTTAAAACAGTCCTTGCACAAAAAGGGTTTTTCAGGACACATTTTACATAGGGTAGTTACTTTTTTAAGGTTTTTTGTTAACTTCCGGTCTCCTGTGCGGGCAACTCTTTGGTAGCACACTTTGCAGTTCTTTCGCGCTCTTCGTTTGTTCCTCCCTTCACCAACGAAAGTGGAAGTTTCAGACAAGAAGTGATGTCCAACTTCTTTCACAGGCTCAACCTGTCCCGTCTGCAAACCCAGCAACTCATACAAAATTTTTTCTCTAAATGTAGTAATGGAGTACACATGTTTTCTTCTACTTTGGGCTGTGACTCCAACGGCATCTTTATTTGCTAACCAGGCATTAACAACAGCTGTTCCTAAGAGGAACTCTTCAGCGACTTTATGGTACCATCGCATCGTTTTTCTTACAGCAGTGCTGTACGATGCCATCTGGTCAGACACGTCGATTCCCATCTTTGCCTTGTTGTAATGAACTATTACTAGAGGCTTTAAAATAGGTTGGCCCTGTCTTGTTTTTTCCCTGTGTCAATATAATCCACAGGATGCTTTGTGGACATCATCCTAACCTCCCTCTTGTCAAACCATTTTGTGAATACAATGCCATTCGGGTACTCAAGGCAGTTCATCTCACCTCTACGAAGTGTTACTGTCCAATTGGATGGTACTGATTTCTTGTGGGGAAACCATGCCCTATTATGAGGAACACTTCCTACAATATGTGTGTTACGTGACAAAAGTATATTGGCCAAGTCTACAGAGGTATAAAAATTGTCTACATATAAGGTATGGCCCTTATCTAGGTAGTCTTTCATTAAGTCCAAAACTACAGAAGTTGCTAATGTTAGATTGTCATCGGCTCCAGTCCCTGCTCCCATGTAAACTTTTACTTTCAAAGTGTAGCCACTTGTGTCACAGATTTTAAACACCTTAATCCCATATTTGTGTGTTTTGTTGGGAAGATACTGGCGAAAAAGGAGCCGTCCTCTAAAAGGGATCATACTCTCATCCACAACAACATCTTCACCAGGAGATTTTTTAATTTTGAATTCGTTATTCAAATGATCAATAAGGGGTGGGATTTTGGATAGTCTACCTCCCTGTGGCATTTTCTCATTATCACTAAAATGCCAGAATCTTAATATTAATTGAAACCTATTCCGGCTCATAATTTTACCTACAACACAATTTTTATAGAGTATGTTATTCGACCAATAATCTGTCAGTCGAGGCATTGGCACAAGACCCATCCATAACAATAATCCCCAGAACTTTTTTATTTTGTCTGGTTTAGTAGGTCTCCATTTTTGCAGTCTACTACTACGATTCAATCGTAATTTACTTATAACCTGAGCAGCATTACGATTGGTTTCGTCAACCATAACCTGTATGATTTCATCAGTCAAATATGCATAAAAGTAATCAACAGGTTTTGCATTTTGTGGAAGATTGAATGAAAATGTTGGTACTCCGTCAAATTTAATATTTTTTTGCCTAACCTGAAACAATTGCCATTTTTCATCTTCATCTTTTTTCATTTGGATTTTTTTATTTTTATTCAATACTTTGTATTGTTCACCTAAACTAATATTTACATCTTCTCTTTGTACATGTTCTATATTTACAACTTCATCAACATTCATAACGCTTTCATCATTCACACTGTTATTTTCACTAATAATTTCAGTCATAACTTCATTCATATCTTCATCATAATTATTGTCTACAACATTACTTATCTTACCATCTAAGTCACTCTCCGATAAAGAGTCGTATCTGGGAGCAAAGTTGGAATCTTCGTCCGTGTTATCCATGTCGCTCTCTTCATTACTTCCCCAACCATCATCACTAACACGGTCCATTTGTGGGTCATATTCACTTGTCATAGGATTGTAAAAGCGTTTGTTATTTCATCACTATTCAAATCACCCATTGTTGAAAATATAAACTAACTAAATAAACTAAAATAAAATACAAACACTCAAAAACATATGTAACACGGAAGGATATCTGAACAAAATTTAAATTCAGTGTGAATACACTACACCTAACAATACACAAACTGTAACCAAGTGAGGTTAGATTTACACTAAGTGGGTGCAGAGTACAATAAAAAGCGCGCGAAATAACACGAACATGTGTGTCACGATTTACCGCGCACCAAGTGCAGTACTGCCAGTATATCTTACGTGAAATATACCCAAAAACAATGTTGTTCCGATCGGGTCGGCACATTTATTTTTCAATTAAAATTTGTTAATAAAAAAATCTGCCGACCCGATCAGGCCATAATTAACAGCTGTTATTTGAAACATTTTATTTATAAAATATCATATGACACTACGTAACAAACATATTACAACAAAAATTAATGAAAAAAAAGTAAACTTGGCAATATGGGGACATCACCGGTCCATCCCAGTGGCAGCTAACGTGTTAAAATAAACTAAGAAAAATTAATAAATAAACTGTTTTTAGTAAATAAATTAGTATTTACTAAAGCATTCATGGCATAGAAACACTCCAACAGTATAGAGGTGTAACAGTATATAGGTGTAACAGTATATAGGTGTAACAGTATATAGGTGTAACAGTATATAGGTGTAACAGTATATAGGTGTAACAGTATATAGTTGTAACAGTATATAGGTGTAACAGTATATAGGTGTAACAGTATATAGGTGTAACAGTATATAGGTGTAACAGTATATAGTTGTAACAGTATATAGGTGTAACAGTATATAGGTGTAACAGTATATAGGTGTAACAGTATATAGGTGTAACAGTATATAGGTGTAACAGTATGTAGGTGTAAAAGTATATAGGTGTAACAGTATATAGGTGTAACAGTATATAGGTGTAACAGTATATAGGTGTAACAGTATATAGGTGTAACAGTATAAAGGTGGGCAGTGTCACTACTTCTGGGGGGCAGGTGGGTCAATACACAAAACTTTTTAATACACAGACAGTGGTATTAACCACTCATTAAGGGTTAAATACCAAATGATACAAAAATATACTTTGAAAAAAATATATATAAGTTAACTGGAAAGATTGCTTCTTTGTTCAAGAGCAGTATATTTTCTTTTGATCACCCCGTAGTAATAAAATATTATTTAAAAAATAATAAAGATAAATAAAACCATAATAAAATAATAGGCACAGTAAGTCATCAATTAGAAATAATCATCAAGTCATGCACATTTTGTTAAAGATTATTCATGAATCGTGATATTTAAATTTTGGAGAATGGAGTGGCTAATGGATATGGACTGGCAGGAGAGTGTGATAATACCATTATACAAAAAAGGAGATAAGCAAGAATGAACAAACTATAGAGGAATATCACTACTTTATTGTATATATAAAATACTGTCAATATTAAACAGACTAAGAAGATTCGGAGAAGAAATAATCAGAGAACAACAAGCAGGCTTTATGAAAGAAAGATCAACTACCAACCAAATATTTGTTATAAAAGAGCTGGCCTCAAAATACTGTTGGGAATACAACAAAACTCAATATATATTATTCATTGACATTAAAAAGGCTAATGATAGCATTGTGAGATCAAAATTTATCTTAGACAAAGAAACATCCCACAAAAGATAATTAGACTACCAAAAATATGTGTTGAAGGCTCAAGAGGGAAAGTAAGAATAGAAAGAGAATTTACAGACACTTTTAACGTCAAAAAAGGGGTAAGACAAGGAGATGCGTTGTCACCGTTGTTGTTCAACCTTGCTCTTGAAGAATCACTTAAAGTGACAAAATCGGTACAAGTAGACGCAAACATTGAAGGTATAATCAATATTTTAGCATTTGCTGATGATTTGGCATTAGTAGCTGGTAATAAAAGTGATCTAAAAACGCTAACAGGTGTCCTGTTAAAAGAAGCCAACAAAGTAGGTCTTCAAGTGAATGAAGAAAAGACTAAATATATGAAGATAGGGAGACAGACAGAGCCAATCAACTCAACACTGGACATAATGGATTACAAATGTTTAGCCACTGAAGAGTTCAAGTATCTAGGAGTTACTTTGACTAGCCAAAATAAAATGGAAGAGGAAATACAAGTCAGAATTAATGCAGCAAATAGATGCTACTGGAGTCTCCTGAAACTATTCCAAAGTAAACTACTGTCAAGACCCACAAAAATAAGAATGTATATAGCTATTGTACAACCTGTTTTATTATATGGATCTGAGGTGTGGACCCTAACAATGTATAACAAAAAAAGATTGATTACATTTGAAAACAAAATTTTAAGAAGAATATATGGACCTACCTATGAATCAGGAGTGTGGAGAATGAAAAAGAACAGAGAGCTTAGAGAACTGTACAAGAGACCTGATATTGTGGCGGTGGATAGAAGCAGAAGAATAAGATGGCTTGGTCATGTGAGGAGAAAGGAAGAAGAAAAAATTATAAGAAGGGTATGGATGGGGAAACCAGCAGGAAGGCGACCTCTAGGATGACCAAAAATAAGATGGGATGACTAAGTAGAACAGGATGTGAGAAGTCATGGTGGAGACATCGAGATTGCAGAGGATAGAGGACTGTGGAGGCAACTTGTTGGCGAGGCCAAAAATAAGATGGGATGACTAAGTAGAACAGGATGTGAGAAGTCATGGTGGAGACATCGAGATTGCAGAGGATAGAGGACTGTGGAGGCAACTTGTTGGCGAGGCCAAAAATAAGATGGGATGACTAAGTAGAACAGGATGTGAGAAGTCATGGTGGAGACATCGAGATTGCAGAGGATAGAGGACTGTGGAGGCAACTTCTTGGCGAGGCCAAAAATAAGATGGGATGACTAAGTAGAACAGGATGTGAGAAGTCATGGTGGAGACATCGAGATTGCAGAGGATAGAGGACTGTGGAGGCAACTTGTTGGCGAGGCCAAAAATAAGATGGGATGACTAAGTAGAACAGGATGTGAGAAGTCATGGTGGAGACATCGAGATTGCAGAGGATAGAGGACTGTGGAGGCAACTTGTTGGCGAGGCCAAAAATAAGATGGGATGACTAAGTAGAACAGGATGTGAGAAGTCATGGTGGAGACATCGAGATTGCAGAGGATAGAGGACTGTGGAGGCAACTTGTTGGCGAGGCCAAAAATAAGATGGGATGACTAAGTAGAACAGGATGTGAGAAGTCATGGTGGAGACATCGAGATTGCAGAGGATAGAGGACTGTGGAGGCAACTTGTTGGCGAGGCCAAAAATAAGATGGGATGACTAAGTAGAACAGGATGTGAGAAGTCATGGTGGAGACATCGAAATGGCAGAGGATAGAGGACTGTGGAGGCAACTTGTTGGCGAGGCCAAAAATAAGATGGGATGACTAAGTAGAACAGGATGTGAGAAGTCATGGTGGAGACATCGAGATTGCAGAGGATAGAGGACTGTGGAGGCAACTTGTTGGCGAGGCCAAAAATAAGATGGGATGACTAAGTAGAACAGGATGTGAGAAGTCATGGTGGAGACATCGAGATTGCAGAGGATAGAGGACTGTGGAGGCAACTTGTTGGCGAGGCCAAAAATCACCTTGGATTTGAGTGGTCACAGGACTAAGAGTAAGTTATTCATGAATCAAATTTACAGTAAAATTGTCTGAGCTCTAAAATAATAAATGTACCGCCCATCCATGTCCAATGGTACGAGTATATTAACCCCCCCCCCCCCCACCTGCTTAAACATGTACAGTAATAATAGCCTATATATATATATATATATATATTACAAGGTAGTGATAACTCTCCTATCCACCCTTACACACATTTGATAAATAAAATCAATCAATAAAATTCTATCAATTTGTATGAATAATTTTCAGTCATGTTTACAATTTGAAGTGCAATATCAGCAAGTGCGTTTTTGGTATTAAAGCAGTAATACCAACTTGAACAACGGAATATATGTTCCAACAACTGTAGATTAATTTAATGACTGAGCTGTTCTGCTATTTAGTGGTAAAAGTAAAAAAGTCGGTAATGTCTGTCATGGCATGATTGTCATATCATACTTGGTAGCTTCGTATTATATTGTCTTTATTCCCATGGCATGTCAATAGATTAACAAAGAATATTATTCTGTTGAGGAATTTTATTGTCAGTCTAGTTTATAGTTTAATGTAAAACTGTGATTGAAACTGTATGTTCAGAATCCAAGCAATAAAGACTTCAGACATCTAGAGTTTAAACTCGGGAGAGCCAGTGACTAACAATAGTCCAAGGTGTCAGGATTTTGATCTTGAGTTTGAGATAGCACATATTTGAATCCTGGCCTTGACTGGAAGTTTTTATTATGATATTCACTTGGTACTGTACTGGTTCTTCCCTTACTCTATTTAAATAAGCTTCCCCACACAGATCAAGAGTCCATGGGAAATAAGTAGAGTAAGGTTAAAAAAGAGAGATTATCAACTCTTTAAAAAAAAAAAAAAAAAAGAAAAAAAGAGACAAAATCTTATCAAGTCTTGTATAAAATAAATATTAAGTAGTATGTGTTTGCTATCATATGTCACTATTCCTTTTACATCCTTCATTTTAGTCATCTTCATCATCTTCATTTTCATCATTTTCATCTTATACTTTATGCAGATGATACCTCAGCGATATTAAAAGCAAATTCAGCCAAAGACATTAAATTAGTTTTTCAGAATTCACTTGAGGAACTTCAAAATTGGTTTTCAGTGAATGGTTTATTGCTTAATCACTCTAAAACAAAAATAGTTACATTCCAAACCCAACAAAATAGAGATTATATTGACAGTAATATTTTATTTCATGGTGACCCAATATCAATTAACTCTTCAGTTAACTTTTTAGGAATAGAAATTGATTCAAACCTTAATTGGAAAACTTTTGTCAGTAAAATATGTAAAAAATTAAATTCCTTATGTTTTCAAATGATAGTTCTTCGTGAAATTGTTGATTCTAAAACCAGGCTTATGATATATTATGGCCTTTTTTTACCAGTTATAACTTACGGTATTGAATTTTGGGGTACATCACCTCATGCAAGTAAAATATTTAAAATCCAAAAGAAATATATTAGAATCATGACATTTTCTTCTAGAAGAAAATCATGTAAACCATTTTTCAAACAGTTTGAACTACTGACCGTTCCATGCCTTTATATATTAAGATGCTTGATTTTAGTGAAAAATAATTTAGAGCAGTTAATGAAAGCACAACATAAACATCACTATGAAACGAGATTTCATCAAAATTTCCAGTATCCAAGACATCGATTGACATTAGTTCAAAAAACCCCTCAATATATGGGGAAAAAACTGTATAATAAACTCCCAAATAATTTAAAAGATAAAATTAAGGAAAACAGCTTTAAACATAAATTGAAAAGTTTCCTTTCGGAGAAAATCTATTATTCAGTGGAAGGATTTTTGAATGATTAGGCTGTAGCACTAGGAAATAATTCCTTTCTGTTTTATTTAACACATTTCTCATTTTGATATATTCATTTTAGAATAATAATTTAGTTTTAAGGCAACTTGACAATGTCATATGTTCTGTACTAGCTATGCTAGTTGTAAAAGAATGTATTTATTATGACAATAAAGTTATTCTTATTCTTATTCTTATTCTTAGTAATAAATAAATACTTTGTCTTTAGTGGGTGGTCAAGAATTATTATAGAGAAGCCTTTTGGCCGCGACTCTTCAACTTCTGCAAAGCTATCGTCCCATCTGGCATCGCTTTTTAAGGAAGAACAAATCTACCGCATCGACCATTACTTGGGCAAAGAAATGGTCCAGAATCTCATGACCCTAAGGTATACCAACGTTACAGTAAAATATCCTCACTAACTACATTTTAGCACTAATAAACTTATTCACCTTTATAGTCACAATTTTACTTGTTGTGAAACCTTTTTGCTTCCACTTCACCTCAAAGTGCTTTGATGCATAAAATACAAGAACCATTTATATTGTACATGTTTATTTATAACTAAATATCTCAAAAACGTATAAAGCTATAAAAAGCTGTATTTTAATTTTGTATTCGTAAAAAATGTTACAGAGTAGCAGTACACCTATTTGGCCTTTAAATTATTACTCCTTTTAACTTAATGGTTGAAAGGTTAGCATCCCTTTTTCACCGGCATTTAAATCCCTAAACTAAACACATTTCAGTAAGTCGGCACTAGGGATGCAGTGCTACTTAGGGATAAAGTGGTGTGGAGATTATAGGCAATAGGTTTTATGTTTGGTACTCTTAACATGTTGACTGCAGCCTATGTTAATTAACGTAGTGCAGCAGTGGCATGTCTGGCGGCCTACGTTGTATTGTGTAACAGCATAGCGCTTCTACTTCAAATACATTGGTTTAGCGTGAGTTTAGCTATTGCCGGGGAATTTTGTGTCACTTGCTGCTTGTTGTGCCAGTTTTTGTGTTCGTTCGACAGCAGTTCGTTTTCTGATTCCACAATTTTTGTAGGAGTGGTGACTGTATGAAGTGATACTGTTTTGTGGTTAGCCACTAAGGTGTGCAATTATGTTGTCTTTTAGCATTCAACGTGTTAATACTGACATGGTTGCTATCAGTGTGGACACTACTAGACGTCTGGGGTGATATGCTGGGTGGTAGCCAGTGACTGGATGCTGTCTAGGGAAGATAACTAGTATCAGGCTTTTCAATTAGCTCAAGATCAGACCAATGCTACGTGGTTTGGATTCTATATAAAAGCTTAGGTTTCTTTATATAATTATGTAAGTACGTGGTTAAATGCCTGTTTAATATGTTAATGCTACTGAAAGTTTGTTTTTCTCTGTCAAACATTAAACATAAGGATATGTTCTTTTTGTCACACACAGTTAATCTATTTGTTTGCCATAGGTTAATATACATTTAGCATATTATGAACTAAATAATCTGCAGATAATTTTATAAAAAACATTTTAAAATGTATTAGTAAACACAACACAGACAAGTTAAATGTGATTAAACACTGTTTGGTGTTATTCAGTGGTAACATTTCATCAACTATAATAACTAAAGATAATGAATATATTACTGAAGTTTATTCTGGTAACGGATCTAATGTCTAAATAGTTAGGCATTTTCACTAAACTCAATGGATAGACTGAAGCAATAAGAGTTGATGCAGAAAGTATAGGTTTTTTTTTTGCAAAAGTATTGATTTTTAAGTTGACCTTGAATAACTGTAGCCTTGAACATGTCAACCAGTGATGTCAATGAGGCTTAATAATTTATTAATTGATTGTGAGAAATTATTTATTTAATGTTAGTTGAAATTAAGAAATTTTGCTGTGTATACTGTATATATGGCTAAAACATAAAGAGAAATATGTATATATATTTTTTTAAATAAATTCACGATCCCAACTAGTGAAAAGTCCTTTTGATTTTTGTATTACCCACTATGTCAATTTCCTTTTATTATTAAATATTACAGTTTTTGAGATATTTGTTGATGTAGTTAATAAGCTTTTCATTTATATTTAATTTTGAATTATGTATTAGATTATATTGTCCCCGTAGATAATTTTTTTTTTTTAACTTACAGGACCAGCTTTGATTCATGTAAAATATTTTTAATAAAAATGAAATGAAATGTTATAATCAGCAGCTTTTGCATGCTTACTTGCAGTGGATAAATTATGACACAACTTATTTTTATTGTTGAAGTTAAAAAAAAACATTAAATCATTAATTAATTGCTTCTATTAACTTTTATAATTCTAGGTTTGGAAACAGAATATTCAGCCCAACTTGGAACCGAGAGTGTATTGCATCAGTGCAAATAACATTCAAGGAACCTTTCGGTACTCAGGGAAGAGGAGGGTACTTTGATGAGTTTGGCATCATTCGAGATGTAATGCAAAATCATCTCCTACAAATTTTGAGTTTAGTTGCAATGGAGAAACCTGCCACAATCCACCCAGATGATATTCGCAATGAAAAGGTAAATAATCTTCAATCTGTGAACTAAGTTTTTTGAATTACCTTACTACTCTTTAAATCACTGTTTTACACTAAAACAGCTCATTCATTGTCACAAAGATCACTTTAGGATTTTCCTTTTTATTCTCTCAATTTCAATTTAACTATACAAAACAATTATATACATAAAAATAATTAGTGAACTTATCATGGAATAGAAAATATAATGTTAGTGACCAGGTTTCAATACTTTTAAAAAAAATTTAAATGTGTTTTTAATTATAATTATGTTCATGCGTAAAAACCAAATCATACTGGTCAATTCGGCATCTGTAGGGTTAAGGTGGCCGTTTCCCAAACTGGTAAGCCACCGATGGGAAGTTGACAGCCCTATACTAAACATGCAGTCTTACCATTAGTGGGCTGAAACATGCTCCTCTGTTTCAACTGAACGTTTTGTGTTTATTATTATATTGAGTTAAAGAGAGCACTGTGTAATTATTTAAGATCCATCCTAGTGGTCCATAAATTGAGATCATGAGTTTTTTATTTTAAAGTGTTAAGGAGATTGTAGGCGATAGGTTCTATGCTCGGTCCTTTTAATACCGACACAGCATCTGCTCAATGGTTGCCATTGACGTGGACACTACTAGAGAAGTCTGGGGTGTCCATGATGGATGGTTGTCAAGATTCAGATGTTGTGTAGGGGATATAACTAAGTCTCAGGCTTGTCAGTTTACTGAAAATCAGACCAACACTATGTGGTTTGGATTCCACCAGTTATTAGTAAATAGCTCTTTCTGAAAAACAGTCACCTAAGTTAGTATCAATGACTACAACAACGCTGATTGTCAAGATATGGACAAATATGAGGGGGAATGAGTGTGATTAGTGTATATCGTTTATATACACTCATCACACTCATTCATCCTCATATTCGTCCAGTTATTAATAAATAGCTCTTTCTGAGAAACAGTCACCTAAGTTAGTAACAATGACTACAATAATGCTGATTGTCAAGATATGGACGAATATGAGGATGAATGAGTGTGATGAGTGTATATGAACGATATACACTCATCACACTCATTCGCCCTCATATTCATCCATATCTTGACAATCGACGTCTTATGAATTAATAATTAAATAAAAATAATAATGAATAATCATTAAGAATGACATTTAAAGTGGCATATTTAACTGTGTATTAGACCGCAGAGGGCAAGGTCCAAGGTTTGAATTCCCACTAAGCCAACGGTCGGTACTTCACATGTGAATAAAGTTCACACACAGGCCTGCAGGCCCATGTGAATTGGTGAGTGAAGTTAAAACAAAATTTTTTTTATTTACAAACTGTAATAGCTCATATTAATTTAATTTCAAAGGTGAATTAATAGAATATTTATTAATAATGGTTAGTTGTAAGAGAGGACTCCATAGTCCTACCCTTGTCATTCGTATAAGAAGAAAATACACTAAAGACATTTTTCATTTCGTTTCATTTTAAAACAAAATTTGATTCAGTAAAAAACATATATATTAGAATATATTGGAGGAATTGGTTAGTAAAATTTAAGCAGTATCCACGTATTTTTTATTCTCAGACAAATGAGAGTAAAGAATATTTGATGGGCTGAACATTCATGTTACATTTTGCTGTGATTTAGCATTTCCTTCCACGGTATCAACACAAAATATTGGAAGTAGTCTTCAGTAAGAAAAACTTAATATCATTTTTGGCAGGTTTATTATACAACTGTCAATTGTCACTTTATTGTTTATATTTATAATAATATTATTGATTGTAAAATATTTCCAAGTATTTTAATTATTATATTTTATTTTTATAGAAAAAAATATAAAAAATGTATACCCAATAATGTCTACTAATATTTTATGGGCTTTAGGTAAAGGTTTTGAAATGCATTGAAGAGCTGCAACTGGAAGATGTAGTTCTTGGCCAATATGTAGGGAACCCTGAGGGAGAAGGGGATGAAAGGATCGGTTACCTAGAGGACCCAACAGTGCCCAAGGGCTCAACAACACCCACTTATTGCATGGCTGTGTTGCGGATAAATAATGAACGATGGGATGGTGTGCCGTTTATTCTTAGATGTGGCAAAGGTACATAATAATATTATTTAAAAATCATTTGTATAATGTTTTTATAACACTGTTTTTTATGCCGTCACTTGTATTTTAATAATATAATATTTTTTATTCACCAGTTAACCCGTTGTCTGGGTACCTCAACAAAAACACAGTATGACACCACAGATTTGACAGACTGTGGTAAACCGCTACTAGGACACTTTATGTTTATAGCAGTAAATATATATAAAGGATTTTCATTCTTGAGTTATTATAGAAGTATATAGAACAGATGCAGAAAAAGAGGTCTGATGGTAGTGCAGCCAAGCCTAGGGACCACTTATATCTGCTATACAACATTGCTGCTACTGAGCCATTTCCTCTGTTCACGTACATACACTGTTAGACGATTATTCCCCTTGTGCAGTCTTCAAGTGCCTGTATCTGTAAACTGATGTGGAAATGCTTGTCAACTTGTCAATGTCTTAGAAACTTGAAAACAGCTGACTACTAAGTGTTGTGTTCATGTTGTCTGTCTATCATCCCATGTGGAATTAAATGCTTGTCAACTTTTTTTATTTCATACTCAAGTAGAACTTTCAAAGCAGTTGACTTTACATATGGATGGTCTTATATACATGGGTGATCAGAAGAATCGTCATCGTAATATGTTCACGGGTAAGCAGGAGAGCTGTCATTCCGTCTTTTGTTGTTTTTAAGTAATGTCTCATAGATGGGCGAAGGCCTATTTACTCGTGTTTCATACCTTTGGGAGGCAAGTTAAAACGTACACTTCCTTCATATTGTCCTTAGATTATCTTTGTACTCTGACAGCCAAGGAAGAAATGTTGGGCAAATAATTGAACATAGATCAAAAAGTAAAATCAATTATGAGGCACTAGTAATGACAAATGCACATCTTGCCTATATAACTAAAGCTATATCAAATAATTCAAATAGCGATGTGACTGTTCTTATTGGGGGAACCAATGATATACTAAATAATGACCTGACATTTATATACAATACCGTGCAACATAAACTTGTGACTCTGAGTAAGAATAAGCCAATAATAATGACAACCATCCCTGAGAGATTTGATTGCCAGACAGACGATCCAATACATCTAAAAATTGTTCAGGTAAATAACTATATTAAAGAACTCGCTTTGCTCGTTGGGGGCTTCGCCCCCAAACCCCCTTGGGGTTCAGGCCAATTCGTTGAATATAATAAGTTCAGATATAGGCACTGGTTGACAAACTGAACGTCCCCACCCCTAGGTGCGAATCTTTGACCAGCGGCGTCCAGATTGTAAACTTGGTGCTACATTCTTCCTTCCATTTTGAAGAAGGAGAGTCCACTAGGATGACGGTATCCACCAGACACCTCGAGTGCACCGAAGGCAAACAGGTCGTTGTATGCTCTGGCTCGTTCTAGGAAATGACGATTAGTATAAAACGGCGCGTCCAAAGGAGGTAGATTAAGAATATTATATGCTCCCTCACCACCGCACCACTTTTTTCTGTCTTTCTCTTCCTCAAACAGTCGAGCATGACAGTACGAACACTTGTAAATGTCATCTTCCCAAAGACATACTTTACGGAGTTTAAATGAACTAATGCCATTTAAATCGTAGTCTCTCCAGTACGCCATTGGGCCTTGTTCACCAATCTTCCGAGCAAGGAGAGCAGGAACGTGTCTCATGTTGGAAAATGAGGGATTCTTCAATCGAAAAGCCTCTACTCTCTGGCAGGAAGCTCCAGGATTCTGATCGTTATAACGTCGAACAGCTTCTCGGTTGATCTCGGGATGCTGGTCAGTGTAACGTCTTACAGCACCTCTATTTATCTGAGGTTTATTTTTACTGTATCTTTTTTTGCATCTGTAAGCTGTTCCTGTCAAGTACTTATCAAGCTCTTTGGATGTCCTCGCGTAACCTTTTTAGGTCTGCCAGGCATTTTGCTCAATAATGGCCTGGTCGAAGGAGAAATGTCTTTTAATGGTGATAACACTACCACAGCCAATCTTCCGAGCGTGTCTCATGTTGGAAAATGAGGGATTCTTCAATCGAACAGCTTCTGCCAGGCATTTTGCTCAATAATGGCCTGGTCGAAGGAGAAATGTCTTTTAATGGTGATAACACTACCACAGGCATCAATTTTAACTTAACATCGACATAAGACTCCTGCGAGTCTACATTAGATGTATAGATTAGTTCATATAATTGGTTTGGAGGGCCATCAATTCGCGGTTCTTCAGGGACAATAGTAAGGTCTTGTGTGGCAGTTTTTCCCAAAGTCAGCTGAGTTATGGTGAACTGTCTTGCAACTCCATCCAGAGCTGCATTCGACTACATCAAACTGGCCAGTGAAAAGTAGCTGTCACACAGAAATAGGCGGGCCAGATTATTACCATCATTGGACAAATCAAAATGGCGCTTTTCATTCACTGGATGTGGATAAAACAGATACAGCTGTTCATTTACACTCCAAAAGGAGACAGTAACTGTTTGACCCGTGAAAAGGAATCCGATATCTTTTTGATTTGCAGCCAATATGTCTTGTAATTTTTCAGTAAGTGAGTTGATGAGAAGCCATCGTAGCGAGTTAAAATGTAAAATTACAATTAAAGTAAATGGAGAGGAAGAAATTGGAAACAAAAAATAATATAAAGTCTCGAAAACAATTAGTAGAAATTTGTGATTGATTACTAATCACAATAAAAACGTAATAAATTTAAGAAACGGGAGAATAAACCAAGAGTATGTTGAAAAATAGAAGATTCTTATCTAGAATAAACGATTCAGTTTTCAATAGGGCAGAAAGCCAAACAATTGAACAGTTCAGTACTGAAGGTAATTCAGTAGGGTGTCAGACTGAGGCATGGAAAGCGGCGTCATCCTTATATAACCTCGGTGGGACTTGTTTCAATCGACTGAAGGCCGTTCTACCAACCGTTCTAAAAACGTTTCTCGCAGACGCTTGAGCGACTCGTTTCAATCGACAAAGGCCCGGTCTACCAACTGTTCTAAAAACGTTTATCGCAGCCGCTGGAGGGTGCCTAAACTAACAAACAAATTCCGAAAATACAGCGTAAAACTATGATTGGCCTTTAGGCAACAAAAATGAATACGAACTGTTTTTATATATAGTTTAACTGTCCGTAAAGTTTTGTACACAATTTGAATACGTGTGAATAAGTGAGTAACATATTTTTGACAAAACTCAACTTTACCTACTTTTTGTGAAGGAATGTATTATATATAAAGCATTTAAGTATATAATTTAAATATTCTATTAGACGTTGTCCAAACTAAATTTTACAGCTTTAGTAAAAAAAACTTCAACTCTGCAAACAGGTCGGCATTTTCAAGTCAACCATTTTGATTTTTTTTAGGTTATGAAAAGTTACAAATCATTTTTTATAGCAGTTTTCGTAACAAAGTAGTTAATTTAAATAGTGTGTACGGGTTTTAGGTTCTTAAATTATCGTAATACAGCAATAAAATACGAAAACCTAACAAAAATAGAATTTTTTAAACGAAAAGTGAAATTTGATGATTTTTTGCATAGTTAATATCAGAAATACCAAAAAATTACTTCTTAACAAAATTGTAGGAAATTTAATTACAAATCTGATGTATGCTGTCACCAATTCAAAATTCCCGTCCGCCATTTTAGATGATAACGGGTGATTATCCGTTGATCACAGGGGGCTTCCAATATGATCTGGGGGGGGGGGGGGGTTCTATCGAAGATGATCATAAGAAATTACCTTAGTTTTTTATTGGATACTATCTAAGTTGATAACGGAAGCACGTATTCAAATTTATAAACTTTTTGTGAGGAAACGATTGAATATACCACAAAAGGTTTACGACACATTTCGTACAGAATTGAATTGTTAGTTTGATTATTTCATTAGGTGTTATCCAACTAAATATTACAGATTCTATCAAACAAAAATCTCAACTGTGCAAATAGGTAAGCGTATTTTCGTCAGCCATTATGATTTTTTTTTTTTAATGAAAAGTGCAAAATCCGATTGTATAGCATTTTAGTAACAGGAAATGTTAGGGTAAATAGTATGTAAGTTTTTAGGTTTCTGGCTTCTTTTATTATGATTAAATAGGACGATATCTTCCAAAAAATCACTTGTTTTCGACAAAACTTAACTTTACTGACTTTTTGCGAGGAAACTATAGTATGTACCTTTTGTGGTACATAGATTTTTGTATGTACATTACATTTTTTGTACAGCATCTAATTTTTAGGTTGAAAATTTCATTAGATGCTATCTAAACTAAATGTTTTACAGCTCCAGTAAGACAAAAACTTCAAGTCTGCAAACAGTACATCAATTTCACATAAGCCATTTTGAATTTTTTCTAGGTTATAAACAGTGAAAAATCAAAGCTTATAGCAGTTTGATAACAAAGTTCTAAAACTCTAAAAGTAAATAACGTGTAGGATTTTAAGTTTTTAGCAACTTTAAATCATGCTTAAATGGGAGGAACTATTCCAAAAAAATCACGTGTTTTCGTAAGAACTCTAGTTTTCCGACTTTTTCTGAGGAAACTATTGTATATAGCACAAAAACATACAGGACACTTTTTGTGCAGAATTTTATTGTCAATTGGAATATGTCATTTGGTGTTAAGTAAACTAAAAATTAAAGTTTCAGTAAAACAAAAACCTCAACTCTGCAAAAAGATACCCGTTTTCACGTCAGCCATTTTGGATTTTTTCTAGGTTACGGACAGTGCAAAATCGAATTTAATAATAGTTTTGATAACAAATTAGTAAATTTAAGTAGTGTGTAGGTGTTTAAGTTCTTAAATTATCGTTATAATGCAGTAAAATACGAAAAACAAAACAAAAATAACATTTTTTGAACGAAATGTGAAAATCAACGATATTTTGCGTAGTTATTATCAAAAATACAAAAAAATGTTACATGACCAAAATTGTAGGAAATTTAATTACAAATCTGGAGTATGCTGTCAGATTTGTTCTACAACCAACGGTTTGCCCACAATTAAGCCGTTAGTAAAACTCTGCACACAATTCAAATTTCCCGTCCGCCATTTTGATTTTTTTGGAGGGTTAAAAATTAAAAATTTTTAATTTTCAGAATTTTCCCGTCGGTTGCTCGGCAAAAGCTACAAGTGTGCCAAATTTCAAGTTTCTAGCTCATCTGGAAGTGGGTTAGAATTTGTATACGTGAGTCAGTGAGTTACACATGCGGCTATATAGATATTAGATTAATAGCTCGTATTAGCAATGTTTTCTTAGTGGATCTTGAACAGTTGAGTAGGTTCCACTGCACATCTCAAGGGCTCCATTTAAACAGAAGAGGAACAACTAAATTAGCTTTTTAAATAATTAATGCTCTAAATCAACGTTTCAAGCTGAGTAAAACTACTGATATCAGGAACCATCTGCAACCCACAAAAGTACAAAATGGAACAGACACAATAATAACCTATCACTATCAGAAAGTTTACAACAATAAAAATAAAAATTCTTTAACAAATGAGAAATTAAATAGAAAAATCACAATAAAAGTAGCAGACATGGAGGATGAAATACAAAACAACATTAATTGCAGTGAAATTGCATTTGCACACTGTATTTCATCATATTTTAGCAGTGATAGGCATATGTCAGCAGGCGTAGCCACAATATTCAGAAAAAAATGTGGACAGCCATCAGCCTCTGATTGTTTATGTAACCACCTAACTCGCCATGTTGTGAGCAATGGACCAACAGTATATGGACTAATAACAAAATCCAAATTCTACGACAAACCATTATTACAAGATTATGACCTAGCTTTGGAAAGATTAAGTAAAGACTTCAAAGAGCGGAAGCTAGCTAAGCTAATATGCTCCCCAATGGGGTGTGTACGTGACAATGTCCCCCTTAAACACTTTGCAGCAAAAATTACACAATTCCAAGTGGACACAGGGGCTCAAGTCATCATTGTAGCTGGGAATGAGAAAGCTTCCAGAACACTGAGAAGAGGTCTGACATTTCCAGACTTTATAAGAAATCTGGACACTGCCCTCAATGAGCTGCAAGAAAAGCTGGAGCTATTACAACTGATAACGGAGGATGACATTCCATTTGATCTGACAACATTGGACTTGCCCAAAGAGGCGAATGCAGATACCATACTAGCCTCATTCCTGGCAACTGGAACCACATGTAGCAGCAGTGATTGTGCTGGTGAAAATATGGTCATTGAAGTGTCATGTGAAACACAAGGATTACAATTTGAAAATGAAGTCTGCAAGCAAATTGCTAATGATAAATCTTTTTTAGAGTTAAATCTTGTAAATTAGACTATTTTTTTAAAATATTTTATCAACATTTACAAGAGTTAGAAAATAAAGTGAATCAATTAGATATCATTTAAATAAATTCTGAGCTTCAACCATACATTCTTGCATTTGTTGAGCATCACCAAAAAAAAGAAGTAGCTTAACTGTAAATAATATTGATAATTTGTATTAATAGCTGATTTTTGTAGAACAAATAAGGAAAAATGTGGTGTTGTTATTTACATGAAGATGATATTAATAGCACAATAAATCCAACCTACTTAAAGTGGATTAATAAGTATAACATAGAGGGAGTTTGTGAGTTTTATGGAGTAATGTTTAATGTAAATGGTGCTAATACAACTTTATTAGCTGTTTATCGCCCACCAAATACTGACGCATCATGTTTTTTAAGAACTTCATAATAATTGTACAAAAGATATTAAAAAAATCTAAAATTGTTGTGGTAGGAGATTACAATATACATTTTGTACACAAGATTGACTCTGATTCAAAAAAATTTTTTAATACAATACACAGCTTCAACTTGGACATAAAAATTGACATGTACACTCGTATTACTGAAAATAGTAGAAGTTGCATGGATAATGTATTGACAGACAGTACTGAGTGCCAAGCTGAGGTGATAGTTACATCACTCTCTGATCATGATGGTATATTGATTAAATTAAAATTTGACAGTAAATTTCAATTTAAAAATTCTCAAAAGCAAAGGATCATTACTAAGCAATCAGTAGAGCGACTAAAAACCCAACTATCAAATGAAAATTAGGACACTGTTTACCTTGCAAACAGTGTTGACAAAAAATACAACATTTTTTTACAGATTTTTAAAAATCATTTTAATACATACTGACTGCCCCTACAAATAATGAATTATAATAAAAATAAACCAAAATGTAACCTATGGTACACACATAAACTATTAATTGAAAAAGAAAATTTGCATTCTGCATGCCAACAATTTAAAATTAAAAAAGATCAAAAACTTTGGACTGAATATAAACACTTAAAAAGAAATTATGAGAAAAATGTACAGAAAGAAAAAAATAACTTCATTGGAGAAAAAATAAAATCAGTTAACTTCAACACTAAAGAAATCTGGAAAGTAATAAATGATCATACAAAGCAACACAAATTAAAGAAAAATGTTAAATTAAAAACGGCAGAAAAAAATTAAATAAATAATCCCAAAGAAATTGCGGAAAACTTCAATTATTATTTTACAAACTTGTCAGAGTCCTTAGAAAAACATACATTTAATAAGACCATATCATACTTTGATTCCAATGATTATGTAAATAATAGTCCTGAAATTCTATCTTCTTTCAGAGAAATGCGGATACAGGATACAATTAGAATAATTAATAAATTAAATTACAAAAAAAACATCTGGTTATGATGGCATTCCATTGTCAGTTGTAAAATACTGTGCTAAACATGACATGCAAAACCGATGACACATATCCTTTCATCCTTTCTGAGAAACATTTTTCCAAGCCCTCTTAAAATTTCTAAGGTCACTCCAGTTCACAAAACTGGTAGTGAACAAAAGAGAGAAAACTATAGACCAATATCTAATTTACCTAGTTTTTCTAAAATAATTGAGAGGGCAGTACATCAATTAACAATTAACAAATTATCTAGAAAAAAAACAATAAACTTAATTCTTCACAATTTGGATTTCGGCGGAATAAGTCCACTAAACCGGCACTTGTAACATTTTTGGAATTAGTATTGGATTACTTGGACTCAAAACAACTTATAACTGGCTGTTTTATAGATCTCAGTAAAGCTTTTGACCTTGTTCAATTTAATATACTATATGAGAAACTATTTAACATCGGTATACAAGGACATTGTTTGGAATGGATTCAAAATTACTTGAAAAATTGTCAGCAATTTGTTGAAATTATTAGGGGAAATGGTAGAAAAATTAAAATTATTCAATCTAGTTTTAAAGAAATTAAAATGGGTATTCCACAAGGATCCATTCTTGGACCCCTCCTGTTCATAATTTACATAAATGATATAGTTGATCAAGTTCCTAAAGAGAAACTTATTACCTTTGCAGATGACACTACACTAATAAACAGAGGAAAAAATATTAACAATCATGAAATTGAAACGTTTCTTACAATCAACTCAGTTTTAAATTATTACACTAGTTTAGGGATGAAAGTAAATGTAGAAAAAACACAGTTTATGAATATAGGTTTAGCAAAGAAATTATACTCCGGATTTCATTTTCATGTTATATTAGACGAAGACCAGCTCAAACAAACTGAAAGCGTAAAATTTCTTGGTGTAATTGTTGATCACAAATTGAATTGGAATGAACATATTAAATCAACTTTCTCTAAAATTAGCAACCGGTATACATTTAATAAGAAAAATTTCTAAGTTAAACAATAAACACATATCAATAAATTGTTATTATGCTTTCATATACTCTCATGTAAGTTATTCAATAATTCTCTGGGGAGCATCATATTATCAAAATTTTAATAGAATATTTATATTGCAAAAACGAGCAATTAGGTATATAGATAATCTGAGTTCTTTTGAATCATGTAGAAACTTTTTTATCAGTAACAGAATTCTTACAGTGCCATCAATTTATATACTAGAATGTATTAAGTACTAAAGGCTTAATAATAAAACTGAAATTGAGAAGAACCATACATATAATACAAGGAAAACAAATTATGCCGAAAGTCATAGGTTGAAGATATATGAATCCAAGCCCTCATATATTGGTAACAAATTTTTTAGTAAACTTCCTATCAATTTGAAACAGGAAGTAGAAAACAAGTCCTTTAAAAAAAATTACAAAATTGGCTTGTGGAGAAATGTTTTTATAGTATTGATGACTTTATATCACAAGAAATTATATGCTAGCTAATTAATATACTTTTTTATTATAAGATACATTGTTAACTTTAATATTAAGTTATATGTATGATGACAACTTTTATACCTTTGAGTAAGGTTTTTGTAAAGGCTGTATATAAATAAATAAATAAAATATTGTCTTCCAATCAGAGTAAAGGAAATTCTTATTTGCAGACCATATTGCTCTTGCAACCCAACTGACTACTTGTCAAAAACTTGAAGAACACTTACACTTGTTCTAAGATAACAACTACTATACAGTGCCAGGGCACTAGGCCTGTGGTAGGATAAATGAATCAAATAAAAAAGCTTTATTTAAACGAGGAAAAGTGAAGACCATTAACAATAATAATATTCTTTAATGTCATTTTACAAGTAAGCATCGACAAAGTCAAATCAAAGCTTAAAGCTGTGTCAAATACATAATATATACATTATACATAGAATTGTATAGATTCAGATGAACATCTTCTGAATTTAGTCTCATGTTGTTTTGATTAAAATGTTATAATTCCTTCTTAAATACTGTACAGTAAGCTGTTTAAAAAGCAGTATTATTTAGGATAAAAAAATCATTAATATTATAAAATAGGTTTACTAGCAACCATTTATAAAACCTATTCTTAAATTGTTTTACAGACTACTTATCAATAAAACACTTAAATTTATTGTATAGCCTGAGGGATAACACAGAATGACAATTAATAGTTTTACTCAGCCTGGTATAACTTATTACTAAATTATCTTTTTTCCTTGTATTATAATTGTGATTATCTGAAAAATATTTATAATTCTTATTTTTGAGTGCATAGCAAGTTAAGTCAAAAATATAAAGATTAACAATAGTTTGTATTTATAGTTTAATAAATAAAGGTTTGCAACGCTCTAGGGTTCTGAATTGGTTACTACTCTTATTGCTTTCTTTTGAAGTAGTAAGATTTCTTGCACTCTGCCACAATCACCCCAAAGTATTAGGCCTTATCGGATTACAAATTGGAAATACGTGAAGTAAACAGGTGGAATATAGGATTTTGGAATTTTATTTTTTAGTCGTCTCAGCAAATAAATAACTCGCGCTAGTATTGGCATAATGAAATCAATATGATGACTTCAAGACAGTTGCTTATCAAAGAAAACTTCTAAAAACTTGACTGCGTCAAAATATCCTGGGTCATAAAGACTTTGAACATTATGTTTCAGACTAAAAATAATTTTTTGTGTTTTTTTTTTTATTTTAAGATAAACCCGTTAGCATTGAACCACTCATTAGCATCTTGGAGTGCATTCTCGGTCAAACGTTCTAGTTCATTAAGTTTAAGAGAAGAATTTACAAGCGTGGTGTCATCCGCATATAAATGGTATTTGCCTGAAGATAATCTGGGAGGTCATTAATTGAAATTAAGAAAAGGAGTGGTCCCAGCACTGATCCTTGTGGGACAACATATCTAACATTTAATTCTTGTGAATAAAGATCATTAACTAAAACCTTTTGCCTTCTATTTTGAAGGTATGATTCAAAAAATTTTAATGAGGAATATTTAATACCATAATACTTTAATTTACATAAAAGGTTACTGTGATCGACACAATCAAAGGTCTTGCTCAGGTCATGTAGCCTAAGCAAAGGCCTTATTTTCAAATTCTAAAAGAGCTTCTTGCACTAACTTATCCATAGCGTTTAATGTAGACTTTCCTCTTCTGAATCCGAATTGTTCAATATTAAAAAAGTTATTTATTTCAAGAAATTGACTGAGTTGGTCATATACAATTATTTCTATTAGATTAGATATAATTGGTAAAATTGAAATTGGGCAGTAAAAAAGTTTAGATATAATTAAAATTGAAATTAGTTTAGATATAATTGGTAAAATAATTATAATCCATTGACTTTCTGCAGAATTAATGGATCCCTTTTTATATATTGGGCAGATTCAAGAAATTTTTAATCGACCAGGGAAGATTCCTTCTTTAAAACAGTTGTTTATGCAGAAAGCAAGAGGAGAAGCAATTGTTTGAATTATCTTTTTTAATGTATTATTTGATAAGTTGTAAATGTCTTTACTGTCGGAGTTATTTAGTCTGTTTGCTACATTTAAAATTTCTTGTGTTGAAATGAGACCCTATTTAAAAGTAGCAGGTGTTATTTGTTTATTACTAATTAGAGCATCAGCTGTAATATTTATTTATTTATTTATTTAACGGTAATAACCATTTACAATTTGATACTTATAAATAACGTATAAGATTATATAACCAATTACTATGAGAAACTTTGATGGTAAACGTTCAATGTGGTTTAAGATAATATAAAGTCAAGAAAACAATTTGGACAAACAGTAATAAATAACAGTAATAAACAACAGAAATAATAACAGTAATAAATGGAAGTAATAATATAACAGGAATACATAAGAGTAATAAATAACATTAATAAATGGAAGTAATAAAATAACAGGAAAAACATAACATTAATAAGAACAGTAAAAAATAACAATAATAAATAGAAGTAATAAATAAATAGACACACAGTAAAATAACAAGCACTCAAGACATTTTGATCTCCTGGCCAAGTTAACTAGTTTTTTTGGACCTTCTGGACAATTTTTGGAATATTATTAATATATTTAATTGTTAAGTTGTTATCTCCGCCTTTGGTTCTAGCTTCAAGTTCTTTTCTAAGTTCGCTAAGATAATGCCTCTCCTTCTGCGTCCTATCACGAGAAATATAGATCTCACTCAGCTCTTCATACGCCTTCGCTATATCTTCAGATGAGAAATTTTTTAATAAGTTAAGTGCATCTTCCTGAGTTTTGAATTTAAGTTTAAGAGGGCGGCATCTATCTCTAGATTTTCCTATTCTGAAGTATGAAACTTGATTGGGTAGCGTTACCTTTAGGGCTGAGTATATTTTAGTTATAGTATTTAGATCTTCAATTTTTTTATCATTAGGGAGTGTTTTTGTGCTTTCAGGTACATTGTATAGAATGACGTTGTGAAACCTCCTTGAGCGATCTGAAATCTCAGCTATCAAATCTTCCTCATTGTTCATAGGCGGGTTTTCCATCAATTCTGCACATCGGCCTGAACTTTAAAAATACTTTCTTCTGCTGTAGTTAAACGGGGCTCGATATCCGACAGTTTCTCAGTTAACTCTACGACCTTTTGACTCAGTTGAGAAATGCCATCTGTGACTGCCTTGAATTCATCCTTGATTGCCAAGTTAGACATTCTATCCAATATAAGTGACATTTTATTTGACAGATCAGTTAGGGTAGAGAGATTTTTTTGGGCTTACAATCTGCACGGCTACACTTCCACCAAAGAATTATTTGCTGTTAACTTTGTATACTCTGCTTTTGTAATCTTCATACAATTACGGTGGAACCAACGGTCACACCCACCATCACAGCTTATGCCCTCATCGTTCTCTATTACCACTCTTACACACACAGCACATACATATTCTCTGTTATCCCTTTTTCTAGCCATGATATGCTTGTTATATAACAACTGATGTTGTTGAAGTGTACTATTTAAATATATTGATTGTAAATATAATTAACCAGCTGTTATATTATATGAGCTTCTATTTATGATTGAATACTTGATATTATTCCTAACCTATTTAACTCTACTTCAATATTATGTACATGTTTTACAAATTATAAAATTATTATAGTTTATAATACCTTGTTTTACAGTTAAAGTTCGAGTTCAAAATGTTCTTTTCCAATCTTTAAATATATATGTTTTCAAATTTATCAATTATTAGGCTAAGTCAGTTTGTTTTGAACATCTTATACTAAATTAATTTAAAAATTATTAAAAGTATCTGGCAGTATATTAAGTTTCACTTGTTGAGAAGACTGAACAGCATTAATTTTTATTACATTCCAAGCAGCTTTACACTTATTACTTCTGTTTTCTATAATACTTCATATTCCATGACACTTTAGACTCTTCAATAGCTGTTCTATACTGTTTTCAAATATTTTTTCTGTAAAGTAGGTCATCACTAGGTTTTTTACTTTATTTCAAAACATTGTTAAGGAAAAGTAGATCATTTTTCATAGAAGATAATTCATTTGTATACCATTCATTTTTACTGTTGTATTGTTTTTAACATATTTCAACTGCAAGCTTTTATTTATATTATCCATAAAGATATTGAAAAAAAATAAAGATTTCATTTGCAATATGATGATTTTTAAAATAATAGTCCCAATTATAGGTGGATAAGCTTTCTCTTAATGAACAAATATTATTCTCAGTTAGTATTAGTTTCATTGATTTTTTAATACATTGTGGTAAAACAACACCTTGATCTGAAGGCCTCTTCCTGATTGGTACTCCCATGATAAGGCCATCATGATCAGAGAAAGGGAAGTTAAAAATATTACAAATTACCTTATCATTAAAATTAGAATTTATAAAAATATTATCTAAACAATTTTCCCCTCTAGTGGGCATGTTATGATTTTTTAGTAGTGACATCAAAGTTCGAGTTAAGGTCTCCTCCGACTACGATTGTATAAGTAGCCCACAACATTAAAAAATTTAGAAAAGGTTCCAAGGACTCAAGAAAGTTCTGCGGATTACCTGAAGAGGAGTGGTAAAGTGATACAATATGACTATAAATTCATCGTTGATGGTTGCTGACAGTTCAAAATTTACTTCAACATAAAACGCACTAGTATTGAGTTTTCTAATGTTAATATCGTTGCACACGAATATTAATATCCCTCCCCTAATATGTTCTTTGTGACTATAGTTTAATGCACAGTAAACACCAGTGGTAAAACAAAAATATTCCTCATTTTAATTGAACCAATTTCCAAAAGACAAATAAAGAAAATGTAATTTCATTAGTTAAGAAACTTTCTTATGTCAGGGTTTCATTTTTTAGATTATATATATTTAGATATAGAATTTGGAAATTAAGACCAGTATTTAAGATAGGTGAAATTGACAGCTGAGGAGAGCCTCCACTAACAGCTAGGATATCATCACTGGTTTTTCTGGTAGCAGTAAAAAACTATTATTTAAAGATTTACTTAAACAAGAACTTATGTCAGTTCCACTGTCAGTCAGTAGGTCACCATATTGCCCATTTTTCCCACTGAAACCACTAGCACCATGTGATGTGATGTTGGTGGTAGAAGACGTTTGAACATCATCAAATGATGCAGCATTTACACAGCTCTTGCCCCCTTTGTCTGTGTTATCTCTATCCTTTACAGCACCGGCCAAGGGAGTGGGAGATCCCCACCCATTCCAACAAGAAGCACCAGGAGTGATATTTAACAGGGGAAAATCACTCATGCTGGAGAGGTTTAGAGTCTTTTGTGGCATCACTGAAGTGTGTACTTTGGTTATAAGAAGTGAATCCTGTCTTGAAAGTTCTTGCTGTTTTGGTTGGCTGTTTCTGTTGTCTTCACCCAATGAACAAGAAGTTTGATTAGTTAAAACTGTTGTTGTGTTAATAGAAATTCTTGTTTTATTAGTCAGGAGCCTGATAATAACATCTGACATTGTGTCATTGCTTCCTTCAAAGTGTAATGCTTCCACTATGAGTCCTGAGGGAGCTCTCTTACCTCGTTTATTGAGATGCTGGCCATGTTAAGTGTGATGATGTCTCTTAAGGTTAAATAAATCAACAATTATAATGTTGTTGTATTGAGTTGCAAGGTCCATCATGTCTTTGTTAAGTGAGATAACTTCTTCATGGATAGTGTTATTTGGATGGCAATCATATCGATAAGGAATGGTGCACAGTATGACCTTAGTGTTTGTTAAATTGTTCAGAACTGACTTTAATTTTAATAACGTGTTGTGTGTCGACTCATCTGAGCATACATCATTTGATCTTGCTAAAACTGCCACGCAATGATTTTCACCTTAAGTTTGAGGTGTTAAATTAGAGCATACTTGAGGGAGGAGAGCTCCAGGTTTTACAAAAGCAGAGACTGTTAAACTTCTGCATTGGATTTGAACCATTTCAGCCAATCCATGCCCATGGCTCTGCCACAATTGTAAGCTTGTCTTTATTCTGTATTTTTTTCCTTCCCATAAAAGTTATTTCTTATTTTTTTCTTATTCTTTATTTTATTTAGAATATTCCCTTGATGTTAGATTCTCCCTTACACTTAACCTCAAATAGTTCCTGTGCCTGGAAGGATTAGTATAGTAGGAAAGGTAGGGCATCAACAAACTTACCAGAACAGATAAGTCCATTAACACATACACAAGATACTTATAAAAGTTATACACAAGAAACTTATTTTCTGTCCTACTGACACCAATCATCCTCAGGTGTTGGAAGACTGACAGAGTTTTATTGCATAGGAGCATTGGTAGTGGTGGGAAGAAAGGGAGGTGTCTTCCGAGTGTAATACAGTATCTATAGTTTGAGGGGTAAAGATCTATCTGATGTTGAGCCTGGGAAGGTCACAGGATTTTGTAATCCACTAGTGGTTTACTTTTGTAGCGTAGCATTGATCAAAATATTGGTTGTGGTAAAGGGTATAGGCCTAGTTTTCAGGGTTTTATGTTTTGCAGTCATGTCTATTTGTTTACAGATGGTTCCACTCAAATTCTAGCACCGCTCTGATCTTACCACAGAAATCCTTCAGAATGAAAACAGCTGACAAATAAACATGATTTTTCTGTTTATTTTCTTGATTTAGTATTTTTAGCTGATCTTAAACCATTGTAAAAATTGTACTTGAGAAAAAAGCAATTCAACTTTGTGGCTCTAGTTTTAGGGTCATTTTATGTTTTTTCATCCTGTATAATATATATGACTTTTTATACTCATATTTTTTGTACTGTTAAGAGTTCCCATGCAGTTTTTGAAATTAATTTTGTCTTTTTAAGGCTTTAGATAACATCAGTTAGTTGCTTCAGTAACTTTAGTGTGGTTGTGTCAGTTTTGTTTGGCCATCCATTCAAAAAATCAGTGATTCAACAATGATCACAACCTTCTTTGTACAAAAACATTAAGAAATAAAATGATTGATTGAAATAAATATTTTCAATTGATTATTGTTGAAAAGAGACAAAATTTATTTAGAATGCTCACATCACTTTCCTTATCGCTACACTGTACATAATGACCCACCTGCCTACACCTACACGTACAGTGGTAGTGTTCCACCCACCCACCCCTAAACGTATAGTGGTAGTGACCTACCCGCCTACAGCTACACGTACAGTGGTAGTGTTCCACGTACCCACCCCTACACATACAGTGATAGTGTTCCACCCACCCACCCGTATACGCACAGTATCAGTGTGTAGGGCTCAGCTGTCAGTTCTCAAGTGATGTTTTCATTATTGGTGTTATTACAGCTCTAAATGAACGTAAAGCAGAGGTGCGTATCCAGTATGGTGATGTGCCAGGAGATATCTTTGACGGAAAGACTAAAAGGAACGAACTAGTTATCCGAGTACAGCCTGGAGAAGCTGTATATGTAAAGATGATGACCAAAACTCCTGGCATGACATTTGACATGGAAGAAACAGAACTGGATCTTACTTACGGAAGCAGATACAAGGTTTTTTCCTATTGGTTAACTAAACTATTCTGAGCTAAGAAAAATAATTAATAATTATAAAACACAATCGAAAGATTGATATTAGCTAATATGAATAATTAGCAAGCACTTCAATTATATAATGAGCAAAATTATGTGTCACAAAGTTATACATTCAAAAATTGTTTCTTGATGTCAGATATACTTCTAGATATTTTAAATTTGAATATAAATATTTGTTTAAGGAAACATTAGCTGAATGTATATATTAATCAGATCCCTTAATTCAAGAATAACATTGTTTCCGTATTATCCTTTTTATAATAATCAAAGTAGGTATGTATATTTACATAACAATTTTATTTGTTTTGTGCATTATTTTTGTTCTTGAATATAGAAATAAGAACTATCTTTAACTCTTAAAATTATTTACAAAATGTTTCACAAAACCATTTCAAGCTTTATATATCCTTAATTTTACTAACATTTTCTAACATAACATTACAAATATTTAATGAATTATTTTATGTAAAACACATTTTCAAATGTTACATATAGTAAATATTAAAGTAATATTCTGCTGATTATCTCTTTTTGGAGAGTAATGAGTAGAGGTCATTTGGAAAATGTTTGATTAGTTAACACGTTCACGACGTCATAGAATTCCTAATACTTTCAATATGATGTAGCCATTTGCCTAAAAACTATTAAAAAATTTTTAATTTTTATTGTTTGTTTTTTACATAGTATACTTCTATATAAACATGGAATAATAGCAATTTTTTAAAAAATAAAGCTTATTTTAAAACTTATTTGTTATTTTTGCCATGTACACCATCAGGCGCACAGCGCCTATTTATTACAATAAATTCCCTTGTACCGCTCGGCTACACGAGATTCTCCTAAGTGCCTGCTCACAGAGAGAATGCTATACGTGACGGCACACTCCACGTCAGCTTCGTTTTCTTTTACTAGCAGCTGATTGTACCTGTACTACGTCACCTGTTGCATTTCCCACGATTACGCTCAGTCCCCACCACTTTTTGTTTTAAATAGAGTAAAATAAAGAATAATGTCAACTTCCTAAGATGCCGTTGCTTTATTTTGAAATCCCTCAGAATAGCCGCACTTAAATTAAATGCCTAAGCAATACTAAATGAATGTGTGCCCTACCGGGCACACGACGCACCATAGTAAAAGACGGCATGCGCCCTTATGCACTTCAATTTAAAAAGTGCTCGTGTACCTGTAAGAGTGCACGAGGTTGTGAATGTGTTAATTAATTGCTGCAGTCGTTAACTGAATTGCAACGAATTTAGAAAAAAGATAAGGATTTGATCAATGATAAAATATTAGTTTGCTGATGTCCTATATCTCATAATATACTACTTTTTAATTTGTAATTTTGATAAAAGGCTCAAAAACAATTTTCATGATTTGGTCACTTGTGGTACCATATTATTTCAAATTAATTATACTCGATTAGCTTGAAATATGATGATTAATTTTATATAATAACTTGAGAGGAACATATCATTCTAATTAGGTTCAAGGAAGTTTGACAGAAAACAGGTTTACCTTATTACAAGTTCACTTTAAAAATGGAAACAAATATAAAACACAAGGTCAGTATTCAAACACTCATCATTTGTCCTGAATGACTGTTTGTCGATAAGCTCTGTAAAACCACCATACACGTATGGTTCGTGTAGAGCTACCATGTATGGGTTAAACTAGTGGATATATTTTCAAAACCTTAGGTAACGAAAAAAAACAAACAGTAGAAATGTTTAATTTGTTCTACTGTACTGGTTGCTCCTCTACTCTGTCTGAATAAGTTCTCCGCTCAGATCAGAATGGGAGAATGGGCTTTGGGGAATAGACAGAGTAAGGTTAAGAAGGAGGATCCATTAAAAAAAAAGTATAGAAAGATATTATAGATAGGCTGCTTAGAAAGTGGCCTACTGAAAGCACTGGTGCAAAAGAGATTCACTGATTTCTGAAAGTGAGATAGAGAAATATTCTCCCCCACTGTGTCATTCCATTTAAAAATTGTCTTGGCAACTAGGATGACGGTAGGCTGTGCAGTAGCAAGCCTTGTCCACTTTGTCATTAGCTGCAGTGACCATTGGTTTGTTTGATTAGTAGTAAGAAATCAAGCTTAGAACGATTAAATTAAATCATTATTTAGTATTCAGACAACAATTAATAATAACAATAATACAATGAATAAAATGTAAACAGAAAATAGCAACTAAACAAACTTGTACAGTTCATTAGTTTTTCTTTTCAAACTAAATACTGTTACAAAAGTTTGAATACTTGAAGGTGGAAATTTGGTCACGCCTGTGATGTATAGCAGCTGAGCTGTAGCATGTTTCCCCTTCGCTACTGAAACTCCTGTATGTGATAAGTATAACATGCAGGTCACTTTCTGTCTGGCACAGTTATAGTGGCACACAGGACATATTCAGTGAAAAGGAATAACAGCTTGATTAAAGCTAAAACTACAGAGTAATTGCTGAATTTTCATTTGATTGAGCACGATTTTTTATGGCTTTAAAAGCAATACTTCCTTTGTTGTCACTTTTAATGGTATCTCTAAGAGATGGTTATTTCATTTTCAATGAGAGGCTTGTCTGACTCCTCTTGTTGCTAGAGTAGAGTTTTTTCAAGATGACGTTGCACACCTCTGTTTAGCTTCATATTTCAAGATGACGTTGCACACCTCTGTTTAGCTTCATATTTCAAGATGACGTTGCACACCTCTGTTTAGCTTCATATTTCAAGATGACGTTGCACACCTCTGTTTAGCTTCATATTTCAAGATGACGTTGCACACCTCTGTTTAGCTTCATATTTCAAGATGACGTTGCACACCTCTGTTTAGCTTCATATTTCAAGATGACGTTGCACACCTCTGTTTAGCTTCATATTTCAAGATGACGTTGCACACCTCTGTTTAGCTTCATATTTCAAGATGACGTTGCACACCTCTGTTTAGCTTCATATTTCAAGATGACGTTGCACACCTCTGTTTAGCTTCATATTTCAAGATGACGTTGCACACCTCTGTTTAGCTTCATATTTCAAGATGACGTTGCACACCTCTGTTTAGCTTCATATTTCAAGATGACGTTGCACACCTCTGTTTAGCTTCATATTTCAAGATGACGTTGCACACCTCTGTTTAGCTTCATATTTCAAGAGTCTCGAAGTCTTCAGGGAGGATGATTATGCCAACAAAACAGTAATTTTCCTTTTGGTTTGATAAATTATTTAAAATTATATTGTAACCTGTAACTATTGACTTTGTCGTTCTGGGAAGTATATCTTCCAAAGGTTATGCTAGTATTGAAATTGTCTAGTAGTGTACAGTGTCCAGCCTCATTTTAACATATCCAAAAACCACACATTTTTCTTCAAATTCTTTTTCCCTCATTTCATATTCTGTTGTCTTAATTTTTGACTAAGTATGTATTTTGTTTGACTCTCCCAGCTGCACATAAATCTTTCTTCATTTCTGTGTAGAGGACCTTACCAGGCGTTTCCTCTGCGTGACTGCTGCTCTTAGAAGGTGTTGGGTTAACTTGTCCCTAAATAAAATTAATCTCTTATATCTTGGTTTTTTTTGTAAATTTTCCTAAGATATAATGTTATTTACTGTCTTTTCTGATTATTCTGAAAAATAGAGGAAAACTGAATTGTATGTTTGATGTCCTTTATTAATTTCCGTGTTAGTGCTAGTTATATCTGGTGAGCAGGCAAATTCATTATACTGTTAAGAATTTACAGTTTTCCTCCGTATAGGACTGTTCTATAAGAACTTTTTATAATTTTGTTTGTGGTTTTTTTTTTTTTGTTAAAATGTTAAGCATTTTTAAATCCACGTTTTGCTGAGCATAATAGTTTATAACAGTATGAATATAACAATATGAATTTAAAGGTTTACCTTCCGTTATTACCTTGAGCAATGGTTTTCTCTGAACTTTACATATATTACAAGCTCTTGAGCATTCTAGTTGCTTCTTTTAAATTTTTACAATCTAGCAATTTCACTATAAATGTGGCTTAACATTTATAAATTTAATTCCTTGGTTTTATTTTCTTTTTGCATTTGTTTCTCTTGCATTAACTACTGTTCTATACTGTATTTACTTACTTACTGTCACTTTTTGGTCTTCGTAACGTTTATTGTTGAGTCTTATGAAAAACGTGACTTTGTATACTCGTCTTATTATCTATAACTTAATGGTTATGTCTTATTTCAACTCAGCTTTGTCATTTCAACTCAGCTTTGTCAGTATTTTTTTGGGGAGATTTACTAAATTATATTTAAATAAATTCATTTACAACATTTTTTTAAAGACATTACTAAATTCATTGCCTAGTTTTATTGGATATTGCTCAGATAATTATTGCTGTAAACTCAATATATACAGGATGTCACAATAAAGGTGCCCTGGCTGTACATTTTCCGATTGTACACATGATTTAGAGCAAAAAGTTAAGATTGAAGTTTTTTCAAATTCTGCTCCTTTCAATGTTTGAATGTCTTTTTGGGTCTTTTACAAAAAAATTAATAACTCAAGAACAATATGACGACTCACTTGAAATTTTGCAAACTTCTATGCATTAACATTACTAAACAGTAAAAAATGGCCATTGTTATCTTTAGCCATTTAAAAATGGTGGCCATTTAACATTTTTAACTCCAAATATGTTATAAATATCAAGCTATTTATTTGATAGCTGGCATTGAGTTTGTATGTAGAGTAGAGTCCCGCTAATCCGAAGTTTGGTTATCCAAAAATCCGCTTAATCCAAAATAGAAATTGGTAATAGATTTTGGGAAAATAAAAATGCAGTTACTGTAAGAACCACTACTTTATATATCTAAAAATGAGGAGATAATATTATTTCAAGTACGTAACTGTTAATAAACTCTTCAAATGTTACTTTGGTTTGAAAAAATCAGTTAAATTGCTTTACTTTAAAGAAGAATTCCTCTCCCTCGAAGCTGTCACATACACATACCAGCGTCTCAAAAACATGGTATCCACTGGACCACTGGAGTCTACTTGACGTAGCGTAGTGGGAGATTAATCGTAGTCGCAGCGTCTGTATGGGTTACAACAAAACTGAGATATGTAAACACACAAGTTCGAATTGTTGATGTGAGACTGACAGTGGAATTGAGAACAGTGTTGTCTGAAGTAGTGTTACAACGCCAGAAATATGCACATGACTTCAGTGAGCTGATTACGCAACCAAGTGGCAAATGCAACAGCATCAAGTAGCGCTGGGCCCGGAATCAATTTTTGCTAGTGACTCCAACTTTTTGTCTTGAAAAAAGTTGTTTGATTGTACAGCTCAGGTATTCTTCTATTAAAGGATTCATTATCTTATTCTTATCATCATAGGCTATGATTGCATTCAAAACTAAAGTACTTTACTTAATGATAGGCGTAGTTTTATTATTTTTTATTAAAAGAGTGTTTTAAGAAAATCTGTTTAATAAAAAAATGTGTTAATCCTAAATGGGTTCAGTCCCATTATTTTGGAATATCAGGTCTCCACTGTATATATATATACTGATATAATTTACATTATTGCCTAGTATCCTAATAAGGAACTAATATCTTGTGGCTTACTTATTATAAAATAAAATTCTTGTTTTAACTATAATGTAGTTTGTACATTATGCAAATCCTGGTAATAATTCACTGAAATGTGTGCCACCGGTGAACATATATGGTTTGGTGACAAATGGTCTGGTGGATATATATGGTCCCCTGTGGGCATATATGGTCCATATTTAGTATAAGACATGTTTAAGATATATACAACACTCGAATAAAACCCGGCTGCAGTTTAGAAAAGTATTGTTGCCATTGAAGTGTGTGTCACCGATGGCTCATGCCGGGGTATTAAAAAGTTCGCCATGTACCACTGGTGGCACACATCGAAGTTTTGTGAAGAAATATTTTTTATTACTAACAAGGCATCCTGGTGAACGTGTTAAACATATGTTTAACCTTCAAATTTAAATGTTTTAGGTTATCTTTTTTCCTATAAAATTTACATTAACATATTTTTAAATTAAAAATATATAGTTATTTAACTTTTTCAACATTCCAGTGAGCAGAGTTTAGCAATACAGTCTAACCTTATTTATTCGGCACTCTTCAATCCACTCTTCAATCTGCTTCATCCAGATCAAGCTGTGATGATTAAACAAAATTTAATCTGTGTAAAATCAAGAAAATTTGTCCGCTTCAACAAATAAAATCAGGTCCATAACTAATTATATTGTTTAATATGCTTACAGAAATGTTAAATGTACCATGGATAAAACGATTTTAATAATTCACATGATAATATACCACATGAAATGACATACCGTATCTACTGTATTGATCAACATAGAATGACTAATGGTAGTAACTATCGATGTAGTCTTTCTGGTGTGTTTGTGGTACAATGTAATAGCGTCATTGTATGTTGTAGTTAGGAAATAAGATGAGACGGATCAATTATTGTCAACGTCTCATGTGACACACACATAATATTCTCCTTCTGCTTCTAGACATCTTCCATTGCTAATTAAGGTGGTGCAATCAGTTTTTGGTGAGTTAATTATTTTCCAATTTTATAATCAACATCAGTTAATATACCTTCCCTTGAGACAGAAAAAATATATTTAAATTTTTTAACCACTACATTAGAACTTGTGGCCTTTTGAAGAGGTTAATTTAGCTGATTTTAATCAACATTAAGCCAAAACTGTTTGAAGTATTAATATAATTTTTTTATAACTACGTTTTTTACAAATAACTGAAGTGATAAAGATGTTTTTAATTTTTTTTAAATGTCCAAATATTAAAAATTTTAAAGCTAAAAAAGAGTATTTTAAAAGTGAAAAAATTCCCTTTTTTACCTTTAAAATTATAAATATTTTGTAAATTTTTAAAAAATAAAAAACATCTTAATCTCTTCAGTTATGTGCAAAAAACTTAGTTATAAAAAATTTAATTTGTACTTCAAACGGTTTTGTCTTAATGCTGTTTTAAAATCAGCTAAATTCACCTTTTCAAAAGGCCACAAGTTCTAATGTAGTGGTTAAAAAATGTTTATATATTTTTCCTGTTAAAAGGGAAGGTATGTTAACTAATTTTGATTTCAAAATTAGGAAATAATTAACTCACCGAAAACCGATTGCACCAGCTTAACATTGCAAACAGCTTGTGCTCAACGGCTCTTTGGTGATAACTGTATTGTTCATTCATGTACAATGAACTGACTTCCTTTTTTACAAAAAAATTAACTTTGTAAACTTTGTAAAATTTTTTACAAAAAAATTAATCTAAATGAGATTAAATTATGTAATAGTTTCATTCTTATATTCATTATTTTTATTTCCTTTACACTTATACCTGTATCTGAATGTTATTTTTTACTTTCCTGTTAATCTAGATTTTTGTTGATCTGGATTTCCTCTGGTGTCAATTGATCTTTGTAAATGAGGTTGGACTGTATTTACAGGAATAAAACTGTGTGTTAGCACATTCAGTGCTTCGTGACTGTAAAGTTGGCCACGCCGTCTGACGGCTATTGGCTATGTGGCCATCTAGTCGGCCAAGCGGTTGTCACCGGTGGTGGCTGATGGCCGTCTAGTCGGCCATACTGCCTCACTCTTATTATTGAATATGTCTTTGCCCAGCCATTGCCAGGTTCGCTTGCTAGTAGGTCCCGCACTTCTGCAGTATCCTTAGAGTAGGACATGGTTTTCAGTTTCCGGTTACGGTTATTTTAGGAGTTTCTATTACTGTTTTTAATTTGTTTTTTTCCGATAAATTAGGAATAAAATTAAGCATAAAAGATGTAGAATGTACTGCAAATAAGGAAAAATTTAAATTAGTATATTTATGTTCTACAAACATCCTGACCAAACTAAATTGTGTTTCTGTAGCATATTTTGAAAATTTTATCTCAGATTAGACTAATTGTGAAAAAATGTTAGAAATGGACCTGATAAAAATAGTTTTTTATCTTTTTCATTTATTTTACTTAATTCCTTATACTACCAACTAGTTTATTACAAAATAAAGTGGTGTACAAAATCTTGGACATTATTTTTTCGGTAAAGTTGTTCACCAGGAGCTGATGGCGGACTAGACGGCCATACATAACAATTAATTTTTTTGAGCCTTTCACATTTACAGACTACTTCTGACAGTCATAAATTGACACTACACAATCACAAAAATGAGTTTTAGAAAACAAAACTTTTAGCCATTGGGGTAAGTTTTTAATTTATATATGCAGCCACACATGGTGAAAACGAAAATATGACCTTAGCACTGAATGTTTTAAGCAAATGAGCTGAACTGTTGGACCCATTTTGTATTAGCTACTATAGAAATTCTGTACAGGGGGCGCGCCTGCCAGATGCATATGAGCGGCTCATCCTAGATGTCTTCTGTGGCTCCCAGATGCACTTTGTCCGATCTGACGAACTCTCTGAGGCATGGAGGATCTTTACACCTCTACTTCATAAAATTGAAAAGGAAAAGATAAAACCTATACCTTACGTGTAAGTACATTATATATAACTTATATGTAATCACAGATGGATTAACCCTTCGCACGCGGAAATTATTTTACACTATTTTAAAGTAACATGTAATTACATACAACAGTTTTTTTAATAAAATGTAAAGTTAATTTTTTTAAGTTTTAGAAACATAAAGGAACATAAAAAATATATTAATTTATATTTAAAGTTAAAATTATAATTTTTAACACTATTTTATTGTAGATGTACAATTATAATGAAAAGTACAAATATTAAATTTTTTAACATTTTAGTTGAAACTTTTAACAGTATCTGTCATTTATAATACAATAATAACTACAACAAAATAATTTAAAACTAGAAAACAGAAAACGAATGATAAGTGTTGAAAACAATGTGCTTGGGTGGAGCGACAGACTGAGGATATTTTCATTTTACGTGTGTGCAAAGGCAGAAGACGGAGCCGCACCCATGCACGCTCTGGATTGGCTGTCCCACCCCTTTTCATTCACAGACGATTTACGTTTTTGATAGGCTGAGGGAGTTTGCCAAACAGTAATATTTCATTTTGGATATGTTCGTTATTCATGTTTGATGCAAAGTAGAGGCTGAGTATATATTCATTTTCCACGTGCAAAGGGTTAAATGCCATATATTAAAAAGAACTTCTACTCTCCTTCTGTTTATATCAAGAAAATTCATCATTATAAACCTTCAGTCACAGTCAACATAACTATATTGATAAAAAATGTGCTCCCATTTTGATTTTATAATACCACATTATATTTAAATGACTGTACAGCTATGATCTGATTATTTAAGTATTCATATTTATGTTGGTTTGATTTTATACATTTTTATTTAAATACAAATTATTAATAAATCCTTAAAAAGAACATGCCTCAAGATAAAAGTCAAGTAAAACAATGAAAGGATTGGGCAAACCTTTTTAACACATTCACTGTGACTGGGTCAGTATAGTCACATACTACGCACTGCTTCTTTGTTGGCCAGTGTGAGATTAGCATCAGAGGAGAGAGTGTGTATTTCATGTTAGCATGTTCGAACGAGTCTAAACTACATTTCTTTCCGGTAGTATCAGCGTGGTGTTTCTATTTTTGTCTATGTATTGTACAAGATGTATATAGTGTACATGAAGCTTTTACTGTTATGTAAATATTTAGGTTTATTTATTATGTTTATAACATGGCTGGACCCTCAAGAGGTGTTCTTTTTGAAGAGAATATGAGTTCTGGCGAGTCTGAAGACAGTAAGTTTTACAGTTCAAAGTCGTAACAGGAGATTCAGATTATGGCTTCTGATGAATATGTAAATGGACTGTAATAGATAAAACGGTGGGTTGAAGGGGATTAAGTTTAAGTAAATAATTAAGTTTTAAGTAAATTATATTAAGTAAATACCAAAATATGAACTAAAAATATTTTATGAAATGCACTATACACTGTGCAACACCATGCGCCAGCGCAACGAATGTGTTAAGTAACTCTCACCACTCTATGGATGCATAACATTAGCAAACTTGCTACGGTGTAGCATAAAATAAAGCTAAACAACATTGAACATGCTGCAATTTAGTGTAAATTAAAGCTAAAACAGTTGTAAACATGCAGCGATTCAGCGTAAACTAAAGCTAAACGGTAGTGAACATGCTGCAATTTAGTGTAAACTAAAGCTAAACAATAGTAAATATGATGGAGTTCATCATAAACTAAAGGTAAGCGGTAGTGAAAATGCTGCAATTCAGTGTAAACTAAAGGTAAGTGGTAGTGAAAATGCTGCAATTCAGTGTAAACTAAAGGTAAGCGGTAGTGAAAATGCTGCAATTCAGTGTAAACTAAAGCTAAACAGTAGTAAATATGATGGAGTTCATCATAAACTAAAGGTAAGCGGTAGTGAAAATGCTGCAATTCAGTGTAAACTAAAGCTAAACAATAGTAAATATGATGGAGTTCATCATAAACTAAAGGTAAGCGGTAGTGAAAATGCTGCAATTCAGTGTAAACTAAAGCTAAACAATAGTAAATATGATGGAGTTCATCATAAACTAAAGGTAAGCGGTAGTGAAAATGCTGCAATTCAGTGTAAACTAAAGCTAAACAATAGTAAATATGATGGAGTTCATCATAAACTAAAGGTAAGCGGTAGTGAAAATGCTGCAATTCAGTGTAAACTAAAGCTAAACAATAGTAAATATGATGGAGTTCATCATAAACTAAAGGTAAGCGGTAGTGAAAATGCTGCAATTCAGTGTAAACTAAAGCTAAACAATAGTAAATATGATGGAGTTCATCATAAACTAAAGGTAAGCGGTAGTGAAAATGCTGCAATTCAGTGTAAACTAAAGCTAAACAATAGTAAATATGATGGAGTTCATCATAAACTAAAGGTAAGCGGTAGTGAAAATGCTGCAATTCAGTGTAAACTAAAGCTAAACAATAGTAAATATGATGGAGTTCATCATAAACTAAAGGTAAACGGTAGTGATCATGCTGCAATGTAAACTAAAGTTAATCCATATTTGAACTGCACATAAGAATTGTATTAGTATGATTTCCATCAAACTTGTTGCCAATCACATAAACTACAGATAAAGGGTAGTGATCATGCTGCAATGTAAACTAAAGTTAATCCATATTTGAACTGCACATAAGAATTGTATTAGTATGATTTCCATCAAACTTGTTGCCAATCACATAAACTAAAGATAAAGGGTAGTGATCATGCTGCAATGTAAACTAAAGTTAATCCATATTTGAACTGCACATAAGAATTGTATTAGTATGATTTCCATCAAACTTGTTGCCAATCACATAAACTACAGATAAAGGGTAGTGATCATGCTGCAATGTAAACTAAAGTTAATCCATATTTGAACTGCACATAAGAATTGTATTAGTATGATTTCCATCAAACTTGTTGCCAATCACATAAACTAAAGATAAAGGGTAGTGATCATGCTGCAATGTAAACTAAAGTTAATCCATATTTGAACTGCACATAAGAATTGTATTAGTATGATTTCCATCAAAATTGTTGCCAATCACATGGATCGTTCTGTGAAATGATTAATAAATAATGGACTGATTACTTAAATGTTAACAATGAAGTATTATAGGAAAAAATTATTTCTCTTACGTCAAGTGCATTTACAGCAAATACACCGGATCTTTCCAGAAAATGTTCTAATATTTCTATTCTGCCCAACAATTGCTAGCACTTCAATGCTGTCTCTAACTGTCATTCATATTTTGGGGTTAAGTATTAGAGAAGACTTTACAGTCCTAACTTGACACCTTTAATAAAAGCATTTTTCATTTATTTTTCACAATTTAGTATTATCATTGATTATATTACTTAAAATTAGACAGTTCATCTAATAGGGCTGTTAGTGCCAGTAATTTCATTACTTATTGAGGTCTGCTACACAGCTGCTTTAAACTGCATTACATTTACATGGGACTACACTAGCACCCCACAATGGACCACAAAAACAGCTGATGGAGATACGAAATTTAGAATTGGATGAGCCACTTCAACAAGATCAATATTTCCATATATCTTCTTCTATTGTCTCCCATCAGGGACGTACGCAGGACACTATTTTGGGAGTGTCCAGTAGGGGGGTCTGAGCAGGGTTAACAAGCAGTTGGCGGGGGGGGAAGCGAACCGAGGGCTACAGAAACAAGAGCTGAGCAGTTGTTTGACAGTGGCATTGTGCCTTCTGACTGCAGACAAGGGAAGAGGCACGTATATAATGTCACTGGCCTTATCAACCATTCTCAGGAATGCCACAACTGTTAATTTAATGTTGTGTAATCATTTTCACTTCTCTTGTATTTTATTAAAACATTAAATTATAATTAATTCTATACCATTTTAACCTGCGTTTCACAACAAGCATAATGATATGAAAACTCACTAATTATTTTATTGTTAATATACAGTAAACTCTATGAGAAAAGACCCTTGTAAAACTAACAACATAAAACTGTCAGGATAAGGAAACATTTTGTTGAATTAAATCTTTTAATTTAAATATTTTTCAATCGTTCCTTCAACATTTGTTTAAAAATTGGTTTTATTTGATCCTGACTCTGGTCCACCAATAATGTCTGCCACATCAATAATGTTTCCATTTGTGACATGGGGATAATGTTGTTTGCGTCCAAAGCAAAACTTTAAAGCTGTATGTACCTGTTGTACCTCCTGGGTAATTCTAAATGAACAACAAACCTGGTAGCTGGAAGGTAAAAAATGTATGACCTCCCAGCAATGGCAGCTATCACACAAAATAAAAACGACCCTTTTGAGGACTAAGCTAATTTTAAAAAATAGGTTCTTTTTCAAATCTTATACATTTTAACGCTGAGTGAATTTTAAAATTTACTGCAGGTGACACACCGTTGCGTTAGCCATTTTTCTACTAGGATGCGCCCAATGCACCGGGACGTCCACTTTGAACGCCTGCTTGTAGCACATTTATCAAGGTGCTCCCAGCACGCGGTTTAGAAGGATGATATTTTGTGTGCATTGTCTTCAATGTTACGAAGTATTACTGTGTAGTTAATTTCTTGAATTTGTTCTTAGTTTTTTTTCAGCAAATTGAGTTTGTTTATATACTTTGAATGTATAGTAAATGGTGTACATAATATAATCTTTATAGTGTAAATAACATGGCAACCTTCACGAGGTGTTCCTTTTGAACAGAATACGAGTTATAGTGAGTCAGAAGTCAGTAAGTTTACAGTTTGAAGATATAACGGGAGATTCAGATATGTTTATTACGGCTTCTGATAATGAATAAATAGAGAGGAATAGAATGAACTGGTGGGTTGAAGGTGATTAAATATTGTAAATACCTAACATATGAACTAAAAATATTGTATGAATTACACATGAATCGATTTTACTTCTGAATATGTTGAAATATGTAAGCGTGCGGCCATGGTGCCGAGCCAGGCAAGGCTGCTCTGCACCCTAAGTTACGTGACTCCATGCGCTGCCACAGCGAATGTGTTAAACAAAGCAAAGAGTGAATGCATTATTAGGGTCCTTCTAGAAAACAATGGAGATATCCTTATATTCCAAGTGACACACATAGAAGACAATAATAGTGCAAGAGGCAATTTTCCTGGTTACAGACTTGTTGATTCCATTGGGCATAAGGTGTATGGTTTTGCAACTACGTAAAGCATCACATAGACAATGTTTCAGTTACCCTTAAGAGCTCTGATAGTGACATCTCTGTCTTGGCAATCCGAGTGTCAGAAATTACAATAGTTAATGTTTATAAACCTCCTTACATCCAGTGGCCTGCCAATAGGATTTTACCAAGTTTTTGAGCATCCTGTCCTCTATGTGGGGGAAGTCACCATAACCAATGGGACTGAACACTGATGATGAGAATGGCAGAAAGCTTGCTGACTGGGCTGAAATGAACAACCTTTGATCTTCGGTGCTTCTGCACTAACCATAGGCTAGCCAAGATAGACAACTTTCATTTCATGCGAAAAGTTGTAATTGTTTTGTTTTAGGTATGGTTCACGAGGTCCAATAGAAAGCGACGAGTTTGTGAAGAAGTGTAACTTCAAGTACTATGGCTCCTACAAATGGGTGGAGCCCAGCACAACAATGAGAGCCTAATGACACATTCCCAACAACAATGCTCATCACACTCTGTACAAATAACTTTTTATACTTGATAATTTTAGAGGTGTTTGTTGTAGTCAAGGGACGTTCACTGTTTTGGCATTCCTTTTTATGCTTTGGCAATATTTTTGCTCAATTTATACTTAAAAGCAATATTGTTTAACATAATTTAGCTTAAAGCATTCCATTAAGTAACACTCAGTGCCTGACATAATTCTCTGATATTTATTTATTGTTTAGAGAATAATTGTTGATTATATTTTTGTATCACATTTGTTCATTTGATTTTGTTTGTAGTTAAGAAGGCAATAAAATTTTATTATATTTGCTGTTGGTAAACTTGAGTGTCATTGATTCTTAGCCTACATGTTCTAAACAAGTTTTCTGGAAATTAATCAATGTTCTGGAGCTATTCTTTGTTAAATTAGAGTATAAACATTTTGCATGGTTAAATATGTTTATAGGCCTAAATGCATTCATTTAAGGCATATATTTCTTACAAAATTACTTTGTTGATAGAAGTTACAGAAAAATGTACTTTAATAATGTTTTAATAAACATATGATTATTTTAATACATATTTGCGTATAGAGTATAAATTTTGGTGCTTATAGTATTTCACAAAATAATTTACAAAAAAACTAAAAATCATAATTTAATGACTGGGTTTCCAATTAGGAAATTAAATGTTATACTAGCACATAATAAAAACAACGGATGTATTAAAACAAAATTATTTTACTCGATAACAATATTTAAATTAAAAGAAATTGTTTTGTTTATATATTTAAAGTAAATAAATGAAAAAAGCTGGAAAATGTAACATCAGTGTAAGTTGTTTATAGCTAATTCAGGAATTTGAAAATATAATTGAATGAATGTCTTTCCTCTCTTCCACTTCACCTTACATATAACTGTACAATCAATGTGAAAATATAATTATCAAATAACAAACTCAAAACATAATTTACAAAGTGATTAAAACAAGATACACAGTTAATCAATGAGAGTATAAAAAAGAAACAATAATTATAAACATGAAACTAACATAATTTATATAATGACTTACAATCTTCTACATATTAAATCTCTATCTGGGATAACCATGTTAAATAAAAAAATATTTTATATTGAAATTTCTAGAATTTAATGGTCAGGTGACCACACATACTGGGTTGTAAAGTGTTAATTATTCATAATCAGTACACATAAGTCAAAGTAGGATAGAGTGATACAACTAGGTATCTGTTGAAAAAAACCAAAATCTTCCCTGTTGAGGACAACACTGTACCGGGTCGTTTGACTGGTACATTTTTGGTTACTTGTTGTGGTTTGCCAGGCTGCCTGAGATCGCTCTTACGCTGTCGATTAGTTTATTTTCGAGGCCGTTGGCTTGGACTCTGGTCGTTCCGTGATTCCAGCTCTCGGTTTGTCAGGTTGTCCTGTCTGACTGTTTCCTTCAGCCACCCATACCTTCAACGATGACCGGCTAAGGCTCTTTAAACTTCAAGTTCCTTGAATGGGACATTTTACCCTCGGCCTGCCGTCCGGCTGAATTTCTACCATTCTCGACTGTGCTAGCCTGGCCTGAGGACCATGTGTAGAGCCAAGTTGTGACTCCGCTGCCCTCCATACATCTTTGGGTGGATTCTTCAGTCCTCAGGTCAGTGCGTTCAATTTTTGTTCCCGGCGGCTGAGCTGGCGGTGGGTGATCAAGTTAAAAAAAATTGAAAAAGAAAAAAAGAAGAAAATCTTTAAGCCACGTCCTACAAAAAAATTAATCTGAACAGTGTAATTTATTGGACACAGCCAGCCCAAGTTTTATAGGCCTAAAAAGTTTGTAACATGTTTAAAAACATTTGTTATTTTACCTTTATTGTTATTGTTATATTTAGTTTAGTTTAGTGTTATGTTCTTTTAAATTTTATTTCTAGTTAGGCCTAGTTGGTTAAGTTAGTTTGTGCTATTTATTTTTTTTTTTCTTAATTGTATTTATTGAAGTCAGTTAAATATTGAAACAGTAACGTGCTATATTTTATTTTTATTTTCTTAATTTTTAAATATTCACCAAAAGGGAATAATTTATTAATGTTTTTATTTTCCTTTAATTCGGAGCTGTCCAGGGATTCCGGCTGACTCCCTGGCCTCTGTGGAATCATGGGATGTGGGCTAATTTGTTTTGTTCAAATTTTATAAATTTTTCAATGTAAAGTTTTTCTCTTAAATTTTGTGTCTCTGGTAACTCTGCAGATAGGCACGTCGGTTTTGTAATTTTTTTGTTTTTGTAGCTTTTGTTGTTTTTTTTTATTCTTTTTAATTCTTGTTAATTTTGGTTTTCTTGTTATTTTGAGTGTAATTTTGATATTGTGGCCTTCTTCCGAAATTAATTTTTGTTGTAATAAATTAGTGTTGCTCAGCTGCCGAGTTGTAATTTAACTCTCCGACTGCCACCCGTGATCCTATCGTCTGTCTGGTTTTGAACCATCCCCCAGTTCGGCACAACTTCCAGTTTTGGTGGGGGGATGGGTCTCATTACACACTTTACATTCCTGAATACTGGAGTTGGCATTCAAAATTCCTATTAAATTGGCTATTTTCAAGAGGTTTTCAGTTTTATAGCTTTTCCATGATGAATTTTAATTATTGGAAATATATTTTTATATACCAATTTTTTAACTTTATTCTGCTTAACAAATTGTTTTTTGAATAACGATTTATGCTTTTATTTATAGTCAAAATTCATAAATATGTATTGTGAACATTTTTAGTCATTGATTACTTTGAATATTTTATAATATTTGTGGGAGGATAACGCTTAGCAATCCCTAAGAATTTATTGACAAAATTGATTTTGATTTCATAAGATCATTTTATGTAATGTATAAAATGTATTGTATATCATCTTAAATATATGTATATTTTTTTAGGAAAAAGTAGGGGACCATACTAGAAAATAAATAAGAATAACTTATTCAAAATATTAGATGGATAATTAACAGTACTTTTTATGTAGTTGAGAAATTATATAGTACTAGCCGACTACCTGTGCTCTGCTACAGGGTGGTTCTCTTCACTTCCTTATCCAACCCCCCGTAGTTCCCTCTAAACCATCACATGAAGATAAACGAACGTGCTGCAGCTTCGCCACTTCATGAATAAAAGGCATGGAGAATGGCCATAATATATATCGTATAGTTTTTGTCAGCTACCATTTTTTTTTTATTTAAAATTATGTAAAAGTTGAGTTTTATACTTGGACAAAAAGTCCAAAAGTCATCACATTATAATAACAATTATAAATAAATAAATAACAAATGATCTCCTGCCACAAACCTAAATCCAATCCATCAAGCCACAAGACCTGCCTCACTGATTCTATTGTTTTGTGGTAGCTGTCATAGTTGGGAGATCACAAAATAGTGACAATCCAGCTACCAGATTTGTTGCTCGTTTAGAACTACCCAGGGTGTTCGTACAGCTTTAAAGAATTGCTGTGGACGCGAACAACATCACACCCCACAATAGTGCTCCGTTTGGGTAAATAGTGTTCATACTAAAGCGGTCGATGTCCAATTCAATAGGGTCATGAGAGCTATTAGTGGAACTCTCATGTCAACTCCACTTCCTTGGCTCCCAGTGCTGTGCAATATAGCTCCTCCAGAGATAAGACGTCAGGAGGCACTACTCAAAGAATTCAATAAGATCTGGAATGCCCCGCACCTACCCATTATACAGGATCTCCCACATCAGAATAGTCGCTTAAAATTTCGAAACCCACCTCTACATACTGCTTTCCATTTGAGCAGATCAAACTTCTCGCCCAATACCATCCGGGCTGTAGCGTGAACAGTTTTGATGGACGTAATAAGTTCCTTAATTACTAACGATCCGTCAATACCTGTAGGTGGGATGAACCTCCCTCGTAGGGAGTGGACACTTTTAAATCGGTTCCAAACTGGTGTTGGCAGATGCAATTACCGGAAGTATAAATGGGGATTGACAGTAGATCAGTCATGTGATTGCAGGCAGTCAATCCAAACAATGGATCACATAGTTACAGAGTGCCCCCTGCGCTCTTTTATGTATGGATTGGTCAGCATACACAGAATCAGTGAGGCAGGTGATTCTGTCCCTGTAATTACTGGGTGAATCCCTCCGTAAAACAGCACAAGGGACACTCTAAAACTATGTGATCCATTGTTTAGATAGAATCCCTGCAAGCACACGACTGATCTACTGTCAATCCCCATTTGTATTTCCAGTAGTTACATCTGCCCACTCCAGTTCAGAACCAATTCAATAATGTCCACTCACTACGAAGGAGGTTCATCCCACCTACAGGTATTGACGGATCATTAATAAGGAACTTATTTTGTCCATCAAAACTGTATCATCAACGAACAGTTGGGGGATGATGTTCACATCCACAGCAAATTTTTAAAGCTGTACGTATCCCTTGGGTAGTTCTCAACGAGCAACAAACCTGGTAGCTGGACTGTCATAAGTTTGTGATCTCCCAGCTATGGCAACTACCACAAAAAAGTCCATAAAATAATACTGCAAAGAACTCACACTTTACTGGCTATTTTTCATTTTAAATAATCTCGAGATACAGTGATCAGACAGAGAAAATAAGTCTTAAGGAAGCTCACTTCATTGCATTTGGCTATACCTCAAGCCCAGGCTGTTGCTGTATTCCAGTTAATTTTAAAATGTTTTTCTAGAAATCAGGTTCTTATCTTAAATAATAAAGTTTCATGGCCTAGAAAACCCTCCTAAATCTACTTTAGGAGGCTATAATTAGCAAAACTCTGTCAGAGTTAGTGGAAATTACCTTCAACATTTAATAATAAAAACCAGTCAATTGCTACTTTATATAACTATGGCCTTATTGCACATCCACACCATAAGGTGATACTCTGTGCCAAACTTCAGCTTCATAAAGTGACCAGACAGTGAAGATTTAAGTCACAAAGGCAGGGTTTTACACAGGTTTTGCTGTTCTATGATCAGGTTATGACTGTATTCAAAAAAGTTTAGAAATTTTCCAACTGAAATCAGTTTGATTTTCTATATAACAATTTTTGTAGACTAGAAAATTCCGTCCACCCATACACCTACTATAAGGTGCTATTAGCCCACCTGTCCACCCATACACATATGGTGATATTGACCCACCTGTCCACCCATATACATACAGTAATATTGGCCCACCTGTCCATCCAAATATGTTGGTATTGGCCCATCTGTCCGCCTATATACATAAAGTGATATTGGTCCACCTGTCCACCCTTACACATATGGTGGTATTGACCCACCTGTCCACCCATACACGTGGTGATATTGACACACCTGTCTACCCATATACATACAGTTATATTGACACACCTGCCCACCCTTACACATATGTTGGTATTGGCTCACCTGCCCACCCATACACGTGGTGATATTGACACACCTGTCCACCCATATACATATGGTGGTATTGGCCCACCTGTCCACCCTTACACATACATTGATATTGGCCCACCTGTCCACCCATATACATATAGTAGGAGTGGTCCACCTGTCCACTCATACACATATGGTGATATTGACCCACCTGTCCACCTATATATTATATATAGCGATATTGGCCCAACCGTCCACTCATACAAGTACAGTTATATTGACCCACCTGTTCACCCATACACATAAGGTGATATTGACCCACCTGTCCACCCATATACATACAGTGATATTGGCCCACCTGTCCATTCATACACATATGTTAGTATTGGCCCACCTGTTTACCCATACACATATGTTGGTATTGGCCCACCTGTCCACCCATATACATGCAGTGATATTGGCCCACCTGTCCATCCATAATCATATGGTGGTATTGGCCCACCTTTCTACTCATATAAATAAAGTGATATTGGCCCCCATCCATACACATATGTTAGTATTGGCCCACCTGTCCACCTATATACATTCAGTGATATTGGCCACCTGTCCATCCATACACATATGGTGATATTGGTCCACCTGCCCACCCATACACATATGGTTATATTGACACACCTGTCCACCCATATACATACAGTGGTATTAGCCCACCTGACCACCCATATACATATGGTGGTATTGGCCCACCTGTCTACCCATATACATTCAGTGATATTGGCCCACCTGTCCACCCATATACATACAGTGGTATTGGCCCACCTGACCACCCATATACATATGGGTATTGGCCCACCTGTCTACCCATATACATACAGTGGTATTGGCCCACCTGACCACCCATATACATATGGTGGTATTGGCCCACCTGTCTACCCATATACATACAGTGGTATTGGCCCACCTGACCACCCATATACATATGGTGGTATTGGCCCACCTGTCTACCCATATACATACAGTGGTATTGGCCCACCTGACCACCCATATACATATGGTGGTATTGGCCCACCTGTCTGCCCATATACATAGAGTGAAATTGTCCCACCTGTCCACCCTTACACATATGGTGGTATTGACCCACCTGTCCACCCGTACACATACATTGATTTGGCGCACCTATCCACCCATATACATATAGTAGGAGTGGCCCACCTGTCCACCTATATATATACAGTGATATTGGTCCAACCGTCCACCCATACACATACAGTTATATTGACCAACCGTCCACCCATACACATAAGGTGATATTGACCCACCTGTCCACCCATATACATACAGTAATATTGGCCCACCTGTCCATCCAAATATGTTGGTATTGGCCCATCTGTCCGCCTATATACATAAAGTGATATTGGTCCACCTGTCCACCCTTACACATATGGTGGTATTGACCCACCTGTCCACCCATACACGTGGTGATATTGACACACCTGTCTACCCATATACATACAGTTATATTGACACACCTGCCCACCCTTACACATATGTTGGTATTGGCTCACCTGCCCACCCATACACGTGGTGATATTGACACACCTGTCCACCCATATACATATGGTGGTTTTGGCCCACCTGTCCACCCTTACACATACATTGATATTGGCCCACCTGTCCACCCATATACATATAGTAGGAGTGGTCCACCTGTCCACTCATACACATATGGTGATATTGACCCACCTGTCCACCTATATATTATATATAGCGATATTGGCCCAACCGTCCACTCATACAAGTACAGTTATATTGACCCACCTGTTCACCCATACACATAAGGTGATATTGACCCACCTGTCCACCCATATACATACAGTGATATTGGCCCACCTGTCCATTCATACACATATGTTAGTATTGGCCCACCTGTTTACCCATACACATATGTTGGTATTGGCCCACCTGTCCACCCATATACATGCAGTGATATTGGCCCACCTGTCCATCCATAATCATATGGTGGTATTGGCCCACCTTTCTACTCATATAAATAAAGTGATATTGGCCCCCATCCATACACATATGTTAGTATTGGCCCACCTGTCCACCTATATACATTCAGTGATATTGGCCACCTGTCCATCCATACACATATGGTGGTATTGGCCCACCTGTCCATCCATATACCTACAGTGATATTGGCCCACCAGTCCATCCATATGCATACAGTGGTATTGGCCCAACTGTCCATCCATATAAATACAGTGATATTGGCCCAGCTATCTATCCATACACATATGTTTGTATTGGCCCACCTATCCACCCATATACATACAGTGATACTGGCCCACCTGTCCATCCATACACACATGGTGGCATTGGCCCACCTTTCTACCCATATACATACAGTGATATTGGCCCCTATTCATACACATATGTTGGTATTGGCCCACCTGTCCACCTATATACATTCAGTGATATTGGCCACCTGTCCATTCATACACACATGGTGGTATTGGCCCACCTGTCCATCCATATACATACACTGGTATTGGCCCAACTGTCCATCCATACACATACGGTTGTATTTTCCCACCTGTCCACTCATATACATACAGTGATATTGACCCACCTGTTCACGCATACACATTTGGTGGTATTGGCCCACCTGTCCATCCATAATCATATGGTGGTATTGGCCCACCAGTCAACATATATATATACATATATATATATATATATATATATATATATATATATATATATATATATGTTGACTGCACTGCAACATAAAGACATATATATATACATATATATATATATATATATATATATATATATATATATATATATATATGTCTTTATTTTGCAGTGGTTTTCAACAAATAATGCTGATTTATAAAATTACTTAAGTCTTATTACAATTATAAGCTAATTTGAGCTATTCATAATTAAAATAAAGTTATGTATACAGTACAGTTATATATGGCCATATGAGCTTGTATTATACATTAAATACTTATATATATTTTGGTTATATGTAGTTTCAGATACACCCTGGTATGTTACGCTGGAGGAGAGTTCATTAAATAATTTAGGAGCAAAGTACGCTAATCGTTTTCTTTCAATTTCACGGTGAATGTGAGGCATCTCCAAAACATGATCCTGTCTATCTGAGATATCGGATCTTGTACTGCGAGATTGGATCTGAGACCTATTTTTTAGGTTTTCCCTCAAATATCCCGGCCTCCCAGTGGTAAGGATTCTGTAAACTAGGCATGAGGAGCGCAGGGTACAGGTATCAGTCACAGTCAGCAAACCCAGTCATCGTCGCACCTCTGAAACATGGTCAAACTTTATTAGTCCACATACACACCTGACACACATATTTTGCACTCTCTGTAATTTTTCTAAATCCCCTTTGGACACAAAGTTGCCATACACAGGGAGGCAATATTCGATCACAGAGAGCACAAGAGTCTGGACAAGGCGAAGCTTGGTCTCTTTAGGAAACAAGTACCTATGCTTGTATAACATATTTAGTCAACAATGCTGACAAACAGCACTTCCAATAAAAGAACATGTTGGAAATAACTTTCAGGTAACCACCATAATAAAACCCAATGCAAAATTCAGTAATGTGACAAAGGATATGGCAAATTTGACCAGTAATTTTACAGAGAATGATTATGTTGTTGTTTTAGCAGGAACAAATGATTTCTCTGACAATAACACTTCCACCGGAGATTTTGATATTGGTACTTTTGAAGAAATAGCCAACAATACAAATATCATATTCACAGGTATACCTATTAGATATGATAGGACAGATATAAATAAAAGTATCATCAAGACAAATGAAAGGATTAACAAGCAACTTGCTAATTTAAGAAGAAATAATTGCAACATCATGGAATTAAAAAAATCAAGATAACCAGAGAAGACCACACTAAACACGGTCTCCACCTAAACTACTTTGGTAAGCAGAAGCTGTGTGCACATATATCAGCAACTATTCAAAATCAAACAAGAAAAAGAATGAGAACCAAGAAAATATCAGTTGATAAAAGTCAAGAATGCCCTACTCAGGAGTCAGGAACTACCATACCACCATCTTCTCCAATCAATTGTGAAGTAAAAAACACTCTGCGGGTAGGTGTTTTAGATCAGTCTGCAGATATAGTGGTGCAGTACCCATTGACCCACACTTCCAAAGCTGAAATAACACTACTGCCAGATCCGCTAACACTTCAGCTCCAACCACTTAAAACAACTATACTAAGAAGAGGAATTAGTCATGGACAACTAAACAAGTCTTTTTTAGACAACATTTCGGAGTGTCCCATAGAAATAAATTAGGTATTAAATTAAATAACAAGTCAGATATAAATGAAAAAGTCATAACATTAAAACAATAAATTCCAATAGTCTGAACAAATTTTATCAAAGAAATAATGTATCCTTTTCTCATCATGATCTTAATGTAAATGCATATGTAGAAGATAAATCCTCCACAGTTCCTACTCCATCTTTTAATACCGGTAATCAAAATTTATCAAACTTCACTATATTTCATCAAAATATTCGGCACTTTTCATCTAGGTCATTGGCATTGCAGACAGTAGATGAATAAAAACCTGATGAATAAAAACCTGATATTGTTGTAATTAGTGAACATAAATTAAAAAGTCATTAAATTAATCGTGTAGTAGTGCCTAATTATATTGTTCAAAATTATTACTCTCGTCAAAAATATGGAGTTGGGGAAGTTATGATATTATGGCGTAATAATAATACTAAAAATAATATTAAAATTAAAAAGATTTCAATTCCTGCAGTTGAAAGGCTTGTTGCTGATAAAGAGATGGAATGTTGTATGGTAGAATTTAAACTTAAAAATATGTCTTATTTACTCATTGGTGTATATAGGACACCAGGCTATGCTTTTGAAACAGTATTTTTAGAAAAATTGAATAATTTATTAACCGTTATTACTAAAATATATAAAAATATTATTGTTGCAGGAGATATTAACATTGATGTCTCCAAAGTTTAATATACATAAAGTCCTGAAGAAATTTAATATACATTATCTTGTTGACTTCCCCACCAGAGTAACAACTCATTGTCAAACCTCATTTGATAATATTTTTACAACTATCGACATAAGAAAGCTTTCAATATCAGGAGTAGTGACAGAGCTCTCTGATCATGATGCTCAATTATTAGAGATATTAAAAAATAAAACTGACATTTCTAGTAATAAAACAATAACTAGAAAATGTAGAAAATTCACTTCTGAAAATTGTGAAGCTTTTGCTAATAGTTTTAAAAAATGCTGGTGGTTGGAGTTGTACTCAGCTAATGTGGAGGATAAATATAATGCTTTTTTCAATATTTTTATTTATCATTTTGACATTTGTTTTCCAGTAATAAAATCTGGTGTAAAATTAAGTAACAAAACCTGTATTACTCCAGAATTAAGAAAAGAAAAAGACAATATCATTGATTTTAGTCTAACTATTTTCTAATGATATTCTAAAATATTCTATTTTCAAACTCCCTAAGTACGCGTTACCAATGACAGCGTACTTAGGGAGTTATTAAAAGAACGACAGAAAAAGTATCGTACAAATATTAATAAGACCAAGCAAAATTTTATTGAAAATAATATTAAAAAAGCTAATAATGTTTCAAAAGCAACTTGAGGTATGATAAATACTGATATTAAAAATAATATTGTAAATATCAAAGAAGTTAAATTACTGGTAGGTAACAAAGTGTTTGAAGATCCATTAGATGTTTGTGAGTTGTTCAATGATTATTTAGGTAAGGCTGTAGACGATTCATTGATTTCCAACAAAACATCCCAATCGCCCCCAACCCCACTATCACCGGAGAATGGTAAAACATTTAATTTAAAGTCTGTAAATGAAGTCAAAATAGACAAAATATTATCATCTTTTGCAAATAAATTCTTCTCTGGGTTTGATGAAATACCTATGCCAATAATTAATAGTGCTAAGCAATTTTTAATCAAACCACTTACACCTGTAATAAATTCTCGTTTATTTCAGGAACTTTCCCTGACAAGCTTAAAATTTCAAAAATCAAAACACTGCATAAAGGTGGCAATGAGAAAGATCCATCTAACTATGGGCCTTTATCTATCTTACCTACAATATCAAAGATCTTTGAACTTGCAGTTCATTCTTGGTTATAAGAATTCTTAGAGAGTAAGAATCTATTTGATGATGCTAAACATGGGTTCAGGCCAGTTAGATCCGTTACAACAGCGGTTATTGATTGACATGTACAAACAATTATTGATGCTGTTGATAATGGTGAAAACGTAGTTGGAATATTTATGGATCTTAGCAAGGCTTTCAATAGATTATCATATCCTATTTTACTTTCAATACTACAAAAATTTGGTATTGCTGACCGTTTTTTGGAATGGTTCAAATCATATCTTGAAAATAGAACACAATATGTTGAAATATCTCGGAATACAAAATTTAACACTGTAGAAAGTGTTAGGTCATCTTTAAAGAAAATAACATTTGGAGTGTCTCAAGGATCCATTTTGGGTCCTATTCTGTTTCTATGTTATTTAAATGGTTTTCAATCAGCAGTTGTTGGAAATAAAAGCAAATTGTGTATTTATGCTGAAGACTCAAATTTCATTACTACCGGCCAGACATTAGATGAAATAGAAGCTTATGTTGCAAATAATCTTTTATCAATTCAAAACTATTTCAATAGTATCAACTTAAAATTAAATTTTAGTAAAACTAATATTATGCCTTTTGGTACTCATCGAAGAGGAAGTTTAACCCCTATTATTAATATAAACAACAATCAGATTGAACAGGTTAAACAAACTAAATTTTTGGGATTATATATTGATGATAAGGTTTCATGGACCTACCATGTTGATCAATTAACTAATAAAATATCATCGGTTTATATGTATTAAGAAATTTACCAAAATACTGTTCATTAGAAATGTTATTAAAGGTTTACCATGCCTACATACATTCTCATGTATCCTTTGGTATAGAGCTGTATGGCGCAACAAGTATCAAGAATTTAGATAGCATTTTAATTCTCCAAAAAAGAGCTATCAGGACAATGTTGAACTTGGATTATAATCAGTCTGTTAAACACTATTTTACCAATTTAAAAATTCTTACTGTTTATGGACTATATATATTACAAACTATTATGCATATTAAAACATCTGAAAGTGACATACCAACTTTGGGATTAACCCATGAGTATAATACACGCTGTAGAAACTATCCATCATTTCAAAAACATAAATTTAATATTTTTAAGAAAAAGCCATCAACTGCAGGTATTAGATTTATGCATAGTCTACCAAATCACTTTCATTTAATTACAGATTTGAAATTGTTTAAAAGGAAGTTAAAAGTATATTTAATTGATAAAGCTCTCTATTCTTTAAGTGAATTCTTTGAGAATAGTTTTATATCTATTCTCAATATTTTATATCTATTTATATATAGTTTTGTATATTAGTTATTAGCTTTAAATTGATTTAATATTTTTGTAAATTGTGATACCATTCTGTATTTATTTATGTAAATCTTGAATAAATAAATAAATGACCAGACAAAGTGAGATCACCATCGAGCATGAGGCTCAAGAGCTTTGAGGATTCACACTCATTTATTCTGATACCGCCAAGCAACACCTTACACACAGACTCCGAATCCACATTGGAAGGAATCGACAATACATTACACTTTTCCTTGGTCTATTTAATCCCATGCCTCTCAGACCAATCATGGACAATGCTTAAATCAGAATTCAAAATGGATACAGCTGTGTCAGCTTTTCCGGCATCATATGAAACACAAAGTTGAGCATCATCGGTGTATGAATACAAGCGACTATTTTGTAAGCCTGAACGCATAGTGGCGGAAAACAGAGTGAATAGAATAGGCCCGAGGCAACTACCTTCTGGAACACCAGCAACCCTACTCAAAGATGAGGAGAAATCCATCCCAATTTTAACATTTTGTCTCATATTCAACAAATAGGAATGAAACTAAGAAACCACCTCTGGTCGAAAACCATAAAAATGCATAATAGCCAACAATATACTGTGGTCGATTGAATCAAATGCATGTGAAAAATCCAGCATTGCAAGAAGAGATTCTTTCTTTTCTGTCCTTGCTTGAAGCAACGCATCACAAACTAGTAAAAGCGCAGCTGCTGTACTATGATCCTTTCTGAACCCAGACTGCAAGGCTGGAAGGATATTCTGCATTTCCAAAAATACTACCATCTGTGAAACAACTAGCTTCTCCAATATCTTAGACAGGGCAGGCGATACCGAAATCGGACGCAGGTCTGATACAGATGAAGGTGTCTTGACTTTGGGCAGAGGCAGTACAATCACCTCCTTCCATGCATCCGGAAAAGTGGAAGTGGCTAATGACTGGTTTGCTAAGTGCGTTATGGCATCAATACAATATGGACTTATCATTTTAATCATTTTTATTGATATGCCCTCAGCTCAAACAGCCTCTGATGTGATGCTATTCAAATCCTCCTGCACTTCTTTTCTTGTAATCTTCCTGAAATAGAAATCGCTAGTGATACTCTCTGATTTGTTTCTTTCATAGAACTGTACACAATCAGCTTTTTCCGTATACCTAAGCCCATACTGACAAAAAACTTATTGATTTCCTCCAAATCTTTGACAAAATTTGGTATGGCTGGATCGAATGGATCAGTAACACCACTTGTCCTTTTTTTTAGTCCAAAAGTCTTTAGAGTTTTTATGTTTCTCCATTTCAGTTTTAAAATAATTTTGTTTTAATCATCTTATTTCATGGTAGAGCATGTTTATAATCTTACAATATGTTTTTTTTTTTATCAGTTTCATTTGTTGTAGATAGTATTTTCTTTTTATAATAATCTTTTACAGTGGTTAATTGAATAATTTTCCCATTCCTCCATGGAGATTTATTTCAGGTAACTCTTTTATGTACTAGAGGCACGTTTTCATTGAAAACACATGAGTGATAGCAGAGGTAATAAAATCTAGTATGTCATGTACATTGTTCATAGACATAACGTCTTCCCACCTAATATTGGACGTACAATGTATCATCTTGTCGATGTCAAATTGGGAGTAGTTACAGTAAGTAACAAATCTAGGAGGCTCTTGTTTTTTTTTTTTTTTTTTTATATCGACATACGTCATCTTGTGATCAAATACTCTTGAGTCATAGATGGTTGACATCCACGTCACACTGTGCATATCAACATTGCCATTCATAATAATGTGATCAATCAAAGTTGCACAGGTCTTAGTAACTCTTGTAGCAACTTTAACCAACTGAGTCACCTCAAGGCTCTTAAACAGTTTATGTGCAAAGCGGGTCTCTGGTGATGATAAATCCAACAGGTTTATATTAAAATCACCCATTACAACAATATTATCTGCATACTGGGCCATATCATAAAATACAAAGTAGAGAGCGGGCCCTAGACAAGTTTAAGGCATATACCCTTGTCTGTAGGTAATGCAAATTCAGAATGATTCACTTTTACATTTCAATACTCCACAAATATGCTCCCGAAAAGGACAGTTTTCAAACTTAAGTGATTTCAGCGAGAAGCGTGAGTGTTTTTCACACATAGTGCCACTCCACCACCTCTGAAGGTAACTCCATTTCCCCTTCTATCGCTCCTAAACAATGAATATCTCTTAATAGCAAACTCATCAGAAGATTAACTATCGTTCAGCCAAGTTTCCGAAACAACAAAAATATCCAGATTTAAATCCTCTATCACAGCCTGCATTTCATCAAAGCCCGTGGAAAGAGAGTTCATATTTAGATGTGCTACCCTGACAAATTTATCAAGCTTACATGAGCATTTATTTACTGCACCACATTTCCAACATCCACACGCCCCGGTAAGCCAGATCCGTCACTGTCAACCGGAAGTTCTAGATTAAATACGGCTTCAACACCGTCAACCACAGGCCCCAGCAACCTAACTCCAACATCGTCCACCGAAAGCTCACCCTCCGGTACGGCATCTACACCATCAGCCACAGCACAGGTTTCAATAAGCCACCTCTGACAATGTCAACTGGAAATACACCAGTCACCACAGTGCCATCATACAGGGTGTCCACATAAATGTTGTCACAATTTTTCCGATAATTTTCCCTGACCCTCACAATTTAAAAAAAAAAATACATTATAGTCTAAATGTGTTGTATTTTAAGCATTACATTAAAATAATTATTCTGGAGGTATTAATCTTGCTATTAAAAGTTGTAAATAAACACTATAAAAAAATAAACAAGAAAACCCAGCCTCCCTTTATTTTCCCTCCTTTTTATACTAACATTGTACTGAAAATATACATTTCTACGAAGCTAAATTGCTAATATTTTCATTATGAACACTTACAAAAAGGAAACCTATAAGTAAATATGTATAAGAGTTTCACAAAATTAATCTTACAAGTGAAAAAAAATACATTTAAATACTTATTTCAACACTAGAGAATATTATCAGAACATATAGGCCTTAATTGTACATCTACAATAGATATTCCATGTAATAGGAATGTTTCTGCTTATAATTTTGTTATATAGTGAGGCCCGCAACCACAGCTGGTTTAAACTGCATTACATTTACATGGGACTACACTAGCGCTCCACAATGGACCACAAAAACAGCTTATGTTTTGAGACTCAAAATTTAACATTGGATGGTAAATCTATTTGTGTATAACAAAAACACATGGGACTACACCAGCATTCCACAATGGACCACAAAATAAGCTTATGTTTTGAGACTCAAAATTTAACATTGAACGGTAAATCTGTTTGTGTATAAAATCAATGATATAGGACATTGCACTATTGACCACCACTTTAATTAATTGTATAACATAACTAGAAAAATGCAACGTTAGTTAAGATTACGGCCGACCAGAGCATAAAACAATCCCCTCAAATCCATCACTAGGGCAGATTTCCCTGACTTTCCAGAATTTTTGTTCATTTCCCTGACTATATTTGTTTTCCCTGACTTTCCAGAATGTGGACACCCTGGACATAGTTAGACAATACCCCATCCGGAGCTATTTCACAGGACTTAAGCTGATTGTAGATATTCAAAAGTGCTGCTCCAAACACAGACACACCCTTTCTGTTAAGGTGCGTGCCATCCTGAGCCAGATGGTACCTTCACACCAACTGATTTCAGTTGAAGAAGACAACACCAAAGTTTCCAGTAATCAGCTCAAACTGGTCATTAAATTGTGCCATTGCAGTACCACTAATTTCAGACCTTGGTAAAATGCTGTCAACTAAGATAACACTGTTGGGAAAATGAGTACGCCACATCAATGCCTCATGCTTTCGGCACCCCCCATTGGACCCAGCACCTCCGTTATATTTCGATGGCAAGTTATTGATTCCTACATGAAAATGAATTATTTTAGGATGGTGCTGCAACAAACCCATCAATTTATGTTTTATATCTTTAATTTTTGTCCCAGTGTGTACCCTAACAGTACAACCATTGTTCTCACAAGGGTTCCCCGCATATCGAAGAATCGAATCGCCTATAAGCAAATAATCAGCATTACTATGCTCAACAATTTTGGAAGAGTGATTTTCCTCCAGGGTAGTCTGGCCTGAATCAGAATCATCTTTATTTACAATCATTGAGATTACAAATAGTGTCAGATTACAATAGTGCAAGATTACAATTTGTGATCAATTTTGGATGAGTTTCATTGAAGAATTCTTCGAGTGAGTAAAATGGTCGGTCCAGGAGCCATGCCTTCAGTGCTGATCTCAGTGAGTTCCCTCTTTTGGTGTGCATCTCTTGAGGTAGTGAGTTGTGAAGTTTTCTGCCGATGTAGGATGGTTTAGTTTCGAACAGCTTTAGGTGGTGTACTGCAACCTACACATTCTACAGCTGGCAACACATCATCAGTGGTACACACACCACTAAAAACCATAGCATCATTTACTCTGCAACTACTACTTATATAATTTATTTTAATCTTATTTTTTAGGGGATTTCTTTATTTTTTTATTTTCAAAGAGTCTGATTAACGTTTTTTTATTGCATTTTACATGACCAGAATTTTACTTCATAAACCTGAAGCACTTCTAACAACTTTAACAACTGATGCAGCAGCAGAGGTGTGGTTACTTAAAACTATAAATCAATTTTTACAAGGCACTTGATTTTGTTTATTTGGATTTAAGTTCTGCCTGGCACATTCTTTGCCTTTGACGACTTTCCATATTTTATCATTTGCTAAATTTGACCTAGATGTTAAACAACTTTGAGAGCTTAATACAAGAGTGTCGTAGTACTATCGTGTGTTTTAGAAGTGTCAGTGTGATGTAGTGTGTCATCAGTACTATCGTGTGTTTCAAAAGTGTCAGTGTGTTTTGAGTTAAAACGAACAGGCGTACACCAAGCAACAGCCGAGCGCTAACAAGGATGTGAATACCACATTCATGAGACTCTGTCTGCTGAAAAGTGTGCCTCTCACGTACTGGAACACTGTCTAATCCAAGGTTGACAAGCAACGCTGCAGCTTGCAGCTCGTTCAGGCCGCGCACCGAGTCGTAGTGCACTGCTATTTGTGCTGTATTGTTCAGGAGCAGTAGGCTCCAGTGTGACCCACCTTTCTGCTAAAGACCTTGGTCACAGTTGTTCAAAACAAAAAACACCCATGATTGTTATAAAATGACATATAGCTTAAAATCTGATCTATATAAGTTCTACTGCGTAATTTGAGAAATTGCGTCACAGTGGGATCAACAAACAAAACATTATTTTGAACTTTGGTAACTTCAGAATTCAGTAACCTGATATAATCAGTTATAATTTCATCTGATAACCATTTATTGTTCAAAACCTTCACTGAAGACTCAAGTTGAAACATTTTATTAGAGTTTACAAGCAGCTCATCTTTTAAAACATTACATATGTTTTCTTTTTTTTTTCTACCAACCTTTTTAGCCTACTATTTTCTACAATTAGATTACGATTAGCACATTGAACTCTTTTATAGTATCTTACAAGTTTACCATGTTCTGTTTGCAGATTTCTTAAGAGAGAAATTGTATCTTCAGCCCTAAACAACTTTTGACCAATGTCCTTAATCTTAACTTCTAAAGTATTATTATCATTAACCAAGCGGTCATTATTGTTAAGGTAGATATTTAATTCAGAACAGTGAGAATTTCTTTCTACATCTCTCTGTGCACTGAAACAGTCCAGTTCGTTTTTCAAGCGTTCATATTTACCACACATGCCATTAAGCTGTCTACAGACGTCATCAAACTTCAAGACAATGCTAGCAGCTCCATTGATTAATTCATTGGCATCATAATCACAATTTGGTACAAGTTTATCTAGCTTAATACCTAATTCAGAAACTATAATAATAGTATCATCGTTAAAATTAGTGCAATAAAATATGAAGCTATCCATGTCCAATAAATATCAAAGTTAGTAAAGTTCAAGGTAGTTTTACAAAAACCAAATCAATTAAACTTGTACCTTTTAAAAATTAATTACAAAAAATAAAACTGACATTACTAACCTATATAATTGATCCAAGGTTAGTAATAACAAGGCAACAATAAAACTATATTCTAATTTACCAACAATATTTCAAGCTTATTTATTTAACTAACAGTTGTTAGTTAAATAAAAACTTATTTATTTAACTAACTAAAAGTTTTTCAATAGGTAACATAATAAGCTTCCCAATAAGCGAGAGTAACAATTGGGGTGGACGATGTCTAAATCCACAGAGAGATGGAAAAACAAAGCAGCCTGGATAAAGATATAATAATATCAGGAGATGGTAGTCACTGTACCCCAGTGTATTGCGGATGGCACAACCAAAATGAAGGAGTTCAAGAGTTTTTATTCAGTCGTAGAGGCGTCTTCAGAAGACAGTCCACGTCATCAACAGATCATCAGCATGCAGAATAACAGGGAAAATTGTGTTCCCTGTGGCAGCTGGTGGCCCTGCTGCCAGCGGCAGCTGAAGTGACGTAGTCGCCCCTGCTTCTGCTGTACAGCCTTATAATTATAAATTTTGATATAATTGATGTATCAAACTTAGTACAAGCTGAGATACTTGAAGCTTCTTGTATTTTTATACAGGTTCTTAATATTGTATTGATATCTGTATATAGGACTCCTGGTTCAAATGGAAACATGTTTTGTACAACTCTTGATAAGCTTTTAAATATCATCTCTTATAAAAAGTCAAACTGTACAATTTTAATTGGCAGTGACTTTAATGTAAATATTTTAAAAAAGGATGCACTAACTGATTTGTTTCTGAATATTTTTAAATCTTATGATTTATATTGTGTAAATAAAAAACCCACAAGGGGCAAAAGTTGTCTTGACAACATTGCAACAAATATCAACCAATACTACTATAGACAAATGTTGTGGAACTACAAAATTTCTGATCATGAAATATTGTGTTTTGAGTTTCTTACGGCTAAGTCAATATGCTCTAAGTTTAATGTAGTATCTTCTAGGAAATTAGATGAAAATAGCCTTTTGAGTTTGTCATATAATCTTTTTCATGTTCAGTGAGGTTCACTTTATAGAATTTCTAGTATAGATGATGCTTTTGAATATTTTCTAAAAACCTTTTTAGATGTTTACAATCAGTGTTGCCCCAGACGGACAAAGAGAGTTAGTGAAAGATTGAAAAGAAAGGGTGCTCCTTGGTTTGATAAAGCACTGCAAAATAAAAAGAATACTCTCATACTTACGAAAGATGTTTTAAAAATACCATTGTATAACAATAATCCTCATGCAAAGTTAACATTAAATAACTATAGGAAAATGTACAGGGCTAGTATAAAACATGCAAAAGTAAAATATAATGAAGAATTTATTAAAAACTCAAAAAACAAATGCTCGGCGGCTTGGCGTGTAATAAAATCAGAATCTGGTATGTTGAAGTACAAAAAGGATCCACCACCTTTTACAGCTGACCAATTCAATGATTGGAACTCAGACTTTGGGGAGCAACTGTTAGCTAAATTTTCCAACCAGTATTCCAATGGTAAATTCACCAAATTCATGGAATGTCTGGGTAGTTTTCCCAATGTTCTGGATTTTGAGCCCTTTTCAGTTCCAAGTTTGTATAAGATCATAAAGGCATTGTCCTCCTCAAAAAGTGAGGATATTTACGGTGTATCAAATCATGTTTTGAAGTATATAGCTTCTGCAGTCCTAGAACCCTTGTCTTATTTGGTAAATCTCTCACCGAGTCAAGGTTATTTTCCAGATTGCCTTAAGGTTTCTAAAATTATTCCATTGCATAAAAAAGGAGATAGAAATGGCATTTCCAATTACCGACCCATTTCCATGGTTCCAGTGTTTTCGAAGGTATTGGAATTATGTGCAAGATCTCAGCTTTTTCAGCATTTTGACAAGTTTGGTATTTTAACTAAAAATCAGTTTGGCTTTATTCCTCAATCCTCTATGATCAAAGCTCTTGAGTGTATTGCAACAGAGATTTTGACATCTTTTGAGGCCGGTGAGCATCTAGGATTGGCCATGGTTGATTTGAAGAAGGCCTTTGACAGTGTTCCTCATAAGATTCTCTTGGAAAAACTGAGCTACTATGGAGCTCAAAATAAAGCTCTTAAATTTTTTGAAACTTACATTTATGGAAGGCAGCAAATCGTAGTATTAGATAATCAAACGTCAAATGCCAGGGAAGTATACACTGGAATCCCTCAAGGGTCAGTTTTGGGACCCTTTCTTTTCGTCATATTCATAAATGATCTGCCCAAAAATATGATCTGTAAAACTATTCTGTATGCAGATGACACCTCTTTTATAATTTCAGGTAAAAATTTTGAAACAGTTGCAGTAGGTATTGAGAGGGCAATTAGGGATTCTGCATTATGGTTTGAGGCCAATTGTTTGGAAGTTAATGAAGTTAAAACTGAGATCATAAATTTCACCTTAAGTAGGACCTCACGAGATCATCAGAATCCAATTTGACTATTAGGTATTTACCTAGAATCGACATTATCATGGGAATTCCATACTGGGTCCGTAGTCTCTAAATTATCCCGTACTTTCTATTTGCTTCGAAAATTGAAGGGCTCTGTTTCTCAAAAAATGTTAGTTATGGCCTACTTCAGCTTCTTCCATTGTTACCTGCTTTATGAAAATATGTTTTGGGGAAATAGTACTGGTGCGGCCCAGGTTCTCCAATGGCAAAAAAAAAAAGCATTGCGTATTATGGCAGGTGTTTCAAAAAGAGAGAGCTGTAAGCCCTTATTCAGACATTTTTCTATTTTGACAGTTAAAAGCATTTTATTCTTTCAAAATATTTTATATGTTAAAGAAAATCTAAATGAATTCTCTTCCAGAAGCGCCATTCATGATTATGCAACCAGACAGTCGCAAGACCTTGTCATTACTAGACCTAGATTACAAAAGTTTGCTAACAGTCATAAATACCTGCAGATCAAAATGTTTAACAAATTACCTGAGCATTTTCGTAATTTAGATATTAATATTTTTAAACGACAACTAAATAGTATTTTGGTTAACAACGCTTTTTATTCATTGCATGATTTTTTTGAATTTAGATTTATTTAGATATAGTAATGTAGTATTATTATCATGTTGCATTTTACAGGAATATGTCTCTTGATTCATTTATACTGTAAAGAAATATAGTATAGAATATTGACGATGTCTATTATACATTGTAATATGTTTTGAATGACAAATAAACGTATTTCTATTTATACCTTCGACAACATTCACAGTGGACATGTAGTTAGTCACAACACCTTCATCCACCCACACAGATGTGACTTACTCAATGTGTTGTTGAATATGGATTAGACAACTCTTGAAGAACACCCCTATATGCTATCAACACTATGAGAATAATAGCAATGGTCTAGCAACATTAAAGTATATTAATTGAAGAGCGACATAACCCATGTGTTGCACCAGGCAGTCATTGCTGCCAACCCCATCAGATATATATACGGTGCTTGTATATCTGTCCATCCTTATACATACAGTGGTATTGACCCAGCTGTCCAACCATATACATACAGTGATATTGGCCCTTATACACTTGTACACATACGGTGGTAATGACCGCCCACTCTATCAGAAATGGCGATTAGTTAATCTTTCTTAGCAGAGGGTCTTAAACAAGTATGGAACCACCTTCATTTCTTTTAAATGGGTCCAGATAAATAATTTAGATTTAGTATAACTCTGTTGAAAACTTTTTTTCTATCTTTTGAGCAGTTTATAATTTTTTTAATTAGAGGGGAGGGATCATGGAGGATATCGTAAATAGTTTAAATGAAAGGCTATGATGAGTTACCCATAATTTTAAAGTATTTTTTTCTGAATAAGAAGCCAAAAGATTCAAGTCAAAAGAACCACCCTATCGGAAATGACGACTAGTTAACCTTTCTTAACAGTGATATTCGAGTGGGAATTCAACATGTTATAAAAGCAAGTTATGAAGCTAGGTATTTGATTAAAGAAACAGAAAATTATCTTAATATGACATTATTGATGTAATGGTACAAATAACTCATAAAATAAGAACTGGCTTTTACAACATATCGAATTCCCACTCAAATATCACTGCTAAGAAATTTTTACTGACCCTATCAGTCACCATTTCTGATAGGGTGGTTCTTTTGACTTGAAACTTATGGCGTCTTATTCATTAAAAAACAGGCTTTAAAATGATGGACAACTCATCATAGCCTTTCATTTAAACTTTATCTGAAAACCTCCATGGGCCCTCCCCTCTAGGTTGAAAAAAATTACAAACTGCATCAAAAGATAGAAAAAAAAACTTTCTACAGAGGTATACTAAATCTCAATTATTTATCTGGACCCATTTAAGAGAAATAAAGGTGGTTCCATACTTTTTCAACATGCTGTATATACTAAGCCAAATACTACTAACTGACTGATCAAGCTATCTCAAAAACTACAAAACCTAATTAATAGTTAGCTGTAAGACAGGATTCTAGTCCTAACCTCGCCATTTGTATAGGAAGAAAATACAATAAAGAAATTTTTCATTTCTAAACCTAGGAATGTGAAACTTCCTGAAGGAGTCTGAAGGACAAACTGCAAATTACTTTACATGGAAGTTCTTCAATATCAGTTCCACAACTTCTAACCAATGTTACGTCAAGCTTTATTTAATAGCTTTAACTGTACATAAATTTGTAACTCTAAATATAAGGTCTCCTCATGATGAGACTGGATAACCATTTTTTTTTCTACTATGAGATGGTGATGTAACAGGCACACGTTATTAATATCCAAATAAAGATGAAACAAATTTAAAACTAAGGTTTGTTAATAGCACATACACATAAATATTCAAAAGGCTCGAGGTTCATTTTTATTTGTCTTTTGGTAGTTCAACACTCCATATTGCTTTCAAAATAAACCAAGTAGGCAGATTAAGGCACGTGTGTACTTTCTTTACAATATCAACAATCTCATTTTTGCAATGGCGAAGCATTTAAAATGAAATGAAGAATGTCTTTATTTGGTGAGGTGCAGTCCTCTCTCTAACACCTAACCTTAAAGTATTGCCGGGTCAGCTAGTTATGGGTAAATATACAATATAATATATATAAGAATCTGTATTCATATTCATTACAAAATATCTAACAAATGTTACTGTCAAATGATGAAATATTCAACATCTGATCTATGTGTGGTGTGGAGAGGAGGAACAGTGGAGTAACTGTGGGAGGGGCGGTGGAGGGGAAGATGCACAAACAGTTCTGGCAGTAATGTTATTGTTTCAGGTTTGACTGTACATATTTTGAATATAAGGTGCAAAATAAACTTGTTAAGAAAAGCTTTATTTTATGAAACTTTTAAGTCTTCATCCAAGATGATTTAAGAGATAGGACACTTTTCTGCTGCCTCTATACTTCTTGTTATTCACATTTCTAAAAACAATTTTCATACACGGCAACTAGAAGTAACTGCTCTTCCTAAATTACTGCTTTCATTAACAACAAGGCTTTAACCCGTTAATAACTATTAATAAGTCTTTACAAATACTTATAATAATACTATTATTATTATTATTATGAAAATTTGACCAAAAGAAATAAAAATAGAACATTTTCAGAGAAAACTGATTTTTTTTTATTTGAAAAAGCATGAAAATGTAATAATTCAAGACTGAATTAATAATATTATGCTCAATTTAAACAGCTATTTAAATACTTGACACTTATTAAACCAAAATATTAATATTAATAATTTTACAATATTAAAGAGTTTCAGCATTTCATGGCAATGGTCTTAATAAATATGACAATGTCATGAAAACACTTTTGAATAAGTTGCAACAAAAATTTAATAACATTGATGAATTTGCTATAGTATTTTATGTTCGAACATATTTATTCATAAGGATGAAAGAGAAAAACAAGAAGAACAGTTTTTTCCCAAAAAGAAGCTAATAGAAAAAATGCAAAAATTAACAAAATTCTAAACTAATAAAGTACTACTAGTGTTTGAATAAATATGTTAATGAAATCAGTGATTTAAGAAGAGCAGTTACTGATTACTACATTCAGTGGTGTATGTACAACACGTGAATACTACATACAACCAGTGATACATCTGTGTGACGTCTTTGACACCAATATTTTACTGCACACCATGCTTGTGATCCTTAGCATTTCTTATAGTTACCGTGCTTTTCATATTTTTTTTATTGGAATTAAAATAACTAACTTAATCTAATTTAATAGATGAATTACAATTAATAGAGCAATAAACCTGTTAGCTTTTTCTTATGAGACAGAGTGTCAAGTCTATATAAATAAAACTATTAAAATGCTAAACTGTATTTTTGTATTCAACCATTGTTTTTACAAGTGAATAATCAAAAGTTCAAGTATAGTATAACTTAATTATAACTCCAAAAACCGACTAGCATTGAGGTTTTCTAATTTCATTGTATTTTTTTAAAATTTTGAATTTGAGAGGTTGGTATTAGAGTTTAAAACCTTCAACTTCCCATGGTTGAACACAGCGCTAGTGAAGACCTATGTAAATGTCATGCAGTTTAAATCAGCTCTAGTGTCAGACCCCACTAACTACAAATATCAAGCACAAATATTTTATAAGATGTGCATCAGAATCTATAGTGTCCCTAAAATTCCCGCACCTGCAACTTTTGAACTGAAATATATTAACTAATATCTTTGAGGGGATTGTTATGACTAAAAATTATGCTTTTTGGGATATAAAAGGATTTCAATCTCCCTCCCCACCCAAAATGGGGAGAAACTTACAATTTTTAAATATAAACCCCCATCGAGTGATATCTCATTCTAAATTAGTTAATGTATTTTTGTTCAAAAGTTATGGGGGGGGGGGGGGGGGAGCTTTTGGGACACCTTGTATAATCAGGCCTACAATTTAAACTGTAGAAACTTTTTTAACATGATTTCGAGATTTTCCAGGAAAACAGAACCCTTATTATTCACACTCTGAAGTCAACTGACACAAGTGAAATCTCAAGGTGACCTCAATAAAATATGTTTTAAATTCAGAAACATGAAACCGTCTCCGTCTGTCTGTTAGAACTGACATGGTCTCAGTGACACACTTGTTAGCTCTTGCTTTAATGTAATGAATAAATATGGCATATTTATTATTTTTGTAGTAAATAACGGGAAATAAGATAATATCAACTTATATTTTGCTGTTTAAAAAATAGTTATAATCTAACTATTGTATGTGCAGGCAGGTGGGTGAGAGGGTGGGTAAATAATACCGTACATGTTGGTGGGTGGGGAGGTCATCACCACTATACGTGTGTGGGTAGGTAGGGGGACTATCACCAACGTCACTATTATGCAACAATTTTTTATTATTTTCTTACTACATATTTTCATGAAATTGTTTTGAAAAGTAGGTGAATAACCAAGATAACGAAATACAAGGTTGAAAAAAGTATGGAAACGCTTTCACAACTGTTGTATGACTTCACTTGTGAAAGTGAAATCTTGTACATGATCATGGTTACAAAGAACTTATTTTTGTATGGCATTAGCGACATTTCATCTTCTCAGGAGGATGGCCCACAAGGAGTTGAACGAAAATCTTCAAAGTAAGCCTAGGTCGAGTTTGGTATAAAATGAAAGGTTTATTCAAGAGAAATTTATTGCCACAAACTGGACTTCAAAAGGTTTATCTTTTCTAGAGTAGAGGTCATTTGTGTTTCAAAGTAACTAATTTGAACAATATTATTTCTCCGCTATTTAATGGTTTTAAGTAAATTATTCTGACCAAAAATTATACTTTATGGAACAAAATTATTTAAAAAAATTAAATTATTAAATTATCTATGGAAAAAAATAACGTTGTGAAAACATTTCCATATTTTTTTCCATCCTGTATAAAGATTTCATAGTAATATGTTAAATGGCATATACTTTTAGTCTTCTGTTTAATCGTGCTTTGCTCTACTATTGTTATATATAAAACAGCTGTTTATGACATACACTAAGTAAACATTGTGAAGAGTATTTAAATCGAGTTGCCTTTGTAATTAGTCTACATCTTTTGTGTATTCTGTTCATATTGGTACAAGGTTCTGTTATTTTCTGCATATTTAGCATGAAAATGCCATCATTGCTTCAAAATTGCGGTTTTTAGTGTTTTGCTTGATCTGAGAATAACTGTCAATTGTTTCTAACTGCAAATTTTCTGGAATAAACTTAAGTTTTATACAACAATTTTCAAATGTACTTACAGGTTATAAGTAGGATACAATACTTATATATTGATATTTCCAGCTATAACCCATAAATTATCAAAGCCCATTTTATAGTCTATAAAATAAAAAAGAAAGGTGTAATTTATGGTTATTAAAATATAGTCATTTCCCTAATGGTCTGCAAACAACTTCAATATGTCTAGTATTTCTGGCTTACTCTTTGTATTTTAGACAACACCCGGTTTCAGAAGGGTTAATAAACAGATTGTGCTGGTAGAGAATATTTCGGAAATCTTACTAGTAGCCATGGGTTTTTTTTTGGGGACAACATTCTTCCCAGATGTGTCTCCTGTCTATAGAGACATCTTGTAAAATGGCTTCCAACCGCAATTTACAAGACATGAAATGAGAAATCTATTCACAAATTTTAGTATGAGAAATATAATTCATACAAATTGACAGTATAATGTCAAACCCTTGATAGAACGTAACCATGTCATTTATAGTCATTGTTAAAGCCAATAAAATGCATATAAAAAACTTTAGATCTCCATTAAATTGGTAAATGATGATAACTAGAAAATAAATTGCAAATTTAAAATTGACAAGATTTGAATGTTTGAAAATACATATTAAAATACTTTGTTCCAATAATAACTTCCTTGTGAAACTTAACAGTAGAGCAATCTATGAGATAACAATCTATCAGATAACATTTCTATCATCCACAAGCCTTGATAAAAAGGTAGATTTTCCATGAAAATGTTGAAATTTGCATAAAAAACTAATTGTTTATTATTAGTGCAATTTTAAATGTAAAAAACAGCACCAACTAGCTATTGCAAAAGTCAATAGTAAATTGAGTTATGTTGTTTAAAACCAAGGGCAACTGAATTGCATTGTAAAAGTCAACAGTAAGTTAGTTGTTGAAAGCCAAGGACAACTGAACTGCATTGTAAAAGTCAACAGTAAGTAAGTTGTTGAAAGCCAAGGACAACTGAATTGCATTGTAAAAGTCAACGGTAAGTGAATTGTGTTGTTGAAAGCCAAGGACAACTGAATTGCATTGTAAAAGTCAACAGTAAGTGAATTGTGTTGTTGAAAGACAAGGACAACTGAATTGCATTGTAAAAGTCAACAGTTACTGAGTTGTCTTGTTGAATTGTAAGTCAAAAGTGTGTTGTAGAAAGCCAAAGGCAACTGAATTGCACTTTAACACATTGACCACCATGAGGGCCACCGGTGGCCCTCACTAGTTTTCAGCCTGGCGCCACAGCTGTTTCTACGGTAAAGTTCAATATTCATTGTTCCGAATTCTGTGTTCCATGCAACCGGAAATGACCCCCCCCCCCCCCGAGTATAGAGATAGCCGACATCCGGTCTTTTGCCCCAATTTTGTGAAGTTATTGATGAGGTACACCGGTGGCCCTCATGGCGTGGGGGCAAAACTTTACATATGCCATATGATATTACGTTTCAGCTGTTTTGTTATGATTTTTATATTTTCTTCCCGCGCACTGATCAGCTTTTGAGGTTAGGTGTTTAGTAAGCGACATTGACTTTTTTTTACAAAAACTAGCCTGTCTAACTGTCCTAAAAACTAGTTCAAATATATAAAAACTTAGTTAGGATTGCTTTATTTAAAAACAAGAGGACTGTTTTGTAGCACATTTAATGAGCTTTCAGATTATATTATTAAAAATTACGTAATACTAAAAATGGCGCTACAATTTGTGTTTGATTTATAAAAGACGCGAGGGCCACCGGTGGCCCACATGGCGCACAGCTGCACGTATGTCGTGGGCCACCGGTGGCCCTCATGGCGTCAGGCAGACATACAGTTTTACTATGGTGGCCTCAGGATGACACAACAAATTATCTACGCTGGCAGTCAACGTGTTAAAGTCAACACTAACTGAATTGTTTTGTCAAAAGCTTACAACAATTGAATATTTGTCTCTAGCTAGTAGAAATATTTTGTCTCTAGCTAGTAGAAATCTGTAAATGGTCTTACTTTATTTGGCCTAAATAAATTGCCAAAAATGCCTTTTTGTTAGACAATTATGAAATTATAAGTATTCAAAATACAAGCTTTTTTAATGTAAGGATAGATATATTTTGCAACAATACATTTCTCTCTGCTTCCCCATCTCACCAGCAACCTTGCTCACCACTACTCAATATTTCTGAATCTAGTTTAAAATATAAAATTATCTGTGTCAATCTGTTGAGAATATCAAAATAATTTCAGTTCAAATAAAGGTTAGCACGATTTATAAACATTAAAAATCATAGTCGTATTTCTGCAATGAGGTGAAGAAACATCAATAATGTAACCCCCAGAGGCAACAGGATTTATTAGCTATTGTAACTATCCTAAAATTACGTACATTGGTATATTGCATGGATACGCAACAATAAATAAATTCTCAGACAACTTCTTTTTAATTTTCAATTAATAAAATTACATACCTAGAGAACATAAATAGTAAGTTCTTGTCTGTCTTAATTACTATAGGAATGGACTGTGACAACATTTTACAAAACAATTATTTAATTAACCTGGGAAAATTTTCAAACTTAATAGGATTTAAACTGACTGTCTATTAAATTTTACATCACAGATTGCCTGAGTTGATAAACTAGTAACATATATATTTGTTTACAATTTATACAATACACTTTTTTACATAAAATACTCAGTCCTATCTTAAAAAATAAAATATTCTCCAATAAATGCTTCTCTGGAATTGACAGATTAAATTTTATAGTTATTATGTATAAAATTATCTTACTCTAGTTTTGTAATATAGTATTGGCAACCATTATTTCAGTATTTGGCAAAAACAGTCAAATTCATTAAATACATTATAACCACCCTAAATGGCTAGTTCAGAGTCAGAATTGTTATAGCACCTATTTTTTATGAATAAAAAGTGATATGTTGTAAGGACTTGGACGGTAAAATATTTAAATTAGATATAGGCACTGGTCCATCAAGTTACGCCCCCACTTGCTCCAAAATAACCTAATGTCCTCAACGTGTCAGTTACCTTAGAAATAAGAGTATCTTTAAACTTCCAGATGGTAGTATCTATTACACTGTTGTGTCTATACTCGTCACAAGTTTTCTTCAATGTGCGCACACAGTCAGCACGATAATGTTGCAGCTGGGCGTCCTCCACATCTATGGCATACGAAGTGCAACCAGAGCTGAGGCATGCCAGAGGAAAGTGGTTGTGAAGAGTTAATGCACGCTCAGGATTGTGGAAGCATTTGACGTACTGATTAGGCTTTGTGAAATTCTTACTACGATAAACATGTTGTAACATATGCATGTATCGAGGAATGTCCTTAAACCAGCCATGATCGTGCAACAAGTCGTCCAAGAAGTAAACATTTCTGACATTGTACGAAGCCCTAGTTTCATTCTTCAGAGCTAAGGCTTTAGGAAGTGCTGTATCCATAAGTGCTCTCCATGACATTTCTTTCATTGGCATGATCACTTCATCGATATCTAGAAGTGCAATGTATTCGTAAGTGTACAGGTTTTTGTACAAGCAGTCGTTGTATGGAATCAGTTCATTTTGTCGTTTGTGGTTTACCTTTTTAGTCAAGTATAAATGTTGAAATCCTGGAATATTGGGTTGGCCTCCTGGCAATGTTAGGGGCACAACATCTACTCGCCCAAGTTCACTATAATACCTCAAAACCTTGCTAATATTTGGATGTACTTGGAGTTCATAAAAGAACACTTTTTCTGCACCCAATATGCCAAGTAGTTCGATCCATTCAATAAGCCTTACTGACAGATCGTCATACAGAAAATCCAAACCTTTAACACAAACGGCAAAGCCTTTCTTTTCCTTTGGCCTGTTATAAATTACCCTAATATTATTACTAGCAATATCACATGTCTTCTCGACAACTGAAACTGAGGCTGGAACCATTTTATGAAAGGGTTGAGGAATCTGGCAAGCGATTAAATACGGTTGAAAAATACCCTGTTTGTAATTACCCCATTTTTTGTACCAAATATATTTATATTCCATTGTCTTTATGAAAACTGGTTCTTTATGATTTTCAAACCAAAATTGACAGTAAGTTTTCACAGTGGGCTCTATTCTATCAATCATACTTAAAATCCTTACTGCAGGACCTATCTTGCTTAGCTTCCGGACATCGTAGTAAGCTCCATAAAAGTGGAAAGTACCATTTGTTGTACGAAGTGTTTGCCAATAAATATTATTAAACTCTAATTCAAATATACTAGGATATTTGGCACAACTTTCATTCTTGTAAAACATATTTTTATTTTTGTATTTGTTCCAATAAGATATCGGAAGACTAGGAAGTCGTTGTTGCACTTGTTCAATGATGTTGGCCTCCGATAATGATGGAGTCTTGTCAACAAAGGGCTCAATGTTAGGAGGGCTATGGTGGGTGGTGCTCACTGTCACCTCCTGCGGTAATGCCTGCAGGAGCCTACTGCCTGCTAGTGGAATGCGAACTACATTGCCTGCCCCGTTGGTCAACCTGTAGTGGTTGGATAGATGCATCACTGCCACCATCACAGCTCCCCACAAAAACAACAGGCAAAACACTTTCCTTGCCCACCTTCCTCCAGCCATACTCCTGCAACATAATTGACACAGAATTATTTATTTATTTTAACAGAAAATGAAATTTAAAATAGATTAGTACATTTTATTATTAGCTTATACCAAAGAAAATTGGTCGGTAGGGTAAATCCCAGCTTCATAAGCAAAACGTTCTCAGTTCAATTCTAATCAGAGTCATAATAAATGTTGAAGGGCATTACCGCAACATTTATTATGGCTGATAACCACTGGCTATTCATTCGCCATTATTATATTAAGTTGGCCTTAGTTTCACTCATCTAATAATAATAATAATAATGGCTTTATTGTACAAAAGTGTTTTATACAATTGGCGAACTTAGGACTAATAAGTCCTCTCTTACAGTTAACCCTTTTATGTTAAAATAGTAAATATAACAAAGCCTAAAACATGAAATACAGAACTAAACTAAAGAAAAATAATAATAGTAATAACATTACAAAGAAGCAAATAATATAAACTAAATGAACTATTAACATATTATCAACTTTACCATTCTCTCACTCATACACTCGTTCGACCCTAATCCCAGACCCCATCCCCAGCTACCATCACAGACTCATCCGTTCAAAAAGAAAGGCTTTCAATGATGCTGCGAACCGAGCTCGACTGTCATATCTCTTTAAATATGGAGAAAGTTTATTCCAATCTCTGCAGGCAGTTACTGAAAATGAATTTGTGTAGAAAGATGTTCTATGAAGAGGAATACGTAATATTGACGAGGCTGAGCGTGTCTCCTTTGCACCAATTTTTGAGTCATCTACATCCATATTTGCCCATATCTTGACAATCTGCATCTTAAGGGTCGGCAGAGGCTATCGGAGGCTGTCGGCCATGTTGGTTTTAATCCCATAAGAACAAGGTTATTTTCAAACCGGACATACGATCACACGTATCCAAATTAAAAAGTTATTTTTAAATGAATTTTGTCCAAACAAATTGCATTTGATCAGGAATTAAATTGCACGTTGGAATTGCTTTGAGCATTCCTAATTAGTTTTATAGAAAAAAATATAAAAATTGTTTGTTTGAAGGTTTAACACAAATTTTGGATAATAAATAATGAAAATATATGGATACACAAATAACATTGTTCTTATGGCATTAAACCAACATGGCCAACTGCCTCTGCCGAATCTTAAGAATAAATAAATCAGGATTCTTATACCTCTGTTTTTTTTGTTTTATTTCATCTTGATAAAACAAATTAAAACCTTCCTCAAGCACACTATTATTTTAAAAAAACAGTAAGCCAGTAAAGCTATTATTTAAAAATGTATTTAAAAGTAAGATTTAAAACCTGACAATTTTCTGGTAAGATAAGTTTACTAGACAGAAAACTGAGGCACCACAAGATAATAGAACTCTTTGTGCCACTCATCCTGTTAGATAAGTCTACTAGACAGAACACTGAGGCACCACAAGATAATAGAACTCTTTGTGCCACTCATCCTGTTAGATAAGTCTACTAGACAGAAAACTGAGGCACCACAAGATAATAGAACTCTTTGTGCCACTCATCCTGTTAGATAAGTTTTATTATGCACTATCCCTCCTTTGAAATGCAATCATAGCCTAATGGTCTCTTACTTAATCTAATATTTAAAAAATGGTAAGATTGCTCATATATATTGGATAAGTTCAAATAATATTATAATAAAATAAAATTATAAATCATTTTCTGCTAAATTAGTTTATTTTTTAATACTGTATGCCAAAATTATAAAATTAGAACCTGCAATATCCTAGGTTTGAATTCCCAGCTGAGGAGGCTGTTGGGTGAAATTCACACAAAGGCTTGCAGCCTATGTGAATTGGTGAATTAAGTTAAAAAATACAATATTAAGGTAGCAGCTGTATGAGAGTGGCCGTCTCAGTTTGTACAATCCCCATTTATAACTGTGAAAATGTGGGATATAATTTTCTTTGTTGCTTGGTATGATTTACGAGAGTGTTATATTTCATGTGTACAGCATAAATTTAAATTTAACTCATGGCCACCATGAGAATGATGTGAAGTAATATTTGTAACTGTGAATATTCAAGACACTTGTTTGGTAGAATCGTACTTCATAAGTGAGCACAAACAACAGGAAGGATTTGTTTCACCTGAATCAGTTGGATAGTGGTGTAATGCCTCGTAACTCCATACAGAGCAGTAAAAAAAAAAAAAAAAAAAAAAACTGGCTGGAGACAAAAAGCCTGTCACACTGGAAAATCCACAATACTGTCATCATTGCATAAGTCAAAATGGCGCTACTCTTTCACTGGAAATGGATCAAAGAGATACATCAATCATATTGAGTCCAAGAAATGACAGCAACTGCTTATGCAGTGAAAAGAAAGACTGCTGTCGTTTTGATTCACAGTCATCACAGTCTTCTAACAGCATGTAACCAAACAAACCATCCCTATACTCTTGAATTAAACTAAGTTGAATTATATGTATATTCGTTAGTTGTAGTTTGAAAAACAGTACTGTATATTATACAAACCTAAACATACAAACACACGGTTTGTTGTCAGCTACCATTTATTAATTAAAAAACTATAAAAGCTGTGATAATATACAGGGTGTTACAACAAGGTGGGGCTGGCTATGCATTTTTAGATTCTTTGAGTAATTCTAAGCTAAACATGAAGAATAATATTTTTTCAATTTCCGCTTTGTTTAGCAGCTAGATACCATTTTGTTTTTTTTTTCTTATAAAACAACTTATATCTTTATTGTTATCTTTACGATTGTTCAAAACCCATTAAATGGGTTCATGTTAGAAGGTAGTATTTGATAAAAAAATATTTTTAAACTATCTTGATTATTTTCAAAATTACGGCCATTTTGTTTTTATTTTAACAAATATCTAAAAAAAATTACTGGTTTATAAAAATTGTGTAAGACACAAAATAGTTTTTAAGTAACTTTACCTTTCCAATGACAGCTCATTTGTAAAAATCGGTTAAGAGAACAATTGTATGAACTAACATTAATTCACATGCAGTTGAAATATTATCAAATTAGTAGCCATTTAGTTTTCATGTGAATTAATGTTAATTTATAATATTGTAATTCCTTAACCGATTTTTACAAATTAGGTATCATTGGAAAAGGTAAAGTTATTTAAAAATTGTTTTAAGTCTTACACAATTTTTATAAGACCAGTGGTTTTTGAGATATTTGTTGAAGTAAAGACAAAATGGCCGTAATTTTGGAAATAATCAATATATAAATTTAAAAAATGTTAAAGATAATTAAAAATATTTTTTTATCAAATACTATCTTCTAATATGAACCCATTTACAGAGTTTTGTAACAATCGTAAAGATAATACCGATAATACCAAGGATATAAATTGCTTTATGAAAAAAAAAAAAAAAAAAAATGGCATCTAGCTGCTAAACAAAGCGGAAATTGAAAAAATACTATTCTTAATTTTTAGCTTAGAATCACAATATAATTTGAAAATGTATAGCCAGCCCCACCTTTTTGTAACACCCTGTATAGAGGGTGATTTTTTAAAGTGTGCCATCATTGGGATCTTTTAAACCTGCAGAGATACAACAAACTTTAAATGGGTAACTTCACCTACTTTTCCCTCACTGATAAAAATATGCCTTATTTCATTCAAATCATGATATGATAACAAATTGAGAAAATATTAATGAGGAGTTAAGCAAGTGGTTACATACATTGAATGACATGGAAATGAATGTAAGTAAAACTAAATTTGTTAACTTTAACTGAGAGGCTTTGATTTCAATTTCAGTATCAGATTAAACAAATATACTGATAAGACAAAAGAATGTAGACAGAGAAAGTTAGTAGTTTTAAGTACTTAAGTGTAAACGAAAGGATTACTTGGGAAAACATTATTTTACTTTGCTTAGATAAATTGCTTTAAATATCAGAACATGTTATTTCCTAAACAATATTTATGATATAACATTGTTACAAGGTTTTTAATTTGCCCTAATAATTGTACATTTTTGGTTGCAATATGAAATAATTTAGTGGAGAACTGCTTCAAAATATCTCCTAAACAGGCTGAGAACCACTCAAAATCATTATGGTGTATAACTTTAAGTAAAATGAAATGAGACAGTTCTTTTCCCTTATTTGCAGAGCTAAAAATATTACCAGTCCAACATCTATATGTATATAAAGTATTAAGATTTTGTTATATAAGAAGTAATAACTAAGGAACCTTTATTACAACACTATAAATTTTAAACGCAAAACTTAAAGAGTTCCTAAATTTGGTGAAATAGTCTCTACAACAGACCTAGGTATTGTAATCAATTACCCTATCAAATAAAGAACATTGTTAATATTAAAACTTTTTGATTTAAAGTACATACAAGGCTTCTACTCTAAGAAAAAAACTGACTTTTTAAATACAGTAATTTTCTTGTTCATTTCATACTTCATGGCACAAAAATGTCATTAGTACTAATTTTTTTTCTCCTCTTTCGATCTCTCACCCTTGCTTAATAATTTTATTCTTTATGATTTTAATAATTTCATTATCTATGCACTTATTTATTCGTTTTGAGTTATTTACTGTACAAACTATTAGTTTAAATAGAGCAGCAGATGTTGCAGAGCTCTCTGATTGTTGAAGGGAATGTGGACTTTTTATTTCAATTTTTTTGAGTTTTGAATCATGTTGTCCATGTACTGGTAACAGGCCAACATTATTTTCCAAATTAGGGTCTTATTTGCAAACTGTTTATATTCATGGAAACAAAACATTCATTCATTTATTATTCATTTCGTGTTTACCACTCAAACTTAAATTATGATTAAGTCAGAGATAAATCCTTCCATACTATCTAGATATAATTCCATATTAAAACATATTTGTTCCTTGATAACCAAAGAGAAATCTCTTAGTAGTAACATTACAAATTTTACAAACTAGACAATTAATTTTAAATAAAGGATTTCCTTTCTACTGAAATTTAAGTCGTTTTCCTGTATTGTTTGAATTGTTAGACTTAGTGACGAATGAGTTCTACTGAAAGCCATTAAATGCCAAGTGAGAGACTCGAAGCACATGATGTCACAGGAGACCTTTAGCTGTGGCCTACCTTTATGCTGAATCATTTTCCAGTCCTTATGATGTGTTTTGTAAACTGCCAGTGCCAAGCCTTGGCTATCAGACTCCACTCCCACTAGCACATCATCTTGAAGGAGAAATTGTCACATGGGACATATTTTTATCAGTGAGGAAAAAGTAGGTGAAGTTACCCATTTAAAGTTTGTTGTATCTCTGCAGGTTTAAAAGATCCTATTGATGGCACACTTTAAAAAATCACCCTCTTTACAGGGTGTTACAATATGGTGGGGCTGGCTATACATTTTCAAGTCTCCAGTAAACTTTGCCTTTTCAAAATAAGGATGGTATATTCGAAATCAATAGTAGAATGTGTTACCTCCATTAAGTGGACAAAGTTAGTATTAACAAATTTTACATTATTTAAAACTTCTTTTTTGGCCCCAATACACCAAAATTCACATAGCAAAGGGTGCGTTTTTTAGCCGTATACTCATGTAGGGTTTTGCAAATTTTACTCATCTACTTTCTGAGGTATAGTAGTTAAAAAAAACTGTTCTTGAAAGTTTTCCATGTGCCTATTATTTTCTGCAGGGTCCATTATTGGACAAAAAACACGAGCCTTCTTGTTTACAAGTGAAAAAAATAGAACTTAGTGGATTTTTCTGGACATTTCAGACAGAGAGACTTATTCAAGAAAAAACATGATGGGGGTAGGACACCGGGAAGTGCCTCAACATTTTGTGTCAGTGAGTCAGTCATTACATGAATAGTATTAACGTTTAGAGTATTCCTTTATAACTTGCCCTGCTAGGCAACAACTTGAATTTGTTTAGATTATAACAGATTAGAGAATTCCTTTATTGCTTCCTCTGCTGAGCAACAAACTGAATTTGTTTAGATTATAACAGATTAGAGAATTCCTTTATTGCTTCCTCTGCTGAGCAACAAACTGAATTTGTTTAGATTATAACAGATTAGAGAATTTCTTTATTGCTTCCTCTGCTGAACAACAAACTGAATTTGTTTAGATTATAACAGATTAGAGTATTCCTTTATTGCTTCCTCTGCTGAGCAACAAACTGAATTTGTTTAGATTATTACAGATTAGAGAATTCCTTTATTGCTTGCTCTGCTGAGCAACAAACTGAATTTGTTTAGATTATAACAGATTAGAGAATTCCTTTATTGCTTCCTCTGCTGAGCAACAAACTGAATTTGTTTAGATTATAACAGATTAGAGAATTCCTTTATTGCTTCCTCTGCTGAGCAACAAACTGAATTTGTTTAGATTATAACAGATTAGAGAATTCCTTTATTGCTTTCTCTGCTGAGCAACAAACTGAATTTGTTTAGATTATAACATATTAGAGTATTCCTTTATTGCTTCCTCTGCTGAGCAACAAACTGAATTTCTTTAGATTATAACAGATTAGAGAATTCCTTTATTGCTTCCTCTGCTGAGCAACAAACTGAATTTGTTTAGATTATAACAGATTAGAGAATTCCTTTATTGCTTCCTCTGCTGGGCAACAAACTGAATTTGTTTAGATTATAACAGATTAGAGAATTCCTTTATTGCTTCCTCTGCTGAGCAACAAACTGAATTTGTTTAGATTATAACAGATTAGAGAATTCCTTTATTGCTTCCTCTGCTGAGCAACAAACTGAATTTGTTTAGATTATAACTGAATAGAGAATTCCTTTATTGCTTCCTCTGCTGAGCAACAAACTGAATTTGTTTAGATTATAACAGATTAGAGAATTCCTTTATTGCTTCCTCTGCTGAGCAACAAACTGAATTTGTTTAGATTATAACAGATTAGAGTATTCCTTTATTGCTTCCTCTGCTGAGCAACAAACTGAATTTGTTTAGATTATAACAGATTAGAGAATTCCTTTATTGCTTCCTCTGCTGAGCAACAAACTGAATTTGTTTACATTATAACAGTTTAGAGAATTCCTTTATTGCTTCCTTTGCTGAGCAACAAACTGAATTTGTTTAGATTATAACAGATTAGAGAATTCCTTTATTGCTTCCTCTGCTGAGCAACAAACTGAATTTGTTTAGATTATAAAAGATTAGAGGATTCCTTTATTGCTTGCTCTGCTGAGCAACAAACTGAATTTGTTTAGATTATAACAGATTATAGAATTCCTTTATTGCTTCCTCTGCTGAGCAACAAACTGAATTTGTTTGGATTATAACAGATTAGAGAATTCCTTTATTGCTTCCTCTGCTGAGCAACAAACTGAATTTGTTTAGATTATAACAGATAAGAGTATTCCTTTATTGCTTCCTCTGCTGAGCAACAAACTGAATTTGTTTGGATTATAACAGATAAGAGTATTCCTTTATTGCTTCCTCTGCTGAGCAACAAACTGAATTTGTTTAGATTATAACAGATTAGAGAATTCCTTTATTGCTTCCTCTGCTGAGCAACAAACTGAATTTGTTTAGATTAAAACAGATTAGAGAATTCCTTTATTGCTTCCTCTGCTGAGCAACAAACTGAATTTGTTTAGATTATAACAGATTAGAGAATTCCTTTATTGCTTCCTCTGCTGAGCAACAAACTGAATTTGTTTAGATTATAACAGATTAGAGAATTCCTTTATTGCTTCCTCTGCTGAGCAACAAACTAAATTTGTTTAGATTATAACAGATTAGAGAATTCCTTTATTGCTTCCTCTGCTGAGCAACAAACTGAATTTGTTTAGATTATAACAGATTAGAGAATTCCTTTATTGCTTTCTCTGCTGAGCAACAAACTGAATTTGTTTAGATTATAACATATTAGAGTATTCCTTTATTGCTTCCTCTGCTGAGCAACAAACTGAATTTCTTTAGATTATAACAGATTAGAGAATTCCTTTATTGCTTCCTCTGCTGAGCAACAAACTGAATTTGTTTAGATTATAACAGATTAGAGAATTCCTTTATTGCTTCCTCTGCTGAGCAACAAACTGAATTTGTTTGGATTATAACAGATTAGAGAATTCCTTTATTGCTTCCTCTGCTGAGCAACAAACTGAATTTGTTTAGATTATAACAGATTAGAGAATTCCTTTATTGCTTCCTCTGCTGAGCAACAAACTGAATTTGTTTGGATTATAACAGATTAGAGAATTCCTTTATTGCTTCCTCTGCTGAGCATCAAACTGAATTTGTTTAGATTATAACAGATTAGAGAATTCCTTTATTGCTTCCTCTGCTGAGCAACAAACTGAATTTGTTTAGATTATAACAGATTAGAGTATTCCTTTATTGCTTCCTCTGCTGAGCAACAAAATGAATTTGTTTAGATTATAACAGATTAGAGTATTCCTTTATTGCTTTCTCTGCTGAGCAACAAACTGAATTTGTTTAGATTATAACAGATTAGAGTATTCCTTTATTGCTTGCTCTGCTGAACAACAAACTGAATTTGTTTAGATTATAACAGATTAGAGTATTCCTTTATTGCTTCCTCTGCTGAGCAACAAACTGAATTTGTTTAGATTATAACATATTAGAGAATTCCTTTATTGTTTCCTCTGCTGAGCAACAAACTGAATTTGTTTACATTATAACAGTTTAGAGAATTCCTTTATTGCTTCCTTTGCTGAGCAACAAACTGAATTTGTTTAGATTATAACAGATTAGAGAATTCCTTTATTGCTTCCTTTGCTGAGCAACAAACTGAATTTGTTTAGATTATAACAGATTAGAGAATTCCTTTATTGCTTCCTCTGCTGAGCAACAAACTGAATTTGTTTAGATTATAACAGATTAGAGTATTCCTTTATTGCTTGCCCTGCTAGGCAACATCTTGAATTTTGTTTAGATTATAACAGATTAGAGTATTCCTTTATTGCTTCCTCTGCTAAGCAACAAACTGAATTTGTTTAGATTATGATTAGAGTATTCCTTTATTGCTTCCTCTGCTGAGCAACAAACTGAATTTGGTTTAGATAGTATAAAATACTAGAGTATTCCTTTATTGCTTCCTCTGCTGAGCAACAAACTGAATTTGTTTGGATTATAACAGATTAGAGAATTCCTTTATTGCTTCCTCTGCTGAGCAACAAACTGAATTTGTTTAGATTATAACAGATTAGAGAATTCCTTTATTGCTTCCTCTGCTGAGCAACAAACTGAATTTGTTTACATTATAACAGTTTAGAGAATTCCTTTATTGCTTCCTTTGCTGAGCAACAAACTGAATTTGTTTAGATTATAACAGATTAGAGAATTCCTTTATTGCTTCCTCTGCTGAGCAACAAACTGAATTTGTTTAGATTATAACAGATTAGAGTATTCCTTTATTGCTTGCCCTGCTAGGCAACATCTTGAATTTTGTTTAGATTATAACAGATTAGAGTATTCCTTTATTGCTTCCTCTGCTGAGCAACAAACTGAATTTGTTTAGATTATGATTAGAGTATTCCTTTATTGCTTCCTTTGCTGAGCAACAAACTGAATTTGTTTAGATTATAACAGATTAGAGAATTCCTTTATTGCTTCCTCTGCTGAGCAACGAACTGAATTTGTTTAGATTATAACAGATTAGAGTATTCCTTTATTGCTTGCCCTGCTAGGCAACATCTTGAATTTTGTTTAGATTATAACAGATTAGAGAATTCCTTTATTGCTTCCTCTGCTGGGCAACAAACTGAATTTGTTTAGATTATAACAGATTAGAGAATTCCTTTATTGCTTCCTCTGCTGAGCAACAAACTGAATTTGTTTAGATTATAACAGATTAGAGTATTCCTTTATTGCTTCCTCTGCTGAGCAACAAACTGAATTTGTTTAGATAATATAACAGTTTCCAACACGCAATTTCATTCTTGATAAAATGTAATTTGTTTGGAAAAATCCCTTTGAAAATAACTGTTTAATTTGGATATGCGAGGTCGAAAATAACATTGTTCTTGTGGGATTAAAACCAACATGGCCGACAGCCTCTGCAGACTGTTGAGTGAAAAAAATCTTAATATCAATAACAACTAAATGGAGATTTGATTTCAGAATATGATTAAATTTACATAGCAACATAAAAACTTGTAGTGCTTCTTTTCCGGTCGTTTTCGATCAAAATAATTTCAGTGGCTTATCACTTTAGCCTTTTTTCAAAAGTATGACAATGGTAAATATTTTAAAATAAATATATGACTGTAAAACATACATTATTCCAATATGAACTAGCGGAAGACATGCGGTACTTACCGTCACTTCGGCATACCACATCCGTAACCGGCGATAGGGGGCTGACACTCAGCAATGCCTTCTAAATCGATTACTTCTTAGACGGATGGTTCTCTAGAGTGAGGACAAGAAAGGGAGCGTTAGATAAGAAGTGTAAGGAATCACGGATCTCTGACAGATACGAGCTAATGTGCAATTATTTGATCATCACGCTAGTTGCTCAAGTAAACGAGACAGCCGACTACTGACTACCACACATTAATCTACAATTGACCTATTGTACTCAAGGATCAACATTATCTTAATTTAGGGATGCCGGGACTCGAAATGGTGGTGGTGGTAGTATCATTAACTCGATGAAAATTGTGGCACAGCAGTCGCTCGAAACTCATAATTCGAGGCGAATCAGTTTCGCGACAACAATCGTGGAGTTCAGACGCTTAGGACACATCGTAACTCTCCCGAGCCACATGGCATAAGTCATTCGGGATGCGTGATGCGTGACACAGCAGAAACTCGAAACCAATCATGGGATAGCTTACAATAGCTCGGGCCTGGTCGTTCATGGAGTGGCAGTTACTCGAGACTGGTCGTTCATGTTGTAGTAGTCACTCGAGACTGGTCGTTCATGGTGTAGCAGTCACTCGAGACTGGTCGTTCATGTTGTAGTAGTCACTCGAGACTGGTCGTTCATATTGTAGTAGTCACTCAATACTGGTCGTTCATGGTGTAGCAGTCACTCGAGACTGGTCGTTCATGGTGTAGCAGTCACTCGGGGCTGGTCGTTCATGGAGTGGCAGTCACTCGAGACTGGTCGTTCATGTTGTAGTAGTCACTCGAGACTGGTCGTTCATGGTGTAGCAGTCACTCGGGGCTGGTCGTTCATGGAGTGGCAGTCACTCGAGGCTGGTCGTTCATGTTGTAGTAGTCACTCGAGACTGGTCGTTCATGGTGTAGCAGTCACTCGAGACTGGTCATTCATGGTGTAGCAGTCACTCGAGACTGGTCGTTCATGGAGTAGCAGTCACTCGGGGCTGATCGTTCATGTTGTAGTAGTCACTCAATACTGGTCGTTCATGGTGTAGCAGTCACTCGAGACTGGTCGTTCATGGAGTGGCAGTTACTCGAGACTGGTCGTTCATGTTGTAGTAGTCACTCGAGACTGGTCGTTCATGGTGTAGCAGTCACTCGAGACTGGTCGTTCATGTTGTAGTAGTCACTCGAGACTGGTCGTTCATGGTGTAGCAGTCACTCGAGACTGGTCGTTCATGTTGTAGTAGTCACTCGAGACTGGTCGTTCATGGTGTAGCAGTCACTCGAGACTGGTCGTTCATGGTGTAGCAGTCACTTGGGGCTGGTCGTTCATGGAGTGGCAGTCACTCGAGACTGGTCGTTCATGTTGTAGTAGTCACTCGAGACTGGTCGTTCATGGTGTAGCAGTCACTCGGGGCTGGTCGTTCATGGAGTGGCAGTCACTCGAGGCTGGTCGTTCATGTTGTAGTAGTCACTCGAGACTGGTCGTTCATGGTGTAGCAGTCACTCGAGACTGGTCGTTCATGGTGTAGCAGTCACTCGAGACTGGTCGTTCATGGAGTAGCAGTCACTCGGGGCTGATCGTTCATGTTGTAGTAGTCACTCAATACTGGTCGTTCATGGTGTAGCAGTCACTCGAGACTGGTCGTTCATGGTGTAGCAGTCACTCGAGACTGGTCGTTCATGGTGTAGCAGTCACTCGAGACTGGTCGTTCATGGAGTAGCAGTCACTCGGGGCTGATCGTTCATGTTGTAGTAGTCACTCGAGACTGATCGTTCATGGTGTAGCAGTCACTCGAGACTGGTCGTTCATGGTGTAGCAGTCACTTGGATCCCGTCGTTCGAGCCGAGGTAGTTACTCTTAATTTTCCGTTCTTTCTATTGTGAAACACTTAAATAGAATATTCCTTCAAATATTCGTGTTTGAATAATTGTGTTTTCAAGCAGTTATTTGTTGCTACGTTTTACAATGTTCCGTTGTCCTGAAGTATGCTTCCAAAATGCTAATATATTCAGCGATGATTCACCTCTAACCTCAAAATATGTAAATAATTGTAGTGTTTTCAGTATTTAATAAGAAAAAAAAAAAAATGTAACGATACAGCTCACAGAAATCAGTCTCTCAAGACAGCTGGTGACTGGTGTTCTGTGAGTCACTGCGGATTCCCTCATGAGCAGATGTTCACAGAACAGTGTACTTATTGAACTAATCTTACTCCTCTTGTCAACGAAATAACACAAAAATATTGGTAAAACAGTTGGTGTAGGTAATAAATGACTTATCCAATAATAAGCCTTGGGGCCTATTGATTTAATTACTATACTACAGAACAAAATGATATTTCATAATATATGATATTAATATTAATATCATATATTAATATTAATAAATATTGGTTAGAGAGAACTTTTATTACTACCAATATTCTTCTGTTAAGGTTACTTCAAATTTATAAACCGACTAAGATATCACTGGAGTCAAGAAAAAAAGCATTAAAAATAAATTAACTTGATTCCGAAATAATAATATAACCTAAATCACTAGAAATGTTTTAAGACCTCTCGTGGAAGAAGAAGCACAGGACACGTTTCGTGGGATTTGACTGGCCACAAAGTTATGTTCTACCACACCCACTCTAGGCATTACGGATATCGTGGTGGTTTCTGCAAAGAGCGACAACAGACGACCACAAAGCCCGATAATGCCTTAAAAACTCCAGACGTGGCTGTACAACCTACTGCGTATATCAATTCACCTAATCATCAATATAATAAAAGGAATTAAAAGAGTAAGATTAGTAAAATAGTGAACATCAAAAATGTAGTAAAAATTCTAAATTAAAGTCGTTATGTGTAAACATTAACGACGAAACATGTAAAAACGAATTAAAAAACAAAACTTATTATTAAATGCAACATGGAATTATTATCGTTTTTTTAAAGCATTTAGAAAACAAGTTGAAGATAGATATAAGATACTTTGAAAGTAGTTTTTACGTTAATTTATATGAAAAATATAAGGGAAATTCTAAGGAAACTTGGAAGGTTTTAAAATAGATAAATGGTCAACGAAGAAAAGTAAATTGTTCGATTGATTTAGAGGAGGAGGAGAAGATCACTCTAGCACATGCTGATGCATTTAATATATATTTCTTGAGCATTTTTGACAAAAATAATAAGTAGCAGTCAAAAAACCCCTTGATTTGCTAGATTGAAATTGTTTTGCTAACCAATCATTATCAAAATCAATGTGTCTAGCTCCTTTATTAGAAAATGATCAAGAAAAATCAGTAAACCTTTTGAAAAATTGAGTCTCGGCGGTTCTTGATGGAGTAAACTCGACTGTAATCAAACAACATTTTAAGGAAATTAGCTCTGCATTTTTCCTGAAAGGCTTAAGAACGCTATGGTAATTCCGATTTTTAAAAAAGGTGCAAGGGATGATTGTAATAATTACAGGCCGATTTATCTACTATCTCTCTTTTGCAAAGATTATTGAAAGGGTTATGAAACAGAAATTAGTCTTAATTCTAGGAAAAATAACATACTCAGTCCCAATCAATTTGGTTTTAGAGGGGGTATCGATACGGAAGCGGCACTAGGAGAATTTATGAGCGAGTTATCAAAAGGTGTAAATGACGGGAAAATAGATAGTAGACTATTTATAGATATATAACAAAAGCCTTTGACACTCTCAAAAAAAGTTATTTTGTTTTGAGAAATATTATTGTAATGTACAATTAATTTTAATTTTAGTAGTTTGGAAGATTAATATACTGATTATATTTACTAAATATAAGAATAATTATTTTATTTTTATTTTGTACTTGTAGCTGCAGTTTAAAAAATAATTCAAATGGAAAATTAAAAAAAAAGCCTCCAAACAGCTAAAGCTTAAGACGTATTTCTCATTTACACACTGTAAAATTGTAGTAAATGTATATATTTCTTTTTGAGAACTCAGTTTTTTCTTTCTTAACAAAAAAATCAAACGTGAAATAGTTACATTCGTAGTAATGATTACTAACATGACCGTTGAAAGCGATTTCCAACAAGATGGATTTCACTGTTTAAAGTTATTACCAACATGACCGTTCAAAACGATTTCAAACAAGATGCAGTTCACTGTTTAAAGTAATTACCAACATTACCGTTCAAAGCGATTTCCAACAAGATGCAGTTCACTGTTTAAAGTAATTACCAACATGACCGTTCAAAACGATTTCAAACAAGATGCAGTTCACTGTTTAAAGTAATTACTAACATGACTGTTCAAAGCGATCTCCAACAAGATGCAGTTCACTGTTTAAAGTAATTACCAACATGACCGTTCAAAACGATTTCAAACAAGGTGCAGTTTACTGTTTAAAGTAATTACTAACATGACTGTTCAAAGCGATCTCCAACAAGATGCAGTTCACTGTTTGAAGTAATTACCAACATGACCGTTCAAAACGATTTCAAACAAGATGCAGTTCACTGTTTAAAGTAATTACCAACATTACCGTTCAAAACGATCTCCAACAAGATGCAGTTCACTGTTTAAAGTAATTACCAACATGACCGTTCAAAACGATTTCAAACAAGGTGCAGTTTACTGTTTAAAGTAATTACTAACATGACCGTTCAAAACGATTTCAAACAAGATGCAGTTCACTGTTTAAAGTAATTACTAACATGACTGTTCAAAGCGATCTCCAACAAGATGCAGTTCACTGTTTAAAGTAATTACCAACATGACCGTTCAAAACGATTTCAAACAAGGTGCAGTTTACTGTTTAAAGTAATTACCAACATGACCGTTCAAAACGATTTCAAACAAGATGCAGTTCACTGTTAAAAGTAATTACCAACATGACCGTTCAAAACGATTTCAAACAAGATGCAGTTCACTGTTTAAAGTAATTACTAACATGACTGTTCAAAGCGATTTCCAACAAGATGCAGTTCACTGTTTAAAGTAATTACCAACATGACCGTTCAAAACGATTTCAAACAAGATGCAGTTCACTGTTAAAAGTAATTACCAACATGACCGTTCAAAACGATTTCAAACAAGATGGAGTTCACTGTTAAAAGTAATTACCAACATGACCGTTCAAAACGATTTCAAACAAGATGGAGTTCACTGTTTAAAGTAATTACCAACATGACTGTTCAAAACGATTTCAAACAAGATGGAGTTCACTGTTTAAAGTAATTACCAACATGACTGTTCAAAAAGATTTCAAACAAGATAGAGTTCACTGTTTAAAGTAATTACCAACATGACTGTTCAAAACGATTTCAAACAAGGTGCAGTTTACTGTTTAAAGTAATTACCAACATGACCGTTCAAAACGATTTCAAACAAGATGGAGTTCACTGTTAAAAGTAATTACCAACATGACCGTTCAAAACGATTTCAAACAAGATGGAGTTCACTGTTTAAAGTAATTACCAACATGACCGTTCAAAACGATTTCAAACAAGATGCAGTTCACTGTTTAAAGTAATTACCAACATGACCGTTCAAAACGATTTCAAACAAGATGGAGTTCACTGTTTAAAGTAATTACCAACATGACCGTTCAAAACGATTTCAAACAAGATGGAGTTCACTGTTTAAAGTAATTACCAACATGACTGTTCAAAACGATTTCAAACAAGATGGAGTTCACTGTTTAAAGTAATTACGACATGACCATTCAAAACGATTTCAAACAAGGTGGAGTTCACTGTTAAAAGTAATTACCAACATGACCGTTCAAAACGATTTCAAACAAGATGGAGTTCACTGTTTAAAGTAATTACCAACATGACTGTTCAAAACGATTTCAAACAAGATGCAGTTCACTGTTTAAAGTAATTACTAACATGACTGTTCAAAACGATTTCAAAAGAGATGGAGTTCACTGTTTAAAGTAATTACCAACATGACCGTTCAAAACGATTTCAAACAAGATGCAGTTCACTGTTTAAAGTAATTACCAACATGACCGTTCAAAACGATTTCAAACAAGATGGAGTTCACTGTTTAAAGTAATTACCAACATGACCGTTCAAAACGATTTCAAACAATATGGAGTTCACTGTTTAAAGTAATTACCAACATGACCGTTCAAAACGATTTCAAACAAGATGCAGTTCACTGTTTAAAGTAATTACCAACATGACCATTCAAAACGATTTCAAACAAGATGGAGTTCACTGTTTAAAGTAATTACCAACATGACCATTCAAAACGATTTCAAACAAGGTGCAGTTTACTGTTTAAAGTAATTACCAACATGACCATTCAAAACGATTTCAAACAAGATGCAGTTCACTGTTAAAAGTAATTACAAACATGACCGTTCAAAACAATTTTAAACAAGATGCAGTTCACTGTTTAAAGTAATTACCAACATGACCGTTCAAAACGATTTCAAACACGATGCAATTCACTGTTTAAAGTAATTACTAACATGACCGTTCAAAACGATTTCAAACAAGATGGAGTTCACTGTTTAAAGTAATTACCAACATGACCGTTCAAAACGATTTCAAACAAGATGCAGTTCACTGTTTAAAGTAATTACTAACGTGACTGTTCAAAACGATTTCAAACAAGATGGAGTTCACTGTTAAAAGTAATTACCAACATGACCGTTCAAAACGATTTCAAACAAGATGCAGTTCACTGTTTAAAGTAATTACCAACATGACCGTTCAAAACGATTTCCAAGATGGAGTTCACTGTTTAAAGTAATTACTAACATGACTGTTCAAAGCGATTTCCAACAAGACGGAGTTCACTGTTTAAAGTAATTGCCAACATGACCGTTCAAAACGATTTCAAACAAGATGGGGTTCACCATTCAAAGTAATTACTAACAAGACAGGGTTTCCAGTCAAAGTAATTACCAACAAGATGGGTTTCACCAGTCAAAGTGATTACTAACAAGATTGGGTTCACCGTTCAAAGTAATTACCAACAAGATGGGTTTTACCAGTCAAAGCGATTACCAACAAGATGGGTTTTACCAGTCAAAGCGATTACCAACAAGATGGGTTTTACCAGTCAAAGCGATTACCAACAAGATTGGGTTCACCGTTCAAAGTAATTGCCAACAAGATGGGTTTTACCAGTCAAAGTAATTACCAACAAGATTGGGTTCACCGTTCAAAGTAATTACCAACAAGATGGGTTTTACCAGTCAAAGCGATTACCAACAAGATTGGGTTCACCGTTCAAAGTAATTACCAACAAGATGGGTTCACCAGTCAAAGCGATTACCAACAAGATTGGGTTCACCGTTCAAAGTAATTACCAACAAGATGGGTTCACCAGTCAAAGCGATTACCAACAAGATTGGGTTCACCGTTCAAAGTAATTACCAACAAGATGGGTTCACCTGTCAAAGCGATTACCAACAAGATTGGGTTCACCGTTCAAAGTAATTACCAACAAGATGGGTTTTACCAGTCAAAGCGATTACCAACAAGATTGGGTTCACCGTTCAAAGTAATTACCAACAAGATGGGTTTCACCAGTCAAAGCGATTACCAACAAGATTGGGTTCACCGTTCAAAGTAATTACCAACAAGATGGGTTTTACCAGTCAAAGCGATTACCAACAAGATGGGTTTTACCAGTCAAAGCGATTACCAACAAGATGGGTTTTACCAGTCAAAGCGATTACCAACAAGATGGGTTTTACCAGTCAAAGCGATTACCAACAAGATGGGTTTTACCAGTCAAAGCGATTACCAACAAGATTAGGTTCACCGTTCAAAGTAATTACCAACAAGATGGGTTTTACCAGTCAAAGCGATTACCAACAAGATGGGTTTTACCAGTCAAAGCGATTACCAACAAGATGGGTTTTACCAGTCAAAGCGATTACCAACAAGATTGGGTTCACCGTTCAAAGTAATTACCAACAAGATGGGTTTTTACCAGTCAAAGCGATTACCAACAAGATGGGTTTTACCAGTCAAAGCGATTACCAACAAGATGGGTTTTACCAGTCAAAGCGATTACCAACAAGATTGGGTTTACCGTTCAAAGTAATTACCAACAAGATGGGTTTTACCAGTCAAAGCGATTACCAACAAGATTGGGTTCACCGTTCAAAGTAATTACCAACAAGATGGGTTTCATCAGTCAAAGCGATTGCCAACAAGATTGGGTTCACCGTTCAAAGCGATTACCAACAAGAAGTGGTTCACCATTTAAAGTAATTACTAACAATATTGGGTTCACCAGTCAAAGTAATTACCAACAAGATGGGGTTCACTAGTCAAAGCGATTACCAACAAGATTGGGTTCACCAGTCAAAGTAATTACTAACAAGACAGGGTTTCCAGTCAAAGTAATTACCAACAAGATGGGTTTCACCAGTCAAAGTGATTACTAACAAGATTGGGTTCACCGTTAAAAGCTATTACCAACAAGATGGGGTTCACCAGTCAAAGTATATACCAACAAGATGGGTTTCACCAGTCAAAGTGATTACTAACAAGATTGGGTTCACCGTTAAAAGCTATTACCAACAAGATGGGGTTCATCATTCAAAGTAATTACTAACAAGACAGGGTTTCCAGTCAAAGTAATTACCAACAAGATGGGCTTCACCAGTCAAAGTAATTACTAACAAGATGGGTTCACCGTTAAAAGCTATTACCAACAAGATGGGGTTCACCATTCAAAGTAATTACTAACAAGACAGGGTTTCCAGTCAAAGTAATTACCAACAAGATGGGTTTCACCGTTCAAAGTAATTACAAACAAGATGGGTTTTACCAGTCAAAGTAATTACCAACAAGATGGGTTTTACCAGTCAAAGCGATTACCAACAAGAAGGTTTCACCAGTCAAAGCGATTACCAACAAGATGGGTTTTACCAGTCAAAGTGATTACTAACAAGATTGGGTTCACCGTTAAAAGCTATTACCAACAAGATGGGGTTCATCATTCAAAGTAATTACTAACAAGACAGGGTTTCCAGTCAAAGTAATTACCAACAAGATGGGCTTCACCAGTCAAAGTAATTACTAACAAGATGGGTTCACCGTTAAAAGCTATTACCAACAAGATGGGGTTCACCATTCAAAGTAATTACTAACAAGACAGGGTTTCCAGTCAAAGTAATTACCAACAAGATGGGTTTCACCGTTCAAAGTAATTACAAACAAGATGGGTTTTACCAGTCAAAGTAATTACCAACAAGATGGGTTTTACCAGTCAAAGCGATTACCAACAAGATGGGTTTTACCAGTCAAAGCGATTACCAACAAGAAGGTTTCACCAGTCAAAGCGATTACCAACAAGATGGGTTTTACCAGTCAAAGTGATTAGTAACAAGATTGGGTTCACCGTTCAAAGTAATTACCAACAAGATGGAGTTCACCGTTCAAAGCGATTACCAACAAGAAGGGGTTCACCATTCAAAGTAATTACTAACAATATTGGGTTCACCAGTCAAAGTAATTACTAACAATATTGGGTTCACCAGTCAAAGTAATTACCAACAAGATGGGTTTTACCAGTCAAAGTGATTAGTAACAAGATTGGGTTCACCGTTCAAAGCGATTACCAACAAGATTGGGTTCACCGTTCAAAGCGATTACCAACAAGAACGGGTTCACCAGTCAAAGTAATTACTAACAATATTGGGTTCACCAGTCAAAGTAATTACCAACAAGATGGGGTTCACCAGTCAAAGCGATTACCAACAAGATTGGGTTCACCATTCAAAGTAATTACCAATAGAATGAGCTTCACCAGTCAAAGTAATTACTAACAAGATGGGTTCACCGTTAAAAGCTATTACCAACAAGATGGGGTTCACCATTCAAAGTAATTACTAACAAGACAGGGTTTCCAGTCAAAGTAATTACCAACAAGATGGGTTTCACCAGTCAAAGTGATTACTAACAAGATTGGGTTCACCGTTCAAAGTAATTACCAACAAGATGGAGTTCACCAGTCAAAGCGATTACCAACAAGATTGGGTTCACCGTTCAAAGTAATTACCAACAAGATGGGTTTTACCAGTCAAAGCGATTACTAACAAGATGGGTTTTACCAGTCAAAGCGATTACCAACAAGATGGGTTTTACCAGTCAAAGCGATTACCAACAAGATTGGGTTCACCGTTCAAAGTCATTACCAACAAGATGGGTTTTACCAGTCAAAGCGATTACCAACAAGATTGGGTTCACCGTTCAAAGTAATTACCAACAAGATGGGTTTCACCAGTCAAAGCGATTACCAACAAGATTGGGTTCACCGTTCAAAGCGATTACCAACAAGAAGGGGTTCACCATTCAAAGTAATTACTAACAATATTGGGTTCACCAGTCAAAGTAATTACCAACAAGATGGGGTTCACTAGTCAAAGCGATTACCAACAAGATTGGGTTCACCAGTCAAAGTAATTACTAACAAGACAGGGTTTCCAGTCAAAGTAATTACCAACAAGATGGGTTTCACCAGTCAAAGTGATTACTAACAAGATTGGGTTCACCGTTAAAAGCTATTACCAACAAGATGGGGTTCACCAGTCAAAGTATATACCAACAAGATGGGTTTCACCAGTCAAAGTGATTACTAACAAGATTGGGTTCACCGTTAAAAGCTATTACCAACAAGATGGGGTTCACCATTCAAAGTAATTACTAACAAGACAGGGTTTCCAGTCAAAGTAATTACCAACAAGATGGGCTTCACCAGTCAAAGTAATTACTAACAAGATGGGTTCACCGTTAAAAGCTATTACCAACAAGATGGGGTTCACCATTCAAAGTAATTACTAACAAGACAGGGTTTCCAGTCAAAGTAATTACCAACAAGATGGGTTTCACCGTTCAAAGTAATTACCAACAAGATGGGTTTTACCAGTCAAAGTAATTACCAACAAGATGGGTTTAACCAGTCAAAGCGATTACCAACAAGATGGGTTTTACCAGTCAAAGCGATTACCAACAAGATGGGTTTTACCAGTCAAAGTGATTAGTAACAAGATTGGGTTCACCGTTCAAAGTAATTACCAACAAGATGGAGTTCACCGTTCAAAGCGATTACCAACAAGAAGGGGTTCACCATTCAAAGTAATTACTAACAATATTGGGTTCACCAGTCAAAGTAATTACTAACAATATTGGGTTCACCAGTCAAAGTAATTACCAACAAGATGGGTTTTACCAGTCAAAGTGATTAGTAACAAGATTGGGTTCACCGTTCAAAGCGATTACCAACAAGATTGGGTTCACCGTTCAAAGCGATTACCAACAAGAACGGGTTCACCATTCAAAGTAATTACTAACAATATTGGGTTCACCAGTCAAAGTAATTACCAACAATATTGGGTTCACCAGTCAAAGTAATTACCAACAAGATGGGGTTCACCAGTCAAAGCGATTACCAACAAGATTGGGTTCACCATTCAAAGTAATTACCAATAGAATGAGCTTCACCAGTCAAAGTAATTACTAACAAGATGGGTTCACCGTTAAAAGCTATTACCAACAAGATGGGGTTCACCATTCAAAGTAATTACTAACAAGACAGGGTTTCCAGTCAAAGTAATTACCAACAAGATGGGTTTCACCAGTCAAAGTGATTACTAACAAGATTGGGTTCACCGTTCAAAATAATTACCAACAAGATGGAGTTCACCAGTCAAAGCGATTACCAACAAGATTGGGTTCACCGTTCAAAGTAATTACCAACAAGATGGGTTTTACCAGTCAAAGCGATTACCAACAAGATTGGGTTCACCGTTCAAAGTAATTACCAACAAGATGGAGTTCACCAGTCAAAGTAATTACCAACAAGATGGGGTTCACCAGTCAAAGCGATTACCAACAAGATGGGTTTTACCAGTCAAAGCGATTACCAACAAGATGGGTTTTACCAGTCAAAGCGATTACCAACAAGATGGGTTTTACCAGTCAAAGCGATTACCATCAAGATTGGGTTCACCGTTCAAAGTAATTACCAACAAGATGGGTTTTACCAGTCAAAGCGATTACCAACAAGATGGGTTTTACCAGTCAAAGCGATTACCAACAAGATGGGTTTTACCAGTCAAAGCGATTACCAACAAGATTGGGTTCACCGTTCAAAGTAATTACCAACAAGATGGGTTTTACCAGTCAAAGCGATTACCAACAAGATGGGTTTTACCAGTCAAAGCGATTACCAACAAGATGGGTTTTACCAGTCAAAGCGATTACTAACAAGATTGGGTTCACCGTTCAAAGTCATTACCAACAAGATGGGTTTTACCAGTCAAAGCGATTACCAACAAGATTGGGTTCACCGTTCAAAGTAATTACCAACAAGATGGGTTTCACCAGTCAAAGCGATTACCAACAAGATTGGGTTCACCGTTCAAAGCGATTACCAACAAGAAGGGGTTCACCATTCAAAGTAATTACTAACAATATTGGGTTCACCAGTCAAAGTAATTACCAACAAGATGGGGTTCACTAGTCAAAGCGATTACCAACAAGATTGGGTTCACCAGTCAAAGTAATTACTAACAAGACAGGGTTTCCAGTCAAAGTAATTACCAACAAGATGGGTTTCACCAGTCAAAGTGATTACTAACAAGATTGGGTTCACCGTTAAAAGCTATTACCAACAAGATGGGGTTCACCAGTCAAAGTATATATTAACAAGATGGGTTTCACCAGTCAAAGTGATTACTAACAAGATTGGGTTCACCGTTAAAAGCTATTACCAACAAGATGGGGTTCACCATTCAAAGTAATTACTAACAAGACAGGGTTTCCAGTCAAAGTAATTACCAACAAGATGGGCTTCACCAGTCAAAGTAATTACTAACAAGATGGGTTCACCGTTAAAAGCTATTACCAACAAGATGGGGTTCACCATTCAAAGTAATTACTAACAAGACAGGGTTTCCAGTCAAAGTAATTACCAACAAGATGGGTTTCACCGTTCAAAGTAATTACCAACAAGATGGGTTTTACCAGTCAAAGTAATTACCAACAAGATGGGTTTTACCAGTCAAAGCGATTACCAACAAGATGGGTTTTACCAGTCAAAGCGATTACCAACAAGGTTTTACCAGTCAAAGCGATTACCAACAAGATGGGTTTTACCAGTCAAAGTGATTAGTAACAAGATTGGGTTCACCGTTCAAAGTAATTACCAACAAGATGGAGTTCACCGTTCAAAGCGATTACCAACAAGAAGGGGTTCACCATTCAAAGTAATTACTAACAATATTGGGTTCACCAGTCAAAGTAATTACTAACAATATTGGGTTCACCAGTCAAAGTAATTACCAACAAGATGGGTTTTACCAGTCAAAGTGATTAGTAACAAGATTGGGTTCACCGTTCAAAGCGATTACCAACAAGATTGGGTTCACCGTTCAAAGCGATTACCAACAAGAAGGGGTTCACCATTCAAAGTAATTACTAACAATATTGGGTTCACCAGTCAAAGTAATTACTAACAATATTGGGTTCACCAGTCAAAGTAATTACCAACAAGATGGGGTTCACCAGTCAAAGCGATTACCAACAAGATTGGGTTCACCATTCAAAGTAATTACCAATAGAATGAGCTTCACCAGTCAAAGTAATTACTAACAAGATGGGTTCACCGTTAAAAGCTATTACCAACAAGATGGGGTTCACCATTTAAAGTAATTACTAACAAGACAGGGTTTCCAGTCAAAGTAATTACCAACAAGATGGGTTTCACCAGTCAAAGTGATTACTAACAAGATTGGGTTCACCGTTCAAAGTAATTACCAACAAGATGGAGTTCACCAGTCAAAGCGGTTACCAACAAGATTGGGTTCACCGTTCAAAGTAATTACCAACAAGATGGGTTTTACCAGTCAAAGCGATTACCAACAAGATTGGGTTCACCGTTCAAAGTAATTACCAACAAGATGGAGTTCACCAGTCAAAGTAATTACCAACAAGATGGGGTTCACCAGTCAAAGCGATTACCAACAAGATGGGTTTTACCAGTCAAAGTAATTACCAACAAAATGGGGTTCACCAGTCAAAGTAATTAACAACAAGATGGGGTTCACCAGTCAAAGTAATTACCAACAAGATGGGATTCACCGTTCAAAGCAATTAATATTTCAAATATTTATTAATATATATATATATATATATATATATATATATATATATATATATATATATATATATATATATAGATAGATAGATAAGCATTTTTATTTACAAAAACATCAGTTAATTACAATATTATACAGATCACATAAACGGTGGAAATAGTTCCCCTCATGGGCACATGCCATGTGGGAGGGGAACGGGCCACTACCAGCCAGACGTAAAATAAAATTAAAATGTTACTATTATGTAAACAAATAAAAAATAAAAATATATGTAAATAAACTTATGTTTCATAACAATTATTACTTAAATTACAAAATTACAAAGATACACTTTTATAAACTAAATTTTGTAACATTAGAAGCCACAGCAAATAAAATTAAAATAAAAACAAATAATAATAAAGAGTACTGTAATCCGCTAAAAAAACTACCATAAAAACCTGACCTAAAACCTGGACACATTTCAGACACTTACCCACGCCCATAATTACACAATATTGATACACAAAGCATTACACATTCATACACTACAGCATACACACCTACATGAAAGATCACACAAACCTAAGAGAGATGCACCCGACTCCTCCCCACACACATGCACGTTTAGAATACACAAATTAAATACACTATCTGACATAACCTTCATATACGCACACACCTAGCATAAATAATGGGCGCAAGCACAGTGACTGTATATCACACACACACCAACCAAAACACACAGCACATGCACACACACATACATCCTCTCACGCACAATCATACCACCAACGCACTTTAAAAACCACACACGCACAATCAAACCTCACACGCATACACTCACACCTCACACATACCTCACCCCACACTATAAAAAAAAATAAAATAAAAAATAAATAAATAAATAACAAAAAAATAAATGAATAAATAAACGCACGCACTCATGCACACCAACATACACACAAAACAGACAACATTCACCCCCCCCCCCCACCTTTCAAGCACTAACATAAGTTAAAGTTTGACATTTATAAACCCAGAAAAAAACCTGTATATATAGCGACACAACTAGATATTTAACGTTATTCAGTGTACATAGATATTAATAGATTGTATATATTTTCCCTTCCGACCTCAACAAGCCATTTGTTCACACATTTTTTGAATGTACCTATTGAGCATGGAGCTGGAGCTCTGATATGGTTGGGTAAATTCAGGTATAAAACATTAGCAATATAAGAAGGATTTGTTTTGTTTATTGATTTTGTAATTTTCGGTACCGCGATTCTAAGGTTTATTGACGTTCTCGTAAAATGGCTGTGGATTTCAAGTCTATTAACTACGGTTGGGGTTTTGAAAATATATATAGCCATTACTCTAACATACAGTTGTGTAAGGGAAAAGACTTTAAATTCATTGAACAAAAGATCTGTTGAATATCTCCTACTTTTGCGGAGAGCTGTTTTAATAATTGCTTTCTGTGTCGTTTCCAAAGCACTTAAAGACGATTTGTATGTACCACCCCACGATATTACGCCATATTGAAGTAGTGATTGTACATAGGCGCAAGAAACGTTTCTAATCAGATCCTGCGTTAAGATTTTACTGAGCACTGAAAACATAAATATTAACTTTCTTAATTTGTTCCTAAGCTGTTGTATGTGCGGTACCCATTTTAAACGCATATCAAACACGATACCGAGATACTTAAACTCACTTTAAGTATCTCGGTTACAATTACCAACAAGATGAGGTTCACCGTTATTTTTCACAGCAGTGCTTAATGATTTATTTCTCACTCCTTTATTATAACAAAAATAAAATAAATTGTTAACAGAATGCATCTGCATAACAATGCAACAATGCAATCTGCATAACAACGAATAGTAACTACTGCAATTGTGGACTACATTGGGTTAAACAACGAACAGCACCCCCATTATCCAGACAGAGGTCACAGTTTAAGTATTCACCATACAATAACTGTAAATTTCGAACCATACAATTAGTCAACAGTTCAAAAATTACAGGTTTTTATATTACTTTTTTTGTTTTTTTTTTTTTTTTATCACTGCAAAGAATTAAGAATAATGCTCAAAGATCTCGCTAGAAACTGGTAGTTTTGTGCCCAAGAAAGATTTAACTATAGCTGAATTTATAGCCATTTTAAATATTGTTTGAAGATTAATGCAAGAACAGTCAACATGCTCAACTAAATACTGTAATATGTTCTTAATTAAAAATCAGCCAATGTTTCGTCCACAATGAATGTGTCGGTGGCCTAAACTGGTTTTGTAAGCAGCTAACTTCATGAATGCGTTGGAATGTGCGTAAATATGGTGCAAACCAACAAATTACTTAATTGAATTCAATTGTGTCCTCATAAACTTATTTTACGCAACCTTTTTCATCAAGCTATATGTTAGTATCGTAGTAAAGTTAAAGTCATCTAGTAGTACAATTGAATGTCATAGTAGAGATGAAATTATCTAATAGTTCAATTAAGTGTTATAGTAGAGTTCAAGTCATCTAGTAGTACGGTTTGACGTTAAAATAGAGTTGCAGTCGTCTTGTGGTACAGTTTAGTGTCAAAGTAGAGTTGGAATATATTTCCTGTTGGATCAGCGAGAAGTTCTGATCCGTTCCGGTGCAGTTTATGTACGTAATGGAGAAAGTCTATTTCTACACCAACACTATCCACCATCAGTTCGGTACCTAACTACGGCCTATCATTTTTAATTAATTCATTATTAATTACTCCGACTAAAATGGCATTCATTTCACCACTCGCTGAGGGCGATTATAGTCGGCCCGTAGCGATTTACCTAAACTTACAATAAAATCATTTTACATGGTCATCGACATAAGAAACCTATCACTGCAAGTTAGGGCTGATAAAAAGTACATTGGCCGGTCAAGGGCACTGGCTGAGCACACACCCTCCCGCCCATACACGTACTACGGTATTGACCCACCCACTCATACAGGTACTGCGGTATTGACCCACCCGACCATACACGTACTGCGGTATTGACCCACCCGCCCATAAACGTACGGAGGTTTGGCCCACGCACCCGCCTATAACGTACAAAAACATTGGAGAGTGTGTAGTATGAGTCAATATCACCGTACATGTACGGCTGGGTGGATGGTTCAGTACGATTGTACGTGTTTAGGTGGATAGTAGGGTCAGTACTAAACCTTTAAAAATGTAAATCTCTCGATCTCCTTATAAAAAATTGTTAAAGAAATTAGGTTAGAAAATATCTGTAAATATATATATATATAAGGCAAAGAATCTGCTTAGTTGGTGAAAACTGACATGTTAAGTGTATAAAATATATCAATTGAGATTTTTTTGTAGTTATGCTCGTTTATAATTAAATACGAAGTGTTGGTTGACGATCTTACTAAATATAATAGTAATAAAAGCAAATCTCCAAAGATAGTACACATTTAACAAAAACAAACAAAATAATTCTATAAATAGGAATAAACTTCGATACTATTTGTATTTATCTTATTGTTAGTAGGTGAATTAACAACCATACTTCCGCATAACACCACTTTTGTAACATCGGGTGGTAAGCAATATGCAACAAGGAGTTGTAGTTTCTCACATAGTCATGAGGTCTAACTGGATGAAAGCATTCAAATGTCAATAAATGCATAAAGTAAAATATAACAGTGAAAGTAAGGCACTAGCAACCCTTGATTATGTAATTTACAAATATACAGGCTCTCTGAATTCTGAACTCACTGATAATCTCTCTTGGTTGTTGTTACTGGTTCATTTAGAATCACAAATGTCATATTTGAAGTGTCAAAAACACCTTGGTTATCCTTCCAGCCACCATTTTTTTTTCAATTTTAAATTTATATTTCAAAAACCAAAAAGTGTATTAAACCGTAATGTTGTATGATCATTTTTTATAACATAAACATACGTTTGGAGAAAAATTATTGGTTTTCCTGTATCAAAATGTTCAAAATGGCGGCCATTTAAAATTTTAAATCCTAAATAACTCCTAAATAAATAATTATATTAAAAATTACAAAGAATAATGTTGTTTAGACAATGTAATTACTAATTCAATGTTATAACGTTTTCAAAAATCGGATAAAAAATAACAAAGAAACTATTATTTATGTGACAGTATGTACAATGCAATATGTGCTGACATAGACATGTATCAGCTGATAATAATAAAGTTATTTATGCTAGCCTTAAATCAGATGATTAGTACAACAATAAGGTTTATGTAAAAATTTGATATTTTAGAATAACAAATTTACTTTATTATTATCAGCTGTTACATGTGTGTTGCACATTGTACTGGCATATTGCATTGTCCAAACTTTCACACAAATTATCATTTCCTAGTTATTTTTCATCCAATTTTGAAAAAGGTTATATAATTGAATTAGTAATTACATTGTCTAAACAAAATTATTCTTTGTAGTTTTAATATAATTATTGATTTAGGAGATATTTAGGATTTTAAATTTTAAATGGTCACCATTTTGAAGATTTTTATACGGGAAAAGCAATCATTTTTCTCCTAACGTACGTTTAAGTTATATAGAGCCATTCAAAACTACGGTTTAATACACTTTTTGGTTTTTGAGACATATATTTAAAAGTGAAAACAACAAAATGGCGACTGAAAGGATAACCAAGGTATTTTGGAGCATTGGGGTAGAGACAATCAGTTAGCACCAGGATGAATCCTTCTTATTTTATAGTAATTATAGTTTTACTTTGTATACAAAATCTGATATTTATTTATTTATTTATATGTACATTATATAAATTAGCTTTTGAATACAACAAAAAAGGTGTAGCCTACTCTATAATCTAAATGTGAATCATTTCAACTTCCAAACGTGACAACTCTAGCACGTTTTATACAAATTATAAAATGATATTAGATAAGTGCATATGTTTATGTAATCGTGAATACTGCGTCATATACAACTATAATGAAATGTTTTACTTCGCAGATTACATAAGTTGCGCAGTTGAATGTGAGGATCTTGCAGACCTAAACATTCTTGTGTAGCTACTTAAGTATTATGGACGTGCAGTTAAAAAGCGATTATGACGGTAGCTGAATGTCATGGCTTGCAGAATAACTCACTATTGTGTAACTCCTTAAGTGTGACGCAGGGATAAAACCCCATTGTGCAGTTCGCTGAAAGAAGTCCTTGCACTGTAAAAGCAAAATGTGTAGTTCGTTGAAAGAAGTGTCCTTTCACTATAAAGCCCAATTCTATAGTTCGCTGAAAGAAGTGTCCTTGAACTGTAAAACCCAATTGTTTAGTTTGCTGAAATAAGTGTCCTTGAACTGTAAAACCCTATTGTGAAGTTCGCTGAAAGAAATGTACTTGCACTGTAAAACCCTATTGTGTAGTTCGCTGAAAGAAGTTTTCTTGCACTGTAAAACCCTATAGTGTAGTTCACTGAAAGAAATGTCCTTGCACTGTAAAACCCTATTGTGTAGTTCGCTGAAAGAAGTCCTTGTACTGTAAAAGCAAAATGTGTTCTATGACCCCCCTGACCCTTTCCTACATGTTCAGGGAGGTCAGTTGACCCCTCTGACCTCCCTGATTCCGCCGCCACTGAGTCTTATCGGATTGAAACTCTATTATGTAGCTCAAGAATTTATAATTCTTGCAGTTTAAAAACTATTGCCTAGCTCACTGAATGTGATGGTTTTGTAGGTTTAAACAACTTATAGCTTTATCGATTTATAGTTAATGTTTGACTCTCCTCAGTAGCTTAATTCTGTCAATGTAAACGTCATCAATAATTTGTCACGCGTGATTTATTCTATTGTATGTCTACTAAGTCTAGTCATTCAATATGTGTGAAAATGTGTCCCAAGTGTGCTCGCCATACGGTGACTTTCCCACGTTCACGGTCCTGACCAGTGACTTCACGTCCCACATTGAGAGATGACTTAAGATATTTTTTACCTATACTAGTTGTAAGTAATCGACATTTTTAACTCGTATTGAGACAATTTGGTTTTCGCAAGTTTTTGAAATACGCGGAAAATCTGACACAGATCGACGTCAGTAATACGTTGCGTAATGTGAAATTGATGTCGCTGACACAGCAATTAGGCACGATGATGCCTCGAACATAACAAAAGGCGTTGCTAGGGAGAAAGCGACATCAGCTCTGTGGTCTAAGGCTTCCGTCGGGTCGAGCAGCACGCACTACACCACAAGTTACTGCACAATACTTCCTCAAGTTTTGTATTTAAATAGAATATTAATTTTCCATTATATAAAATTCATGGACTAATGAAGAACAGTTTTAGGGACAGTATGGGCTTGTTTAAGGAATGGGAACATCCCGTCAAATTTCAGCTTTAAAGGAATAACGTGTTGGATATTTGAGGTGTAAATGGTGGCTCAAACTTGGCTCAAACTTGGCTCAAACTTGGCTCAAACTTGGCTATGTTTTCTCTAGCGAGACTTTAATAAAACCTTCCTTACAACTATTTTCTTCGACCTTCTCAGCATTGTACAAGGACACTTTTTTCAGCAAACTAAACAATTGGGTTTTACAGTTCAAGGACACTTCTTTCAGCAAACTAAACAATTGGGTTTTACAGTTCAAGGACACTTCTTTCAGCGAACTATAGAATTGGGCTTTATAGTGATAGGACACTTCTTTCAACGAACTACACATTTTGCTTTTACAGTGCAAGGACACTTTTTTCAGCGAACTGCACAATGGGGTTTTATCCCTGCGTCACACTGAAGGAGTTACACAATAGTGAGTTATTCTGCAAGCCATGACATTCAGCTACCGTCATAATCGCTTTTTAACTGCACGTCCATAATACTTAAGTAGCTACACAAGAATGTTTAGGTCTGCAAGATCCTCACATTCAACTGCGCAACTTATGTAATCTGCGAAGTAAAACATTTCATTATAGTTGTATATGACGCAGTATTCACGATTACATAAACATATGCACTTATCTAATATAATTTTATAATTTGTATTAAACGTGCTAGAGTTGTCACGTTTGGAAGTTGAAATGATTCACATTTAGATTATATAGTAGGCTACACCTTTTCTGTTGTATTCAAAAGCTAATTTATATAATGTACATATAAATAAATAAATAAATATCAGATTTCGTATACAAAGTAAAACTATAATTACTATAAAATAAGAAGGATTCATCCTGGTGCTAACTGATTGTCTCTACCCCAGTGCTATAAATTGTCAAAAACCAGTTTGTTGTATTTGATGATAAGCCATTGTCACAAAGCCGAATAATTTAGACGTCAGCCATGAAGAAGGTGACCATCTGAGGCGTTCGCGACGTAAATATGTGTTAGTCTTCAGTTGACAATAAGGGATAACAGTTAACTGCTCGGTAGGGTTTTCTTTCTTTTTTTCTGTTGCATACAAAAATCAAATCTCTACATTTAAAATGTACGACGAATTCAGGGGCGTAAATTTAGATTTATGAACGGAATGTTGGTAAAAGAGCAGACCTAGGAATATATGATTAAACTGAGGAATAATTCAGTGAAAAAAATAAAATGTACATATAATTACGTACAGAAACCAAATAAATACGTTCAGCAGCCAAAATGTACAACACAAAGTGTTAACCGAGTACTTACATCCAGCCTCTAAACTGTACAACACAGTGTTAACCGAGTAATTACGACCAGCCTCCAATCTGTACAACACACAGTGTCGGCCGAGTAATTATGTCCATCCTCTAAACTGTACAACAATCAGTGTTAACCAAGTAATTACGTTCAGCATCCAACCTGTACAACACACAGTGTTAACCAAGTATTTACTGTACGTTCAGCATCCAACCTGTACAACACTCAGTGTTAACCAAGTAATTACGTTCAGCATCCAACCTGTACAACACACAGTGTTAACCAAGTAATTACGTTCAGCATCCAACCTGTACAAAGAACAGTGTTGACCAATTACGTTCACCCTCTAAACTCTACAACACACAGTATTAACCAGGTAATTACGTTCAGCATCCAACCTGTACAAACCTTAGTGTTAACCAAGTAATTACGTTCAGCATCCAACCTGTACAAGACTCAGTGTTAACCAAGTAATTACGTTCAGCATCCAACCTGTACAACACACAGTATTATCCAAGTAATTACGTTCAGCATCCAACCTGTACAACACACAGTGTTAACGAAATAATTACGTTCAGCATCCAACCTGTACAACACACAGTGTTAACCAAGTAATTACGTTCAGCATCCAACCTGTACACCACACAGTGTTAACCAAGTAATTACGTTCAGCATCCCACCTGTACAACACAGTGTTGACCAATTACGTTCACCCTTTAAACTCTACAACACACAGTATTAACCGAGTAATTACGACCAGCCTCCAACCTGTACAACACACAGTATTAACCAAGTAATTACGTTCAGCATCCAACCTGTACAACACACAGTATTAACCAAGTAATTACGTTCAGCATCCAACCTGTACAACACACAGTGTTAACCAAGTAATTACGTTCAGCATCCAACCTGTACAACACACAGTGTTGACCGAGTAATTACGTTCAGCATCCAACCTGTACAACACACAGTATTAACCAAGTAATTACGTTCAGCATCCCAACTGTACAACACACAGTATTAACCAAGTAATTACGTTCAGCATCCAACCTGTACAACACTCAGTGTTAACCAAGTAATTACGTTCAGCATCCAACCTGTACAACACACAGTGTTGACCGAGTAATTACGTTCAGCATCCAACCTGTACAACACACAGTGTTAACCAAGTAATTACGTTCAGCATCCAACCTGTACAACACTCAGTGTTGACCGAGTAATTACGACCAGCCTCCAACTTGTACAACACTCAGTGTTAACCAAGTAATTACGTTCAGCATCCAACCTGTACCACACACAGCATTAACCCAGTAATTACGTTCAGCATCCAACCTGTAAAACACACAGTATTAACCAAGTAATTACGTTCAGCATCTAACCTGTATAACACTCAGTATTAACCAAGTAATTACGTTCAGCATCAAACCTGTACAACTCAGTGTTGAGCAATTACGTTCACCCTCTAAACTCTACAACACACAGTATTAACCAAGTAATTACGTTCAGCATCCAACCTGTACCACACACAGCATTAACCAAGTAATTACGTTCAGCATCCAACCTGTACCACACACAGCATTAACCAAGTAATTACGTTCAGCATCCAACCTGTAAAACACACAGTATTAACCAAGTAATTACGTTCAGCATCCAACCTGTACCACACACAGCATTAACCAAGTAATTACGTTCAGCATCCAACCTGTACCACACACAGCATTAACCAAGTAATTACGTTCAGCATCCAACCTGTAAAACACACAGTATTAACCAAGTAATTACGTTCAGCATCCAACCTGTACCACACACAGCATTAACCAAGTAATTACGTTCAGCATCCAACCTGTAAAACACACAGTATTAACCAAGTAATTACGTTCAGCATCAAACCTGTACAACACAGTGTTGAGCAATTACGTTCACCCTCTAAACTCTACAACACACAGTATTAACCAAGTAATTACGTTCAGCATCCAACCTGTACAACACACAGTGTTAACCAAGTAATTACGTTCAGCATCCAACCTGTACCACACACAGCATTAACCAAGTAATTACGTTTAGCATCCAACCTGTACAACACACAGCATTAACCAAGTAATTACGTTCAGCATCCAACCTGTAAAACACACAGTATTAACCAAGTAATTACGTTCAGCATCCAACCTGTACAACACACAATGTTAACCAAGTAATTACGTTCAGCATCCAACCTGTACAACACTCAGTGTTAACCAAGTAATTACGTTCAGCATCCAACATGTACAACACTCAGTGTTAACCAAGTAATTACGTTCTGCATCCAACCTGTACAAAACTCAGTGTTAACCAAGTAATTACGTTCAGCATCCAACCTGTACAACACACAGTGTTAACCAAGTAATTACGTTCAGCATCAAACCTGTACAACACTCAGTGTTAACCAAGTAATTACGTTCAGCATCCAACCTGTACAAAGAACAGTGTTGACCAATTACGTTCACCCTCTAAACTCTACAACACACAGTATTAACCAAGTAATTACGTTCAGCATCCAACCTGTACAACACTTAGTGTTAACCAAGTAATTACGTTCAGCATCCAACCTGTACAAGACTCAGTGTTAACCAAGTAATTACGTTCAGCATCCAACCTGTACAACACACAGTATTATCCAAGTAATTACGTTCAGCATCCAACCTGTACAACACACAGTATTAACGAAGTAATCACGTTCAGCATCCAACCTGTACAACACACAGTGTTAACCAAGTAATTACGTTCAGCATCCAACCTGTACACCACACAGTGTTAACCAAGTAATTACGTTCTGCATCCAACCTGTACAAAACTCAGTGTTAACCAAGTAATTACGTTCAGCATCAAACCTGTACAACACTCAGTGTTAACCAAGTAATTACGTTCAGCATCCAACCTGTACAACACACAGTGTTAACCAAGTAATTACGTTCAGCATCCAACCTGTGCAACACAGTGTTAACCAAGTAATTACGTTCAGCATCCAACTTGTACAACACTCAGTGCTAACCAAGTAATTACGTTCAGCATCCAACCTGTACAAAACTCAGTGTTAACCAAGTAATTACGTTCAGCATCCAACCTGTACAACACACAGTGTTAACCAAGTAATTACGTTCAGCATCAAACCTGTACAACACTCAGTGTTAACCAAGTAATTACGTTCAGCATCCAACCTGTACAACACAGTGTTGACCAACTACGTTCACCCTCTAAACTCTACAACACACAGTATTAACCGAATAATTACGTTCAGCATCCAACCTGTACAACACAGTGTTGACCAAGTAATTACGTTCTCCCTCTAAACTCTACAACACACAGTATTAACCAATTAATTACGTTCAGCATCCAACCTGTACAACACTCAGTGTTAACCAAGTAATTACGTTCAGGATCCAACCTGTACAACACACAGTGTTAACCAAGTAATTACGTTCAGCATCCAACCTGTACAACACACAGTATTAACCAATTAATTACTTTCAGCATCCAACCTGTACAACACACAGTATTAACCAAGTAATTACGTTCAGCATCCAACCTGTACAACACACAGTATTAACCAAGTAATTACGTTCAGCATCCAACCTGTACATCCAACCTGTACAACACACAGTGTTAACCAAGTAATTACGTTCAGCATCTAACCTGTACAACACACAGTATTAACCTAGTAATTACGTTCAGCATCCAACCTGTACAACACACAGTGTTAACCAAGTAATTACGTTCAGCATCCAACCTGTACAACACTCAGTGTTAACCAAGTAATAACGTTCAGCATCCAAACTGTACAACAAACAGTGTTAACCAAGTAATTACATTCAGCATCTAACCTGTAAAACACAGTGTTGACCAATTACGTTCAACCTCTAAACTCTACAACACACAGTATTAACCGAGTAATTACAACCAGCCTCCAACCTGTATAACACACAGTATTACCCAGTAATTACGTTCAGCATCCAACCTGACAACACACATTATTAACCAAGTAATTATGTTCAGCATCCAACCTGTACAACACACAGTGTTAACCAAGTAATTACGTTCAGCATCCGACCTGTACAACACACAGTATTAACCAAGTAATTACGTTCAGCATCCAACCTGTACAACACACAGTATTAACCAAGTAATTACGTTCAGCATCCAACCTGTACAACACTCAGTGTTAACCAAGTAATTACGTTCAGCATCTAACCTGTACAACACACAGTGTTAACCAAGTAATTACGTTCAGCATCAAACCTGTACAACACTCAGTGTTAACCAAGTAATTACGTTCAGCATCCAACCTGTACAACACACAGTGTTGACCGAGTAATTACGACCAGCCTAAAACCTTTTCAACACTCAGTGTTAACCAAGTAATTACGTTCAGCATCTAACCTGTACAACACACAGTATTAACCAAGTAATTACGTTCAGCATCCAACCTGTACAACACACAGTGTTAACCAAGTAATTACCTTCAGCATCCAACCTGTACAACACACAGTGTTGACCGAGTAATTACGACCAGCCTCCAACCTGTACAACACTTACTGTTAACCAAGTAATTACGTTCAGCATCCAACCTGTACAACACACAGTGTTAACCAAGTAATTACGTTCAGCATCCAACCTGTACAACACATAGTGTTAACCAAGTAATTACGTTCAGCATCCAACCTGTACAACACACAGTGTTAACCAAGTAATTACGTTCAGCATCCAACCTGTACAACACACAGTGTTGACCGAGTAATTACGACCAGCCTCCAACCTTTTCAACACTCAGTGTTAACCAAGTAATTACGTTCAGCATCCAACCTGTACAACACACAGTATTAACCAAGTAATTACGTTCAGCATCCAACCTGTACAACACACAGTGTTAACCAAGTAATTACCTTCAGCATCCAACCTGTACAACACACAGTGTTGACCGAGTAATTACGACCAGCCTCCAACCTGTACAACACTTAGTGTTAACCAAGTAATTATGTTCAGCATCCAACCTGTACAACACACAGTGTTAACCAAGTAATTACGTTCAGCATCCAACCTGTACAACACACAGTGTTAACCAAGTAATTACGTTCAGCATCCAACCTGTACAACACACAGTGTTAACCAAGTAATTACGTTCAGCATCCAACCTGTACAACACTTAGTGTTATCCAAGTAATAACGTTCAGCATCCAACCTGTACCACACACAGCATTAACCAAGTAATTACGTTCAGCATCCAACCTGTAAAACACACAGTATTAACCAAGTAATTACGTTCAGCATCCAACCTGTACCACACACAGCATTAACCAAGTAATTACGTTCAGCATCCAACCTGTACCACACACAGCATTAACCAAGTAATTACGTTCAGCATCCAACCTGTAAAACACACAGTATTAACCAAGTAATTACGTTCAGCATCCAACCTGTACCACACACAGCATTAACCAAGTAATTATGTTCAGCATCCAACCTGTAAAACACACAGTATTAACCAAGTAATTACGTTCAGCATCCAACCTGTACAACACACAGTGTTAACCAAGTAATTACGTTCAGCATCCAACCTGTACCACACACAGCATTAACCAAGTAATTACGTTCAGCATCCAACCTGTACCACACACAGCATTAACCAAGTAATTACGTTCAGCATCCAACCTGTAAAACACACAGTATTAACCAAGTAATTACGTTCAGCATCCAACCTGTACAACACACAATGTTAACCAAGTAATTACGTTCAGCATCCAACCTGTACAACACTCAGTGTTAACCAAGTAATTACGTTCAGCATCCAACATGTACAACACTCAGTGTTAACCAAGTAATTACGTTCTGCATCCAACCTGTACAAAACTCAGTGTTAACCAAGTAATTACGTTCAGCATCCAACCTGTACAACACACAGTGTTAACCAAGTAATTACGTTCAGCATCAAACCTGTACAACACTCAGTGTTAACCAAGTAATTACGTTCAGCATCCAACCTGTACAAAGAACAGTGTTGACCAATTACGTTCACCCTCTAAACTCTACAACACACAGTATTAACCAAGTAATTACGTTCAGCATCCAACCTGTACAACACTTAGTGTTAACCAAGTAATTACGTTCAGCATCCAACCTGTACAAGACTCAGTGTTAACCAAGTAATTACGTTCAGCATCCAACCTGTACAACACACAGTATTATCCAAGTAATTACGTTCAGCATCCAACCTGTACAACACACAGTATTAACGAAGTAATCACGTTCAGCATCCAACCTGTACAACACACAGTGTTAACCAAGTAATTACGTTCAGCATCCAACCTGTACACCACACAGTGTTAACCAAGTAATTAAGTTCAGCATCCAACCTGTACAACACAGTGTTGACCAACTACGTTTACCCTCTAAACTCTACAACACACAGTATTATCCAAGTAATTACGTTCAGCATCCAACCTGTACAACACACAGTATTAACGAAGTAATCACGTTCAGCATCCAACCTGTACAACACACAGTGTTAACCAAGTAATTACGTTCAGCATCCAACCTGTACACCACACAGTGTTAACCAAGTAATTAAGTTCAGCATCCAACCTGTACAACACACAGTATAAACGAAGTAATCACGTTCAGCATCCAACCTGTACAACACACAGTGTTAACCGAGTAATTACGTTCAGTATCCAACCTGTGCAACACAGTGTTAACCAAGTAATTACGTTCAGCATCCAACTTGTACAACACTCAGTGTTAACCAAGTAATTACGTTCTGCATCCAACCTGTACAAAACTCAGTGTTAACCAAGTAATTACGTTCAGCATCCAACCTGTACAACACACAGTGTTAACCAAGTAATTACGTTCAGCATCAAACCTGTACAACACTCAGTGTTAACCAAGTAATTACGTTCAGCATCCAACCTGTACAACACAGTGTTGACCAACTACGTTCACCCTCTAAACTCTACAACACACAGTATTAACCGAATAATTACGTTCAGCATCCAACCTGTACAACACAGTGTTGACCAAGTAATTACGTTCTCCCTCTAAACTCTACAACACACAGTATTAACCAATTGATTACGTTCAGCATCCAACCTGTACAACACTCAGTGTTAACCAAGTAATTACGTTCAGCATCCAACCTGTACAACAAACAGTGTTAACCAAGTAATTACGTTCAGCATCCAACCTGTACAACAAACAGTGTTAACAAAGTAATTACGTTCAGCATCCAACCTGTACAACACACAGTATTAACCAATTAATTACTTTCAGCATCCAACCTGTACAACACACAGTATTAACCAAGTAATTACGTTCAGCATCCAACCTGTACAACACACAGTATTAACCAAGTAATTACGTTCAGCATCCAACCTGTACAACACACAGTGTTAACCAAGTAATTACGTTCAGCATCCAACCTGTACCACACACAGCATTAACCAAGTAATTACGTTCAGCATCCAACCTGTACCACACACAGCATTAACCAAGTAATTACGTTCAGCATCCAACCTGTAAAACACACAGTATTAACCAAGTAATTACGTTCAGCATCCAACCTGTACATCCAACCTGTACAACACACAGTGTTAACCAAGTAATTACGTTCAGCATCCAACCTGTACAACACACAGTATTAACCTAGTAATTACGTTCAGCATCCAACCTGTACAACACACAGTGTTAACCAAGTAATTACGTTTAGCATCCAACCTGTACAACACTCAGTGTTAACCAAGTAATAACGTTCAGCATCCAAACTGTACAACACACAGTGTTAACCAAGTAATTACATTCAGCATCTAACCTGTAAAACACAGTGTTGACCAATTACGTTCAACCTCTAAACTCTACAACACACAGTATTAACCGAGTAATTACGACCAGCCTCCAACCTGTATAACACACAGTATTACCCAGTAATTACGTTCAGCATCCAACCTGACAACACACATTATTAACAAAGTAATTACGTTCAGCATCCAACCTTTACAACACACAGTGTTAACCAAGTAATTACGTTCAGCATCCAACCTGTACAACACACAGTGTTGACCGAGTAATTACGACCAGCCTCCAACCTGTACAACACTCAGTGTTAACCAGGTAATTACGTTCAGCATCCAACCTGTACAACACACAGTATTAACCAAGTAATTACGTTCAGCATCCAACCTGTACAACACACAGTGTTAACCAAGCAATTACGTTCAGCATCCAACCTGTACAACACACAGTATTAACCAAGTAATTACGTTCAGCATCCAACCTGTACAACACACAGTGTTAACCAAGTAATTACGTTCAGCATCCAACCTGTACAACACACAGTATTAACCAAGTAATTACGTTCAGCATCCAACCTGTACAACACACAGTGTTAACCAACTAATTACGTTCAGCATCCAACCTGTGCAACACAGTGTTGACCAATTACGTTCACCCTCTAAACTCTACAACACACAGTATTAACCGAGTAATTACGACCAGCCTCCAACCTGTACAACACACAGTATTAACCAAGTAATTACGTTCAGCATCCAACCTGTACAACACACAGTATTAACCAAGTAATTATGTTCAGCATCCAACCTGTACAACACACAGTGTTAACCAAGTAATTACGTTCAGCATCCGACCTGTACAACACACATTATTAACCAAGTAATTACGTTCAGCATCCAACCTGTACAACACACAGTATTAACCAAGTAATTACGTTCAGCATCCAACCTGTACAACACTCAGTGTTAACCAAGTAATTACGTTCAGCATCCAACCTGTACAACACACAGTGTTAACCAAGTAATTACGTTCAGCATCAAACCTGTACAACACTCAGTGTTAACCAAATAATTACGTTCAGCATCCAACCTGTACAACACTCAGTGTTAACCAAGTAATTACGTTCAGCATCCAACCTGTACAACACACAGTATTAACCAAGTAATTACGTTCAGCATCCAACCTGTACAACACACAGTGTTAACCAAGTAATTACGTTCAGCATCCAACCTGTTCAACACACAATATTAACCAAGTAATTACGTTCAGCATCCAACCTGTACAACACCCAGTGTTGACCGAGTAATTACGACCAGCCTCCAACCTGTACAACACTCAGTGTTAACCAAGTAATTACGTTTAGCATCCAACCTGTACAACACACAGTGTTAACCAAGTAATTACCTTCAGCATCCAACCTGTACAACACACAGTGTTGACCGAGTAATTACGACCAGCCTCCAACCTGTACAACACTCAGTGTTAACCAAGTAATTACGTTCAGCATCCAACCTGTACAACACACAGTGTTAACCAAGTAATTACGTTCAGCATCCAACCTGTACAACACACAGTGTTAACCAAGTAATTACGTTCAGCATCCAACCTGTACAACACACAGTGTTAACCAAGTAATTACGTTCAGCATCCAACCTGTACAACACTTAGTGTTATCCAAGTAATAACGTTCAGCATCCAACCTGTACCACACACAGCATTAACCAAGTAATTACGTTCAGCATCCAACCTGTAAAACACACAGTATTAACCAAGTAATTACGTTCAGCATCCAACCTGTACAACACTCAGTGTTAACCAAGTAATTACGTTCAGCATCCAACCTGTACAACACACAGTGTTAACCATGTAATTACGTTCAGCATGAAACCTGTACAACACACAGTGTTGACCGAGTAATTACGACCACCAGCCTCCAACCTGTACAACACACAGTGTTGACCGAGTAATTACCTTCGCCCTCTAAACTCTACAACACACAGTGTTAACCAAGTAATTAAGTACAGCCTCCAAATCTGTACAACACACAGTGTTAACCAAGTAATTAAGACCAGCCTCCAACCTGTACAACACACAGTGTTGACCGAGTAATTACCTTCACCCTCTAAACTCTACAACACACAGTGTTAACCAAGTAATTACGACCAGCCTCCAACCTGTACAACACACAGTGTTGACCGAGTAATTACCTTCACCCTCTAAACTCTACAACACACAGTGTTAACCAAGTAATTACGACCAGCCTCCAACCTGTACAACACACAGTGTTGACCGAGTAATTACCTTCACCCTCTAAACTCTACAACACACAGTGTTAACCAAGTAATTACGACCAGCCTCCAACCTGTACAACACACAGTGTTGACCGAGTAATTACCTTCACCCTCTAAACTCTACAACACACAGTGTTAACCAAGTAATTACGACCAGCCTCCAACCTGTACAACACACAGTGTTGACCAATTAATTACCTTCACCCTCTAAACTCTACAACACACAGTGTTAACCAAGTAATTACGACCAGCCTCCAACCTGTACAACACACAGTGTTGACCGAGTTATTAAGTTCACCCTCTAAACTCTACAACACACAGTGTTAACCAAGTAATTACGACCAGCCTCCAACCTGTACAACACACAGTGTTGACCGAGTAATTACATTCACTCTCTAAACTCTACAACACACAGTATTAACCAAGTAATTAAGACCAGCCTCCAACCTGTACAACACACAGTGTTGACCAAGTAATTACGTTCAGCATCAAACCTGTACAACACTCAGTGTTAACCAAGTATTTACGTTCACCATCCAACCTGTACAACACACAGTGTTAACCAAGTAATTACGACCAGCCTCCAACCTGTACAACACACAGTGTTGACCAAGTAATTACGTTCAGCATCAAACCTGTACAACACTCAGTGTTAACCAAGTATTTACGTTCACCATCCAACCTGTACAACACACATTGTTGACCGAGTAATTACGACCAGCCTCCAGCCTGTACAACACACAGTGTTAACCAAGTATTTACGTTCACCATCCAACCTGTACAACACACATTGTTGACCGAGTAATTACGACCAGCCTCCAGCCTGTACAACTCTCAGTGTTAACCAAGTAATTAAGACCAGCCTCCAACCTGTACAACACACAGTGTTGACCGAGTAATTACGTTCAGCATCCAACCTGTACAACACACAGTATTAACCAAGTAATTACGTTCAGCATCCAACCTGTACAACACAGTGTTGACCGAGTAATTACCTTCACCCTCTAAACTCTACAACACACAGTATTAACCAAGTAATTAAAACCAGCCTCCAACCTGTACAACACACAGTATTAACCAAGTAATTACGTTCAGCATCCAACCTGTACAACACACAGTATTAACGAAGTAATCACGTTCAGCATCCAACCTGTACAACACACAGTGTTAACCAAGTAATTACGTTCAGCATCCAACCTGTACACCACACAGTGTTAACCAAGTAATTACGTTCTGCATCCAACCTGTACAAAACTCAGTGTTAACCAAGTAATTACGTTCAGCATCAAACCTGTACAACACTCAGTGTTAACCAAGTAATTACGTTCAGCATCCAACCTGTACAACACACAGTGTTAACCAAGTAATTACGTTCAGCATCCAACCTGTGCAACACAGTGTTAACCAAGTAATTACGTTCAGCATCCAACTTGTACAACACTCAGTGCTAACCAAGTAATTACGTTCTGCATCCAACCTGTACAAAACTCAGTGTTAACCAAGTAATTACGTTCAGCATCCAACCTGTACAACACACAGTGTTAACCAAGTAATTACGTTCAGCATCAAACCTGTACAACACTCAGTGTTAACCAAGTAATTACGTTCAGCATCCAACCTGTACAACACAGTGTTGACCAACTACGTTCACCCTCTAAACTCTACAACACACAGTATTAACCGAATAATTACGTTCAGCATCCAACCTGTACAACACAGTGTTGACCAAGTAATTACGTTCTCCCTCTAAACTCTACAACACACAGTATTAACCAATTAATTACGTTCAGCATCCAACCTGTACAACACTCAGTGTTAACCAAGTAATTACGTTCAGGATCCAACCTGTACAACACACAGTGTTAACCAAGTAATTACGTTCAGCATCCAACCTGTACAACACACAGTATTAACCAATTAATTACTTTCAGCATCCAACCTGTACAACACACAGTATTAACCAAGTAATTACGTTCAGCATCCAACCTGTACAACACACAGTATTAACCAAGTAATTACGTTCAGCATCCAACCTGTACATCCAACCTGTACAACACACAGTGTTAACCAAGTAATTACGTTCAGCATCTAACCTGTACAACACACAGTATTAACCTAGTAATTACGTTCAGCATCCAACCTGTACAACACACAGTGTTAACCAAGTAATTACGTTCAGCATCCAACCTGTACAACACTCAGTGTTAACCAAGTAATAACGTTCAGCATCCAAACTGTACAACAAACAGTGTTAACCAAGTAATTACATTCAGCATCTAACCTGTAAAACACAGTGTTGACCAATTACGTTCAACCTCTAAACTCTACAACACACAGTATTAACCGAGTAATTACAACCAGCCTCCAACCTGTATAACACACAGTATTACCCAGTAATTACGTTCAGCATCCAACCTGACAACACACATTATTAACCAAGTAATTATGTTCAGCATCCAACCTGTACAACACACAGTGTTAACCAAGTAATTACGTTCAGCATCCGACCTGTACAACACACAGTATTAACCAAGTAATTACGTTCAGCATCCAACCTGTACAACACACAGTATTAACCAAGTAATTACGTTCAGCATCCAACCTGTACAACACTCAGTGTTAACCAAGTAATTACGTTCAGCATCTAACCTGTACAACACACAGTGTTAACCAAGTAATTACGTTCAGCATCAAACCTGTACAACACTCAGTGTTAACCAAGTAATTACGTTCAGCATCCAACCTGTACAACACACAGTGTTGACCGAGTAATTACGACCAGCCTAAAACCTTTTCAACACTCAGTGTTAACCAAGTAATTACGTTCAGCATCTAACCTGTACAACACACAGTATTAACCAAGTAATTACGTTCAGCATCCAACCTGTACAACACACAGTGTTAACCAAGTAATTACCTTCAGCATCCAACCTGTACAACACACAGTGTTGACCGAGTAATTACGACCAGCCTCCAACCTGTACAACACTTACTGTTAACCAAGTAATTACGTTCAGCATCCAACCTGTACAACACACAGTGTTAACCAAGTAATTACGTTCAGCATCCAACCTGTACAACACATAGTGTTAACCAAGTAATTACGTTCAGCATCCAACCTGTACAACACACAGTGTTAACCAAGTAATTACGTTCAGCATCCAACCTGTACAACACACAGTGTTGACCGAGTAATTACGACCAGCCTCCAACCTTTTCAACACTCAGTGTTAACCAAGTAATTACGTTCAGCATCCAACCTGTACAACACACAGTATTAACCAAGTAATTACGTTCAGCATCCAACCTGTACAACACACAGTGTTAACCAAGTAATTACCTTCAGCATCCAACCTGTACAACACACAGTGTTGACCGAGTAATTACGACCAGCCTCCAACCTGTACAACACTTAGTGTTAACCAAGTAATTATGTTCAGCATCCAACCTGTACAACACACAGTGTTAACCAAGTAATTACGTTCAGCATCCAACCTGTACAACACACAGTGTTAACCAAGTAATTACGTTCAGCATCCAACCTGTACAACACACAGTGTTAACCAAGTAATTACGTTCAGCATCCAACCTGTACAACACTTAGTGTTATCCAAGTAATAACGTTCAGCATCCAACCTGTACCACACACAGCATTAACCAAGTAATTACGTTCAGCATCCAACCTGTAAAACACACAGTATTAACCAAGTAATTACGTTCAGCATCCAACCTGTACCACACACAGCATTAACCAAGTAATTACGTTCAGCATCCAACCTGTACCACACACAGCATTAACCAAGTAATTACGTTCAGCATCCAACCTGTAAAACACACAGTATTAACCAAGTAATTACGTTCAGCATCCAACCTGTACCACACACAGCATTAACCAAGTAATTATGTTCAGCATCCAACCTGTAAAACACACAGTATTAACCAAGTAATTACGTTCAGCATCAAACCTGTACAACACAGTGTTGAGCAATTACGTTCACCCTCTAAACACTACAACACACAGTATTAACCAAGTAATTACGTTCAGCATCCAACCTGTACAACACACAGTGTTAACCAAGTAATTACGTTCAGCATCCAACCTGTACCACACACAGCATTAACCAAGTAATTACGTTCAGCATCCAACCTGTACCACACACAGCATTAACCAAGTAATTACGTTCAGCATCCAACCTGTAAAACACACAGTATTAACCAAGTAATTACGTTCAGCATCCAACCTGTACAACACACAATGTTAACCAAGTAATTACGTTCAGCATCCAACCTGTACAACACTCAGTGTTAACCAAGTAATTACGTTCAGCATCCAACATGTACAACACTCAGTGTTAACCAAGTAATTACGTTCTGCATCCAACCTGTACAAAACTCAGTGTTAACCAAGTAATTACGTTCAGCATCCAACCTGTACAACACACAGTGTTAACCAAGTAATTACGTTCAGCATCAAACCTGTACAACACTCAGTGTTAACCAAGTAATTACGTTCAGCATCCAACCTGTACAAAGAACAGTGTTGACCAATTACGTTCACCCTCTAAACTCTACAACACACAGTATTAACCAAGTAATTACGTTCAGCATCCAACCTGTACAACACTTAGTGTTAACCAAGTAATTACGTTCAGCATCCAACCTGTACAAGACTCAGTGTTAACCAAGTAATTACGTTCAGCATCCAACCTGTACAACACACAGTATTATCCAAGTAATTACGTTCAGCATCCAACCTGTACAACACACAGTATTAACGAAGTAATCACGTTCAGCATCCAACCTGTACAACACACAGTGTTAACCAAGTAATTACGTTCAGCATCCAACCTGTACACCACACAGTGTTAACCAAGTAATTAAGTTCAGCATCCAACCTGTACAACACAGTGTTGACCAACTACGTTTACCCTCTAAACTCTACAACACACAGTATTATCCAAGTAATTACGTTCAGCATCCAACCTGTACAACACACAGTATTAACGAAGTAATCACGTTCAGCATCCAACCTGTACAACACACAGTGTTAACCAAGTAATTACGTTCAGCATCCAACCTGTACACCACACAGTGTTAACCAAGTAATTAAGTTCAGCATCCAACCTGTACAACACACAGTATAAACGAAGTAATCACGTTCAGCATCCAACCTGTACAACACACAGTGTTAACCGAGTAATTACGTTCAGTATCCAACCTGTGCAACACAGTGTTAACCAAGTAATTACGTTCAGCATCCAACTTGTACAACACTCAGTGTTAACCAAGTAATTACGTTCTGCATCCAACCTGTACAAAACTCAGTGTTAACCAAGTAATTACGTTCAGCATCCAACCTGTACAACACACAGTGTTAACCAAGTAATTACGTTCAGCATCAAACCTGTACAACACTCAGTGTTAACCAAGTAATTACGTTCAGCATCCAACCTGTACAACACAGTGTTGACCAACTACGTTCACCCTCTAAACTCTACAACACACAGTATTAACCGAATAATTACGTTCAGCATCCAACCTGTACAACACAGTGTTGACCAAGTAATTACGTTCTCCCTCTAAACTCTACAACACACAGTATTAACCAATTGATTACGTTCAGCATCCAACCTGTACAACACTCAGTGTTAACCAAGTAATTACGTTCAGCATCCAACCTGTACAACAAACAGTGTTAACCAAGTAATTACGTTCAGCATCCAACCTGTACAACAAACAGTGTTAACAAAGTAATTACGTTCAGCATCCAACCTGTACAACACACAGTATTAACCAATTAATTACTTTCAGCATCCAACCTGTACAACACACAGTATTAACCAAGTAATTACGTTCAGCATCCAACCTGTACAACACACAGTATTAACCAAGTAATTACGTTCAGCATCCAACCTGTACAACACACAGTGTTAACCAAGTAATTACGTTCAGCATCCAACCTGTACCACACACAGCATTAACCAAGTAATTACGTTCAGCATCCAACCTGTACCACACACAGCATTAACCAAGTAATTACGTTCAGCATCCAACCTGTAAAACACACAGTATTAACCAAGTAATTACGTTCAGCATCCAACCTGTACATCCAACCTGTACAACACACAGTGTTAACCAAGTAATTACGTTCAGCATCCAACCTGTACAACACACAGTATTAACCTAGTAATTACGTTCAGCATCCAACCTGTACAACACACAGTGTTAACCAAGTAATTACGTTTAGCATCCAACCTGTACAACACTCAGTGTTAACCAAGTAATAACGTTCAGCATCCAAACTGTACAACACACAGTGTTAACCAAGTAATTACATTCAGCATCTAACCTGTAAAACACAGTGTTGACCAATTACGTTCAACCTCTAAACTCTACAACACACAGTATTAACCGAGTAATTACGACCAGCCTCCAACCTGTATAACACACAGTATTACCCAGTAATTACGTTCAGCATCCAACCTGACAACACACATTATTAACAAAGTAATTACGTTCAGCATCCAACCTTTACAACACACAGTGTTAACCAAGTAATTACGTTCAGCATCCAACCTGTACAACACACAGTGTTGACCGAGTAATTACGACCAGCCTCCAACCTGTACAACACTCAGTGTTAACCAGGTAATTACGTTCAGCATCCAACCTGTACAACACACAGTATTAACCAAGTAATTACGTTCAGCATCCAACCTGTACAACACACAGTGTTAACCAAGCAATTACGTTCAGCATCCAACCTGTACAACACACAGTATTAACCAAGTAATTACGTTCAGCATCCAACCTGTACAACACACAGTGTTAACCAAGTAATTACGTTCAGCATCCAACCTGTACAACACACAGTATTAACCAAGTAATTACGTTCAGCATCCAACCTGTACAACACACAGTGTTAACCAACTAATTACGTTCAGCATCCAACCTGTGCAACACAGTGTTGACCAATTACGTTCACCCTCTAAACTCTACAACACACAGTATTAACCGAGTAATTACGACCAGCCTCCAACCTGTACAACACACAGTATTAACCAAGTAATTACGTTCAGCATCCAACCTGTACAACACACAGTATTAACCAAGTAATTATGTTCAGCATCCAACCTGTACAACACACAGTGTTAACCAAGTAATTACGTTCAGCATCCGACCTGTACAACACACATTATTAACCAAGTAATTACGTTCAGCATCCAACCTGTACAACACACAGTATTAACCAAGTAATTACGTTCAGCATCCAACCTGTACAACACTCAGTGTTAACCAAGTAATTACGTTCAGCATCCAACCTGTACAACACACAGTGTTAACCAAGTAATTACGTTCAGCATCAAACCTGTACAACACTCAGTGTTAACCAAATAATTACGTTCAGCATCCAACCTGTACAACACTCAGTGTTAACCAAGTAATTACGTTCAGCATCCAACCTGTACAACACACAGTATTAACCAAGTAATTACGTTCAGCATCCAACCTGTACAACACACAGTGTTAACCAAGTAATTACGTTCAGCATCCAACCTGTTCAACACACAATATTAACCAAGTAATTACGTTCAGCATCCAACCTGTACAACACCCAGTGTTGACCGAGTAATTACGACCAGCCTCCAACCTGTACAACACTCAGTGTTAACCAAGTAATTACGTTTAGCATCCAACCTGTACAACACACAGTGTTAACCAAGTAATTACCTTCAGCATCCAACCTGTACAACACACAGTGTTGACCGAGTAATTACGACCAGCCTCCAACCTGTACAACACTTAGTGTTAACCAAGTAATTACGTTCAGCATCCAACCTGTACAACACACAGTGTTAACCAAGTAATTACGTTCAGCATCCAACCTGTACAACACACAGTGTTAACCAAGTAATTACGTTCAGCATCCAACCTGTACAACACACAGTGTTAACCAAGTAATTACGTTCAGCATCCAACCTGTACAACACTTAGTGTTATCCAAGTAATAACGTTCAGCATCCAACCTGTACCACACACAGCATTAACCAAGTAATTACGTTCAGCATCCAACCTGTAAAACACACAGTATTAACCAAGTAATTACGTTCAGCATCCAACCTGTACAACACTCAGTGTTAACCAAGTAATTACGTTCAGCATCCAACCTGTACAACACACAGTGTTAACCAAGTAATTACGTTCAGCATGAAACCTGTACAACACACAGTGTTGACCGAGTAATTACGACCACCAGCCTCCAACCTGTACAACACACAGTGTTGACCGAGTAATTACCTTCGCCCTCTAAACTCTACAACACACAGTGTTAACCAAGTAATTAAGTACAGCCTCCAAATCTGTACAACACACAGTGTTAACCAAGTAATTAAGACCAGCCTCCAACCTGTACAACACACAGTGTTGACCGAGTAATTACCTTCACCCTCTAAACTCTACAACACACAGTGTTAACCAAGTAATTACGACCAGCCTCCAACCTGTACAACACACAGTGTTGACCGAGTAATTACCTTCACCCTCTAAACTCTACAACACACAGTGTTAACCAAGTAATTACGACCAGCCTCCAACCTGTACAACACACAGTGTTGACCGAGTAATTACCTTCACCCTCTAAACTCTACAACACACAGTGTTAACCAAGTAATTACGACCAGCCTCCAACCTGTACAACACACAGTGTTGACCGAGTAATTACCTTCACCCTCTAAACTCTACAACACACAGTGTTAACCAAGTAATTACGACCAGCCTCCAACCTGTACAACACACAGTGTTGACCAATTAATTACCTTCACCCTCTAAACTCTACAACACACAGTGTTAACCAAGTAATTACGACCAGCCTCCAACCTGTACAACACACAGTGTTGACCGAGTTATTAAGTTCACCCTCTAAACTCTACAACACACAGTGTTAACCAAGTAATTACGACCAGCCTCCAACCTGTACAACACACAGTGTTGACCGAGTAATTACATTCACTCTCTAAACTCTACAACACACAGTATTAACCAAGTAATTAAGACCAGCCTCCAACCTGTACAACACACAGTGTTGACCAAGTAATTACGTTCAGCATCAAACCTGTACAACACTCAGTGTTAACCAAGTATTTACGTTCACCATCCAACCTGTACAACACACAGTGTTAACCAAGTAATTACGACCAGCCTCCAACCTGTACAACACACAGTGTTGACCAAGTAATTACGTTCAGCATCAAACCTGTACAACACTCAGTGTTAACCAAGTATTTACGTTCACCATCCAACCTGTACAACACACATTGTTGACCGAGTAATTACGACCAGCCTCCAGCCTGTACAACACACAGTGTTAACCAAGTATTTACGTTCACCATCCAACCTGTACAACACACATTGTTGACCGAGTAATTACGACCAGCCTCCAGCCTGTACAACTCTCAGTGTTAACCAAGTAATTAAGACCAGCCTCCAACCTGTACAACACACAGTGTTGACCGAGTAATTACGTTCAGCATCCAACCTGTACAACACACAGTATTAACCAAGTAATTACGTTCAGCATCCAACCTGTACAACACAGTGTTGACCGAGTAATTACCTTCACCCTCTAAACTCTACAACACACAGTATTAACCAAGTAATTAAAACCAGCCTCCAACCTGTACAACACACAGTATTAACCAAGTAATTACGTTCAGCATCCAACCTGTACAACACAGTGTTGACCGAGTAATTACCTTCACCCTCTAAACTCTACAACACACAGTATTGACCAAGTAATTACGACCAGCCTCCAGCCTGTACAACTCTCAGTGTTAACCAAGTAATTAAGACCAGCCTCCAACCTGTACAACACACAGTGTTGACCAAGTTATTACGTTTAGCATCAAACCTGTACAACACTCAGTGTTGACCGAGTAATTACGAGCAGCCTCCAACCTGTACAACATTCAGTGTTAACCAAGTAATTAAGACCAGCCTCCAACCTGTACAACACACAGTGTTGACCGAGTAATTACGACCAGCCTCCAACCTGTACAACACTCAGTGTTAACCAAGTAATTACGTTCAGCATCCAACCCGTACAACACACAGTGTTAACCAAGTAATTAAGACCAGCCTCCAAATCTGTACAACACTCAGTGTTAACCAAGTTATTAAGACCAGCCTCCAACCTGTACAACACACAGTTTTGACCAAGTAATTACGACCAGCCTCCAATCTGTACAACACACAGTGTTGACGAAGTAATTACGACCAGCCTCCAACCTGTACAACACACAGTGTTGACCAAGTAATTACGACCAGCCTCCAATCTGTACAACACACAGTGTTGACCAAGTAATTACGACCAGCCTCCAATCTGTACAACACACAGTGTTAACCAAGTAATTAGTATAGTACCAGGGTTTATCTGATTAACCATGTTTAACCGTGATGGATTTTAGTTATGTTGTTAGTCTGAATTATTTTAGGCCAGGTTTCTCCTGCTGTCCTTGCACATTTGACAGAACTCCTGCTTGTTTTGTGGTAGGTTACATTTTTGTTTGAGGACTTTTTTGGCTAATTCCCACGTAATATTATACAACTGAAAGTATTGGTCATCAAGTTAACGCACATCCCCCCTCGTGGTTTGAAGAAATTTTGTTTTATTTCCCTATAGGCTATTCATAATAAATTAAACTATTGATTCTACTATGTATAGTAAAAGCAATGTTTAATCAGTAAGTGGAATGTGTATTCTAATCGACTATTTATATGTAGTAATAACAGAACACTAAATAAAACCGCTGCGTAAAACGTTAATTAAGATGGTTGAAAGCGTTATTTGTAAATTTGTTAATCTCTATTATTAAAAAAAAAATTGTAAATTGGCCTAATATTCTAAATAATGAGATAAAATCTTCATTCATAAGACAGTCTAACCTTGTACAGTCAAAGAAAAAGCCCAAATTTTAATTATGGAAATAAAAAGAAATTATGGAAATATGGAGGTGAATAAAAAGGCAAATAAGAAGATTGAGAAATGGAAGGTTTAAGTTTTAGAGCAACTGTATCCGAGAAAACGAAAAGTGAATACGACAGGGTGAGAAAACGGCAAGTGAATACGACGGGCTGAGAAAACGACAAGGGAATACGACGGGCTGATAAAACGACAAGAGAATACGACGGGCTGGAAAAACAACAAGGGAATACGACAGCTGAGAAAACGACAAGGGAATACGACGGCTGAGAAAACGATAAGGGAATACGACGGGCTGAGAAAACGACAAGGGAATACGACGGGCTGATAAAACGACAAGGGAATACGTCGGCTGAGAAAACGACAAGAGAATACGACGCGCTGCAAAAACAACAAGGGAATACGACAGCTGAGAAAACGACAAGGGAATACGACGGCTGAGAAAACGGCAAGTGAATACCACAGGCTGGGATAACGACAAGGGAATACGACGGCTGAGAAAACGACAAGGGAATACGACGGCAGAGAAAACGATAAGGGAATACGACGGGCTGAGAAAACGACAAGGGAATACGACAGGCTGAGAAAGATGATGATGCTAAAAACATGATAGTAATATGAAGAACGTGATAATCGAATTGTACAGCAAAGGTATTATTAAGGAAAACAAGGCATGTTCATTAAAGTAAAGCTGTTGTCCAACCTAGAGTGCCACTGAAGGTCGTCTCCAAGTCCGATTCTGATGCAAATAACAATGCATGAATGAGATGGATATGAATGTCAAAAATTACGATCATTGTTACATGAAGATCTGTAACAATGATCGTAGTCGACGGGTCTGATGTCAGTTGTCAGCCTATACAATCAATAGCCTTCTGATTACAACAAAATATCACTAATCAGAACGGTTGTGGAGGTTCACTCGGCTTTTTAATTTTCATGACTTCAATACGTAAGGCTTTACCATTATTTTAAATGACATACATCAGCTTTGAAGAATATATAAATTTAGACACTTTTTGACGTTTTCTAAAGGTCCTGTATTGGATAACGACAACTACAACAGTTATTGATAACGGTAACCAAAAACCACGACAGAACTTGATTACTGAAGTCACAACAGTTCTTGATAATGGTAGCTACAACAGTTATTTATAACGGCAGCCACAACTGTTATTGATTAACACCAGTCACAACAAATCTTGATAATGGTAACCACAAACCACAATAGATCTTGATTACGGAAGTCACATCAGTTCTTGATAACGGCCGCCACAATAGTTCTTGATAACGGCAGCCATGATAGTTCTTTATAACAGCAGCTACATCAGTTCTTGAATAGGAACGATAAACTGTACTAAACAGTTATTCATAGTATCTTTAAACAAATAAAACATATTTTATAGCATACTATTCAAACAATATATGTAACAAAAACTGTACATATATATTTATATATTTATTAAAAATAGAAACCAACGAAAGATGAAAAAAACAATTGCACCTGAGTTCCACTCACAACTGAAGAATTTTGTTTAACCTAAGTAATTCTGGAGTCCAGCAAAGCCTATTGTGAATACAACAGCAGACCTGAAACGACTTTAACATATTTCAGTTCAGGAGGTTAGTGTAAAAACCTCTGGATGTAGCAATCACTCACTACGAACAAGCTGAGAACTTGTAGGTAGTCTAGGTCTCAAACACCAACAAAATTCAATCATTGCAAACTCTTTGTTTCTAGAGTCTTTTCATGAGTCCGTATTTTCATGAAAAAAGATAACATCAACATAAGTTCAAAAGTTGCATTCATTTTTGTTAAACCGAAGCAAATGTTTGCATTGCTTGGAATCATAAATGATTAGATGTGCTAACAGGTGTTTTCACAAATTCCATTATGGCCGATTTGTTTATAATATAGCAAATTTATTTCGAGGATAAATTTAATAATATACTGTTTTTAAATATAAAAACTTGGGTAACAATGAATCAGCCACTGAACATCAACAGTGACAAATACGGCACAAAACCATTTTCACGGTTCACTACCCATTAACTATTTACTGAGAGAGGCGTGAAATTAAACAGGCCGGGACTGGCAGTTTTGTTCTGCAACACCTTGCAACGTTAGCATCTTCATTGTCGTCATCACTTACAAGAGTAGTTGCTCAGGCGTCTATCCAAGTAAACAATCTATTAAAATGTACGTTTAAAATTAGTCAGAATATGCAAATTGTTGTATAGTACATTCTAGGCATTTTTTTCTCAGTAGATTTATAGACTGTTATCCACAGAAAAAAAAGAACAGATGTACCTTTCCTATGGCCGCAGCGAATGGCTCAATGGCAGTTAGCACTAAAGAAAATTTTTAGAAATGTGTAGTAAAAATTATTTCGTTTATCCTTCAGGAATTGAAGAGGAATAAGAAGAGTTACTGACAACGGTGTCCTGCCATCCACACTGATACTGGAAAACTACTACTCAACGCCCAAGTTTCTACAACTTGTCACCCATTCAGAGCACTATTAACTGACAACGGTGTCCTGCCATCCTAAATGATACTGGAGAACTACTCCTCAACGCTCAAGTTTCTACAACTCGTCACCCATTCAGAGCACTATTAACTGACAACGGTGTCCTGCCATCCACACTGATACTGGAGAACTACTACTCAACGCCCAAGTTTCTACAACTCGTCACCCATTCTGAGCACTATTAACTGACAACGGTGTCCTGCCATCCACAATGATACTGGAGAACTACTCCTCAACGCTCAAGTTTCTACAACTCGTCACCCATTCAGAGCACTATTAACTGACAACGGTGTCCTGCTATCCTAACTGATACTGGAGAACTACTCCTCAACGCTCAAGTTTCTACAACTCGTCACCCATTCAGAGCACTATTAACTGACAACGGTGTCCTGCCATCCACACTGATACTGGAGAACTACTCCTCAACGCTCAAGTTTCTACAACTCGTCACCCATTCAGAGCACTATTAACTGACAACAATGTCCTGCCATCCTCACTGATACTGGAGAACTACTACTCAACGCCCAAGTTTCTACAACTCGTCACCCATTCTGAGCACTATTAACTGACAAAGATGTCCTGCCATCCTCACTGATACTGGAGAACTACTACTCAACGCCCAAGTTTCTACAACTCGTCACCCATTCAGAGCACTATTAACTGACAACGATGTCCTGCCATCCTCACTGATACTGGAGAACTACTACTCAACGCCCAAGTTTCTACAACTCGTCACCCATTCAGAGCACTATTAACTGACAACGATGTCCTGCCATCCACACTGATACTGGAGAACTACTACTCAACGCCCAAGATTCTACAACTCGTCACCCATTCAGAGCACTATTAACTGACAACGGTGTCCTGCCATCCACACTGATACTGGAGAACTACTCCTCAACGCTCAAGTTTCTACAACTCGTCACCCATTCAGAGCACTATTAACTGACAACGATGTCCTGCCATCCTCACTGATACTGGAGAACTACTACTCAACGCCCAAGTTTCTACAACTCGTCACCCATTCAGAGCACTATTAACTGACAACGATGTCCTGCCATCCTCACTGATACTGGAGAACTACTACTCAACGCCCAAGTTTCTACAACTCGTCACCCATTCAGAGCACTATTAACTGACAACGATGTCCTGCCATCCACACTGATACTGGAGAACTACTACTCAACGCCCAAGATTCTACACCACGTCACCCATTTAGAGCACTATTAACTGACAACGGTATCCTGTCATCCACTGTGAGAACTGGAGAACTAACTACTGGGGGTTGTCCAGTTGCACCGGCGGCCAGAGATTAGTCCTAATTACTAAGTCCAGTTACACTGGTAGTCATTTCGAACCCTGTGGAACAGTGTCCAGTTGCACCGGACCATGGTCAGTTTAAATTGACGTAATTTAGTGGATTATTTATTTATTAATTTTCGTAACAAATCTATCCCAAGAAAACTTCTCAGATTCAAAGCACAAATACATGGCCGGATTAATTTATCGGATGAATTGTGTCAAGCGATTTAACTTCCATTACAAATAGTGATATTCTTATGTAGTGCAATAGCCTGCTTTATTGAAAAAAATATATATTTTCAAGTAACGTATAAGTAGTTGTATTCTGAGCTATGAATGTGTTTAGAAAAGCAATGCCTACTTTCAAGACTCAATTTTATGATTTTTTAAAGGCATGCATTTCTATTTATGTCAGTTCATGTGCTTTAAAATACATCGTGGACATTGTGCAATGGACGTCTTTATTTAATTTTGTAAAAGCTTGCTGAACTAGACAAATTATGTTTTACTTTGGCGGCAAAATAATATTAATATTGTTGAAATTTCGAAAAAAGGTTGAACTCAATTGTTGTCAATGACTTTGTATTAATTTTCATTTTGTAAAAATTGTATTGGTATAATGTTGTAATCCATTATTGTTTTTTAATAAAACCATTATTTGAAAGTATATTTTATATTCATTTTGAAATCACCCCTTACCGACTCTTCAGTATTATCACTAGATTTTTTTAGTAATTCTTTTTTGCTATATAATTTGCTTTGTCTTATATGATAGAGTCAGTGAAAGTGATAAGTATTACAGTTCATATTATTATGATAAACAAAAGCAATGACAGTGTAATTAAAGGCCTACGTTATCGACGTGTTTACCAGGGAAAATGAAAATCTGCCGTAAACCTCTCTTATAACAACTACGTACGGCTAAGTTTGGCAATCCATATAAAAACAAGCTCTGTTTTAGAAAGTTTCACTATTGAATTTAAACACTGTTCACACTCAACTCTCAATATATTATACTTTGTTATCGGAAACCATCATGTATACCAAACATACATCAGTATATGATATTGTTTTATATAAGTCAACTTTTTGTTGAATTTGCCTGTGATTAATATATAATATAATATATATATTAAATAATATATATATATATATATATATATATATATATATATATATATATATATAATATCCCGGAATGGAAGTGTGTCTATGCGTTCTACCCGAAGAGACCCAGATTTAACCGCAGGTGCAACTGGACATCAACTACTCAACGCCCAAGTTTCTATAACTCGTCATCCAGTCAGAGCACTATCAAGAGTCTGCAGAGGCTGTCGGCCATATTGATTTTAATCCCATAAGAACAGTGTTATTTGCGAATCATATTTTTTCGTTATTTATTGACCAAAAGTTGTGTATGAGGTATCATTTTATATGTTATCATATTGCGCATTGGGTTTGCTTTTGATATTTTGTATACATAGCCTACGCCTAGTTTTGAAAAATATGCGAAAACAAAAACTTCAAACTAAATATTTTTTATATTTTATTCTTTTAAACTAATTAGGAATTCGCAAAGCAATTCCAACGCGCCATTTCAGTCTTGATAAAATGAAATTTGTTTGTAAAAAATCCATTTGAAAATAACTGTTCAGTTTGGATACGCGTGATCGTATGTCCGGTTAAAAAAAACCCTTGTTTTTATGGGATTAAAACCAACATGGCCGACAGCCTCTGCAGACTCTTTAATGAGATTTCCTTTTTTTCTTCTCTTTATGTTAGCTGTAATGAGCCAATAATATTCATATAATTTATCTAAAACAAACTCCAACCAGGTATAGGTTAATTCTGTAAACTGTACTGTACATACTCTGTGAAGTTTGGAAATCCTCCGTCGTTTGGCCGACCGACTCGTGTTGTGACAGGAGCTCAACAGGCCATTGAATGTGTTTATTTATTACATGATCTGACTTGACTTCGGAGCACTCTTACAGTAAATTTTGGAACTACGAGGAGTTTGGGAATGCTAGAACCAATGGCGTGATGATGTAAGCCAGCTGCAACTAAAGCAACGACTGTAAGTCTTACATTGTTGCTACACAGTTTTATAACCTTCTTTTTTGATATTGTGAATTTGAGCGTGAGTAAAGATATTATGATGGGTTTTTCTGTTTTTACTGTCTGTTACATATTTTTTCGTATTGTTTATAGACCGTTTTATTCTCATTATTTTTTTAATTTGAAAAAATGTCATTAATTCAATCGTTCATCTGCCATTTGAAAACCGTAATATATAAAACACGTAAAATATTTTATTTTTAGAGGCCTTCTTTATTTTGATGCACTGTATGGGCAAGTTTGATGTTAACAAAAAATGTGAACCTGACCCCATTTTCATAGTAAAAATGGGTTTTCGTCCGCAATTTAAAAACCAACAGAGATGTGGCAAAAACTGTACAAATGAAAATGTTTGATTTATAAAGACCTTTAATATGATGTGCTACATGGCATAAGGTCCTATTTAAACTTTTTACTTGGATCTATTTTTATTTTTCAAAATTTTAAAGATTTTTTTCAAGTTTGAAGATAGGGAGATGAGTGTTCAATCTTACTGTTAATTGAAAGGACAATTCATCGGTAGCATTGGATAAATAATGTAACTTACATCCTGTAACATTAAAAATCATATTTTTTACATTTTAAGCCACATTTCCCCTAGGAATAAGAATAATTTAAAAATGTTATTATCAAAATAATAAGGCTTTAAAGACCTTCAAAATGAGGTGTAATGACGACCTATGTTCCTATTTGAAAATTCCCCAAAACTACCCTTAGTTTTTTGGATAGTTACGCACGTCTCTAAATTACGTAACGTCTTTAGGGGGGAGGTTCGGCAGATTTTAATGTTAGTTATACGTTTTCCTCCAATTAGAAAACAAGTGAAAGAAAATGAAAACAATAACTATCATAAATCATAATATGCATTAAAATGGTTGACAAAAATTGGAGGGGGTAGGTACAGCGTTACATAATTTTTGAGGGGGTTATAGTCCGAATAAAATAACTTTGGTACTGGCGGAACGGCCTCGCACCGCTTGTCTAAAATGACAAAACTCTGAGTTTTAATGTGCTGACAGACTTAAAATAATCAAGCAATAATTTTCAAACTAATTGAATAGTGTCCAACATGTTATATTATTCAAGACAAAATTATTCTGGAGATTTTACTTGAACTAATTTGCTTTTTATAGTGATATTTGTGTTTAAGAATACGTTTTTATGAGTGAAATTGCGAGTGAGTCGTCTTTAACCTGTCACTATAGCGAGAATAGTAATAATAAAATTATTTCTTGTGGATGACAGGTTAATGCATTGTGATTAGTTTGGTATAAGACTCGTTTAATAATTCAAACAAGCTAATGAGAAATTTATTTTTTTGTAAACCCTTGCAAACTTAGAAACGACAAACGCTATACAAAATTTCATTGAGCAAACATTAACTGTGTTATTTAAGTATTAGTAAAATATTAATGAGGCACTAATAAAACATGCAGAAAAAATGAAGGATTGATGAAGTAACTTCATAATTCGTTTACATCCAGGCTGTCGGACGCGTATGGTATACTCTGCTCAAAGGAAAGTGTACACCAAATATTTAGCCCAAGCGTTTCGACGATATTTCCAGATAATAAATGTTTCTCCAGTAAGAAATGACGTAAGTTAGTTGACTTTGAGGTGTGTTCGTGTACATTTCTTAATCGATTTAACAGTGCTTGGTATAGTTTAACAGTGCTTGGTATAGTTTAATCACCTACTAAACGTATGACAGTAATGTTATAGGATACAGTGTATATATCAGTGTCTAGTGCTATTTTAATATTTAGGCCCTTCCAAATTTGATTACTATTTATTCTATTAGTAATTGACAAGAAGGCCTTGGCCTTGAGTTTGCAATGGAAGAAGACAGATCTGACTACAACGCGCGTGTGGTATCACCGCCGCCTTGTTGACAATCTAGATTTGAAAACTACTAAAATTTTTTTCGTAGTTTAAGAAAAAATTATTTGATACGAGAGTACAACTTTAGTTTCACTTAAATAACACAATTAATTTAGGTTTAAAGAAATTTTGTCTAGCCTGTGTCATTACCGAGTTTGCAAGGGTTTACAAAAAAATTAATTTCTTCTCATTAACTTGTTTCAATATTAAATGAGACTTATACGAAACTAATCACAATGAATCAAACTGTCATCCATTCACGATAAATAATTTTATTATTATTATTCTCGCTACAATGACAGGTTAAAGACAACTCACGCGCAATTTCACTCATAAAAACGTGTTCTTAAACACAAATATCACTATAAAAAGCAAATTAGTTCAAGCAAAATTTCCAGCATAATTTTTTCTTAAAAAATATAACATGGTGGACACTATACTATTAGTTTGAAAATGAGTTATTTTTAAATTTGGTAGCAAATTAAAACCAACGGACCAGCGGCGCGTGGCTGTTCCGCCAGTACCAAAGCTTATTTGATCAAGGGACACTAGATCCGCTTTTTGGAATTACTACCTGATTTCTACGTTTAAACATTGATTCAAAGTAAATTTACATTAGATTAATGGCAAACGATCATACATTTAAAGCAGATTTACGCTTAAAGATATTTTTTATATTGCAATAAGTTGAAGTCAATATTTCAATATCAACATTTGGGAAAAGCGTTTTCCCAAGTTTCCTGCAGTTCAAAACAACGGTGAGATAACAACTATATGTTACTTTTTAAAATATAAATCTAATTAAAAATTGAGGCTATTCTCAGTTACTGTTTCCAAATTTCTATTAGTAAATTGCTTGGTCAAGTTAAGAGGCCAAAGTTTTATGAGCTACGGCTGTACTGACCCACTCATGCTGGTAGGTCAGTATAGTCACGAGCATGTATATCATGTTAACGTGGTCGGACGAGTGTAATGTAAAATGTGTTCACTTGTTTCCGTGGTAGGATTTGTGTTGTTGAATTTGTTAGCTATTTTTTGTAGTACTGTTAGACTTTGCATTATAATGGTTAGTAATTTACGAAATAAAAAGAAACAAAAAGAAAGAAAGCGTTGCCGAGTATGCCGAGTCAAGGTAGAGAGAAGAACTCTCTATGTGCACAATGTCCAGGGGAACCCTGTTCTGTGCTATAAAATATAATGCGTACGCAAACTTTCAAGTAAGGTAGGGTGGTTGGTGTTATGTATTATGTAAATAGTAAAATTAAAACAGTGTGAATATATCATTAGAAGAAATAAAAAGTGAAATATATAACATTTATGAACTTTATGTACCCACAAAAGACAATTGAAACTGTGTTCTGTGCCGTATTCCTCGTGGGTCAGTTCTGAACCAACATTTTGAAAAGCAGCAGTGACATCGTACACACCTGGGATGAAGTTTTCTACCATCAACTTTGGATTACCACACACTCATGGAACTTTTTCTGGGGTAATTTTTTTAGAGCAAAGGGTAATTTTTAGTTTTTTTTTTTTTTAGCAGTGAATGTGTTAATTCCTGATCATGCGCCTTATTTTATCAGGTGAAGTTAGGGCTAGTATGACCTATTCTAACACTTAACCTGGGGACCAACGAGTCTGCAGAGGCTGTCAGCTATGTTGGTTTTAATCCCAAAGAACAATGTTAATTGGGAATCCATATTTTTCCATTATTTATTAACCAAAAATTGTGCATGAGGTGTCATTTTAAACGTTATCACATTGCGCATTGAATTTGCTTTTGATATTTTGAATACATACGCCTAGTCTTGAAAAATAGGTGAAAATAACAACTTCGAACTAAATGTTTGTTATATATTTTTCTATAAAACTTATTCGAAATTCGCATAGCAATTTCAACGCACAATTTCATTATTGATCACATTCTATTTGTTTGGAAAACAATCTTAAGTTTGGGTACGCGAGATCGTATGTCCGGTTCGAAAATAACATTGTTCTTATGGGATTAAAACCAACATGGCCGACAGCCTCTGCAGACTCTTAACGTGACTTCCGAACAACGGGAGCGGCAAGGCAAAAACTATTGATTACATCGGGAATCGAACCTCAGAAAATTTGCGTGGCAAGACAAGCCTTAGCCCCTTAACTACGTCCACTCAAAATATGATTTCATCAGATTTTAAACTTGAGCGACCTTTTTTAAGACATGGCCAAAAACTTGAACATTATTGTTCTTTAACGTGATGATTTCTTTAAAAGTCAAGCCATCTTTCTGAGATAACGGTTTAAAATATTTAAAACATCAATATGCTAAAACTTTAGAAAACTATGTAACTATGCACTAACCATGTAACTTAAGAAGTTCTAAATTTTAGGTCTAAACGATCCAACATTCAGGAGTGCGATGCAGTATTTCGGCTGCTGATACAGCCACAGAGAGTACACCTTCAGGGTATATCGACAAACAGATTACACCGGAGGCAGGATTCACTGTAACCTGAGACCTTTCCTACACCTACGTCCCCTCCCACATCCAGAGGAAAATCCGGGGAAATATGGTAAAATTAAACGCAACAGAGTAACATTTTTTATGCCATCTGAGAAACTAAAATTATATTCCTATGTGCTAAACAAATTGCTTCCGATTGCAATTTTCCATGCTTGTTTAGTTTTTTTATATTTGGGGTAAAACTAATTATACAGGGTGTTTTATTAGTCCAATCCTCCCCCCCCCCCCCGGGCAACATGTCGGTGGATGATCGTTTGATTCCATGTAGCCATGGTGACATCGTTTATCAGGTGTCCTGTACTCCTGTATTACCCGGACAGACCACAAACCAATGGCGTTTGGCTGCAGTAGCAGGGTATCACTGTGGGTACTTGGTACAACTGACTACGTGAACCAAGCCGTCGGCGTCTGGTTGTACTAGCAGAGTCCGATGGTGGGTACTTGGTACAACTGACTACGTGAACCAAGCCGTCGGCGTCTGGTTGTACTACCGGAGTCCGATGATGGGTACTTGATACAAGTCACTAAGGGAACCAAGCCGTCGGCATCTGGCTGTACTAGCAAGGTCATACTGTGGGTCATTGGTACAAGCCACATAGTGACCAAAGCCGTCGGCTCCTGGCTATACTGACGGGGCCCCACAATGTGGTGGGTTCTTTATACAAGTCACATAGTGATCCAAGCCGTCGGCTCCTGGCTGTACTAGCGCAGTATCATTGTGGGTCCTTGTTACGAATTACATAGTGACCCAAGCTGTCGTCTCCTGGCTATACTGACGGAGCCCCACTGTGGGTCCTTTGTACAAGTCACATAGTGACCCAAGCAGTCGTCTCCTGGCTGAACTAGCGGGGTATCACTATGGGTTCTTGGTACAAGTCACATAGTGACCCATGCCGTCGGCACCTAGTTGTACTATAGGAGTCCTACAGTGGGTCCTTGGTACAAGTCGCATAGTGACCCTAGCCGTCGGCTCCTGGCTGTACTAGTGCGGTATCATTGTGGGTCCTTGTTACGAATTACATAGTGACCCAAGCTGTCGTCTCCTGGCTATACTGACGGGGCCCCACTGTGGGTCCTTTGTACAAGTCACATAGTGACCCAAGCCGTCGTCTCCTGGCTGAACTAGCGGGGTATAACTGTCGGTCTTTGGTACAAGTCACATCGTGACCCAAGCCGTCGTCTCCTGGCTGAACTAGCGGGGTATAACTGTCGGCCTTTGGTACAAGTCACATCGTGACCCAAGCCGTCGTCTCCTGGTTATACTAACGGAGTCCCACTGTCAGTCCTAGGTAGAAGTCATATAGTGACCCAAGCCGTCAGCTCCTGGCTGTACTAGCGCGGTATCACTGTGGGTCATTGTTACGAATTACATAGTGACCCAAGCTGTCGTCTCTTGGCTGTACTAGCGCGGTATCACTGTGGGTCATTGTTACGAATTACATAGTGACCCAAGCTGTCGTCTCCTAGCTGTACTGACGGGACCCCACAGTGGGTTCATTGTACAAGTCGAATAGTGAACCAAGCCGACGTCTCCTGGCTTAACTAGCGGAGTATCATTGTGGGTCCTTGGTACAAGTCACATATTGACACAAGCCGTCGGCTCCTAGTTGTACTAGCGAAGTCCAACAGTGGGTCCTTGGTACAAGGCACATAGTGCCCCAAGACGTCGTCTCCTGGTTATAATGACGGGGCCCCACTGTGGGTCCTTGGTACAAGTCACATAGTAACCCAAGCCGTCGTCTCCTAGTTGTACTGACGGGGTCCCACTGTGAGTACAACTAGAAGTGACTCAAGACGTCGTCTCCTGGCTTGTTGTACTAGCGGAGTCCAACAGTGGGTCCTTGGTACAAGGCACATAGTGACCCAAGCCGTCGTCACCTGGCTGTACTGGTGGGGTATATCTGTGGGTCCTTGGTACAAGTCACATAGTGCCCCAAGACGTCGTCTCCTAGTTATAATGACGGGGCCCCACTGTGGGCCCTTGGTACAAGTCAAATAATAACCCAAGCCGTCGTCTCCTAGTTGTACTGACGGGGTCCCACTGTGAGTACAACTAGGAGTGACTCAAGCCGTCGTCTCCTGGCTTGTTGTACTAGCGGAGTCCAACAGTGGGTCCTTGGTACAAGGCACATAGTGACCCAAGCCGTCGTCTCCTGGCTACACTAGCGGGGTATCACTGTCGGTCCTTGGTAGAAGTCACATGGTGACCCAAGCCGTCAGCTCCTGGCTGTACTAGCGGGGTATCAATGTGGGCCCTTGGTACAAGTCAAATAATAACCCAAGCCGTCGTCTCCTAGTTGTACTGACGGGGTCCCACTGTGAGTACAACTAGGAGTGACTCAAGCCGTCGTCTCCTGGCTTGTTGTACTAGCGGAGTCCAACAGTGGGTCCTTGGTACAAGGCACATAGTGACCCAAGCCGTCGTCTCCTGGCTATACTAGCGGGGTATCACTGTCGGTCCTTGGTAGAAGTCACATGGTGACCCAAGCCGTCGTCTCCTGGCTACACTAGCAGGGTATCACTGTCGGTCCTTGGTAGAAGTCACATGGTGACCCAAGCCGTCAGCTCCTGGCTGTACTAGCGCGATATCACTGTGGGTCCTTGTTACGAATTACATAGAGACCCAAGCTGTCGTCTCCTGGCTGTACTGACGGGGCCCCACTGTGGGTTCATTGTACAAGTTACATAGTGAACCAAGCCATCGTCTCCTGGCTTAACTAGCGGAGTATCATTGTGGGCCTTGGTACAAGTCACATATTAACACAAGCCGTCGGCTCCTAGTTGTACTATCGGAGTCCTACAGTGGGTCCTTGGTACAAGGCACATAGTGACCCAAGCCGTCGTCTCCTGGCTATACTAGCGGGGCATCACTGTCGGTCCTTGGTAGAAGTCACATGGTGACCCAAGACGTCGTCTCCTGGTTGTACTGACGGGGTCCCACTGTGGGTCCTTGGTACAAGTCACATAGTGACCCAAGCAGTCGTCTCCTAGTTGTACTGACGGGGTCCCACTGTGGGTCCTTTGTACAGGTCACATAGTGACCCAAGCCGTTGTCTCTTGGTTGTACTAACGGGGCCCCACTGTGGGTCCTTGGTACAAGTCACATAGTGACCCAAGCAGTCGTCTCCTAGTTGTACTGACGGGGTCCCACTGTGGGTCCTTTGTACAGGTCACATAGTGACCCAAGCCGTTGTCTCCTGGTTGTACTAACGGGGTCCCATTGTGGGTCCTTTGTACAAGTCACATAGTGACCCAAGCCGTCGTCTCCTGGTTGTCTAGTGGAGCCCCACAGTGGGTCCTTGGTACCAGTCACACAGTGACCCAAGCCGTCGTCCCCTTGTTGTAATGACGGCGCCCCACAGTGGGTCCTTGGTACCAGTCACACAGTGACCCAAGCCGTCGTCTCCTGGTTGTACTGACGGGGTCCAACTGTGGGTCTTTTGTACAAGTCACATAGTGACCCAAGCCGTTGTCTCCTGGTTGTCTAGTGGGGCCCCACAGTGGGTCCTTGGTACCAGTCACACAATGACCCAGGCCGTCGTCTTCTTGTTGTAATGACGGGGCCCCACAGTGGGTCCTTGGTACCAGTCACACAGTGACCCAGGCCGTCGTCTCCTGGTTGTCTAGTGGGGCCCCACAGTGGGTCTTTGGTACCAGTCACACAGTGACCCAATCCGTCGTCTCCTTGTTGTAATGACGGGGCCCCAAAGTGGGCCCTTGGTACCAGTCACACAGTGACTCAAGCCGTCGTCTCCTTGTAGTAATGACGGGGCCCTACAGTGGGTCCTTGGTACCAGTCACACAGTATCCCAGGCCGTTTTCCCCTGGTTGTCTAGTGAGGCCCCACAGTGGGTCCTTAGTACCAGTCACACAGTGACCCAAGCCATCGCCTTCTTGTTGTAATGACGGGCCCCACAGTGGGTCCTTGGTACCAGTCACATAGCAACCCAAGCCGTCGGCTCCTAGTTGTTCTAGCGGAGTCCTACAGTGGGTCCTTGGTACAAGGCACATAGTGACCCAAGCCGTCGTCTCCTGGTTGTACTGACAGGGTCCCACTGTGGGTCTTTTGTACAAGTCACATAGTGACCCAAGCCGTTGTCTCCTGGTTGTCTATTGGGGCCCCACAGTGGGTCCTTAGTACCAGTCACACAATGACCCAAGCCGTCGTCTTCTTGTTGTAATGACGGGGCCCCACAGTGGGTCCTTGGTACCAGTCACACAGTGACCCAGGCCGTCGTCTCCTGGTTGTCTAGTGGGGCCCCACAGTGGGTCTTTGGTACCAGTCACACAGTGACCCAATCCGTCGTCTCCTTGTTGTAATGACGGGGCCCCTAAGTGGGTCTTTGGTACCAGTCACACAGTGACTCAAGCCGTCGTCTCCTTGTTGTAATGACGGAGCCCCACAGTGGGTCCTTGGTACCAGTCACACAGTTACCCAAGCCGTCGTCTCCTTGTTATAATGACGGGGCCCCACAGTGTGTCCTTAGCACCAGTCACACAGTGACCCAGGCCGTCGTCTCCTGGTTGTCTAGTGGGGCCCCACAGTGGGTCCTTGGTACCAGTCACACAGTGACCCAATCCGTCGTCTCCTTGTTGTAATGACGGGGCCCCACAGTGGGTTCTTGGTACCAGTCACACAGTAACCCAATCCGTCGTCTCCTTGTTGTAATGATGGGGCCCACAGTGTGTCTTTGGCACCAGTCACACAGTGACCCAAGCCGTCGTCTCCTTGTTGTAATGACGGGTCCCCACAGTGGGTCCTTGGTACCAGTCACATAGTGACTCAAGCCGTCGTCTCCTGGTTGTCTAGTGGGCCCCACAGTGGGTCCTTGGTACCAGTCACACAGTGACCCAATCCGTCGTCTCCTTGTTGTAATGATGGGGCCCCACAGTGGGTCCTTGGTACCAGTCACACAATGACCCAAGCCGTCGTCTCCTTGTTATAATGACGGGGCCCCACAGTGGGTCCTTGGTACCAGTCACACAGTGACTCAAGCCGTCGTCTCCTTGTTGTAATGACGGGGCCCCACAGTGGGTCCTTTGTACCAGTCACACAGTGACCCAAAGCGTCGTCTCATTGATGTAATGACGGGGCCCCACAGTGTGTCCTTGGCAACAGTCACACAGTGACCCAGGTCGTCGTCTCCTGGTTGTCTAGTGGTGCCCCTCAGTGGGTCCTTGGTACCAGTCACATAGTGACCCAATCCGTCGTCTCTTTGTTGTAATGACGGGGCCCCACAGTAGGTCCTTGGTACCAGTCACACAATGACCCAAGCCGTCGTCTCCTTGTTGAAATGACCGGGCCCCACAGTGGGTCCTTGGTACCAGTCACACAGTGACCCAGGCCGTCGTCTCCTGGTTGTCTAGTGGGGCCCCACAGTGGGACCTTGGCACCAGTCACACAGTGACCCAATCCGTCGTCTCCTTGTTGTAATGACGGGGCCTCACAGTGGGTTCTTGGTACCAGTCACACAGTGACCCAAGCCGTCGTCTCCTTGTTGTAATGACGGGGCCCCACAGTGGGTCCTTGGTACCAGTCACACAATGACCCAAGCCGTCGTCTGCTGGTTGTCTAGCGGGGTCCTACTTAGTTGCTGACCACGCAGACGGTCGACCCAGCACACTTACGGCACACTTTCTGCCATCCATGACACATCTCTATTGAGTCTTCATTGCATGTTTACAGTCAGATTACATTGACCTAGTTTCATAATTAGCGATACTCTTCTGATTTAACAATGGTCAAAAGAAAATGTGGGTTGATCCGAATTCACACTCCTTCAGCTGGCACCGACCTCCTTCAAATTTACATTCATGTCAACCCGGTTTTTTCAGTTTAAATATCCCATCAACTCACAGCACTTTCAAAGCTGGAATATTTTCGTTCATTTAATTAGTTTATATATTATTTAAGTATATTTGAACTATACCTAGATTACACGCTTCTTCTTCTTACGTTTTTTTCTATTATTGTAACTAATTTATAAAAATATTTACAGAATTTGAAGATTAGGATACATTTTCTTGTATTTTTTCTGTGCTATAAAATAATATATTATTCTATTCTACACTCGTATTGAACTAATAGGCCTAGATGTCTTACATTAGACATTCGCCTACTGTCCTTTTCGTTGAGGTTATTTGTGTGGAATAATACGAGTAGGCCTATTTCATTTCCCATACGTTGTCTTAAATCCTATATAGTTTATAACTATTTTCAAAAAATGTTAACAGTTTTAAAATTCGTGTTGCGGATGGACGTGTTTTTGCGCTTTAAAGTGAGATATTTTACCATGTTGGCGTATTAAAATAAAGAAGGGCTTATTCTAGAAATAATAGTGATTTAAAATGTTCTTACATTCTGTAAAGTTTGGGAAGAGCGCCGGGCCCCGAGGCTACCTGCCGGCTGACCCTATCAACCGTCCTCAACCGCTTCGCCCTACTATTAGTCACCGTCAGGGGTAATTAAAAATTGAAAAATACTTATCTTTATTTAAAAAAATATCAATAAAATTTTAGTTTTATTGAAAGGAGAATACAAAGTAAAGAAAATTGATACCAAACACGAAACACATTTATTATAACTGTATAGTGTTTAATATGTTAAATATCAATGATTAATATATTGTTGACCTATTATTTACATAAATGAAACTAGATTTATTTGAAAATATAATATTTACAAATACAAACACATTTTACTTATATACAGCATATTTAGAATAAAAAGTGAACAAAATTACGTGACTGCTACGGATTGTGCGACAACTGTTTATGCATAAAATGTTCTTAGGAGACAACATGAAGCATATCTCGCTTTGCCCGAATTGTGCGACAACTGTTTATGTATATTATGTTCTTAGGACACAACATTAAGTATTCTCGCTTTGTCCGGATTGTGCGACAACTGTTTATGTATATTATGTTCTTAGGACACAACATTAAGTATTCTCGCTTTGCCCGGATTGTGCGACAACTGTTTATGCATAAAATATTCTTAGGAGACAACATTAAGTATATCTCGCTTTGCCCGGATTGTGCGCTAACTGTTTATGTATATAATGTTCTTAGGAGACAACATTAAGTATATCTCGCTTTGCCCGGATTGTGCGCTAACTGTTTATGTATATAATGTTCTTAGGAGACAACATTAAGTATATCTCGCTTTGCCCGGATTGTGCGACAACTGTTTATGTATATTCTTATCATTGATCTTTTTATGGTCATATTTAAGGTTACTGCGAATGTACCTATTTTTTCTTATTTTACAAATCAAGTGAACGTTATACAAAAGAAATTTATTATAAGTACAGTCCAGAATGTACGAAATATTATTGCGATCAATTTCGGTGGATTTCTTTGTTCATTGTTCAAGAGAAATTTCATTATTAGAATATTACGTTTTGGTAAAAATACAAAACAAAACACACATCTTTTTTCTTTTTATTGCTTTTACGGTCACCATTAGACCCCATTAGTCATTTTCAGTTAATACTTTTCATATTCTTTTCCTTTATGTTTTTCCAATATTCTTTCATTCTTTTAGATCTTTCTTTTCTTGTTTGATCCGAAAACACCCGTATGCATGTTGACCTTATCTTGTCTTATATTGAATCTAATATCTCTGTCTTTTAGGGCTCTTGTTTTTTCTGTTTTATACATAAGATCATCGTTAGGCCAAGTTCTTGTATGTCATCTATTATTTCTTTTATCTTTCTCATAGCCACTGAACTTGTATGGGTGGGTGGGTTATTACTACTATATGTGTATGGGAGGATGGGTGGTTCATAACCACTGAACGTTTATGGGTGAGTGGGTTATCGCTACTTTATATATATATATATATATATATATATATATATATATATATATATATATATATATATATATATATATATATATATATGAGAGGGTGGGTGGGTCATTACCACTGAACCTGTATGGATGGGTGGGTGGGTTATTACCACCGTTCGCGTATGGATGGGTGGGTGGGTCATAATCTAGTGGGTGGGTCTTTTATCTTTCTATTATTCTTGTAATTATTCTTATTGTTATTCTATCTTCTGGCATTCATAAAATGTGTCCAAAGTAAGATATTCATTTTTTTCTCATGTAATCTGTTATTGGTTATAATTCTTTATATACTGCATTGTTGGGTATTGGTCTCTAACCTTCTTCGCTATAGTGTGTGTTTTTTATTATTTATGTATGTTATGATTATACGTCTCTCTATTTTGTATTTTGTTAATTTGATTTTTCTTGTGGAGGTTAACTATTGTCTCACTGCAATATGTTACTTCAGGTTGTACTGCTATTTTGTAGTGTTTTAGTTTTGTGTTTATTGACAAATATTTTTTGTTATACGTGTTCTTTGTAAGTTGTTGTGCTTTTGCTAATTTTTTGTTCGTTCCCCCGTATTCTTTTTTCTTTCCCATTGCGGTGTATGTCCTCCTTAATACTTAAATGTATTATAATTTAATTCCTAAAACACACATTTATTATAATATAAATACAACTTTTAGAAAATATTACTTTGATCAATTTCAGTACATTCCAAGTGTGGATTCGTTTGTGAATCCCTCTGGTCTGAGGAACGTAAACGTGGTTTACTAGAAGTTTAACATAAAATAATATTTGGTAAACTTTGTACTTTTGTAATAAATTGTTACTGTGTGATGTTCAGTTGTTTTGTATTTCTAGCAACACCTCATCTAGAGCTAATCAAGAAACTATTTTCGTACAATATAGCTATATTAAACTAGTAGGTACATTATTATTATTACTCAAAAATTAAATTACTTTAAATTGTAATTACAAAATTTCATAGGACCGGTAATTTTGCAAAATATATTACGTTTGTCAATGATCTACTCAATGTGTAAGGTGGGTTCGCAAAAAATAAATATCAAATTAAAATAAAGTACAATCAGTAAACATAGTCTGGGTGAATTGAATGAATATCGAATTAGCCTACTGGCAAATAAGAACAATTTGATGGTTATAGCGGATTACATTACTATTTATTTTCATAAATTCCTCTTGGCAGCTGATGTTAATCTGTTGTTGTAACCTGGCTATATAAGCTGTATATTTTTAATGCGTTCGCTGCTGTACATACCACATGACCGTACAAATGACCTAGAAACTACAACGATAAAAAGACTTGAGCAAAAAGGCATATCTGAATTATTCAAATTCTACAACAGATATTTGTACAGCATGAGAATTTGCCACAAACATCAATACTAGAGGGAAAGTACGTACGTTCGTTTAGCGGCAATAACCGGATATCAACAATCATTCGCCAACATGTTGCCATCGTAACGGTTGTCGAGTGTCTGTCAGGATAATACAGGACAGCTGACAAACGGTGTCATCATGGATACAAAGAATCAAACGATCATCCACCAACATGTTGCCATCGTAGTAAAGGTTGTCGAGTGTCTCAAAATAATACAGGACAGCTGACAAGCAGTGTCACCATGGCCACATGAAATCAAACGATCATCTGCCAACATGTTGCCATTGCAATGGTCGTTCAGTGTCTGTCAGAGTAATACAGGACAGCTGACAAGCAGTGTCACCGTGGCCACATGAAATCAAACGATCGTCCGCCAACATGTTGCCGTTGCAACGGTCGTCCAGTGTCTGTCAGAGTAATACAGGACAGCTGACAAGCAGTGTCACAATGGCTACATGGAATCAAATGATTCGCCGCCAACATGTTGACATCGCAACGGCGTCCAGTGTCTGTCATGGTAATACAGGACAGCTGACAAGCAGTGTCACCATGGCTACATGGAATCAAACGATAATCCGCCCACATGTTGCCATAGTAACGGTTTTCGCGTGTCCGTCAGGGTACAGGACAACTGAAAAGCGGTGTCACCATGGCTGCATGGAATCAAACGATCGTCCGCCAACATCTTGCCATCAAACGGTTGTCGTGTCTGTTAGGTTACAGGACAGCTGACAAGCGGTGGCACCATGGCCACGTGGAATTAAACGATCGTCCGCCAACATGTTGCCATAGCAACGGTTTTAGCGTGTCTGTCAGGGTACAGGACAGCTGACAAGCAGTGTCCCCAAGGCTGCATGGAATCAAACGATCGTCCGCCAACATGTTGCAATCGCAACGGTTGTCGCGTCTGTCAGGGTACAGGACAGCTGACAAGCGGTGTCACGATGGCTACATGGAATTACCGATCGTCCACCAACATGTTGCCATCACAACGGTTGTCGTGTGTCTATCACTGTAATACAGGACAGCTGACAAGCGGTGTCACTATGGCTACATGGGATCAAACGATCGTCCGCCAACATGTTGCCATCTCAACGGTTGTCGCGTGTCTGTCCGAGGTAACACAGAACAGCTGACAAGTGGTGTCATCATGGCTACATAATAATAATAATAAAACTTTGATTGCATTAGGACAATTATAAACATTGTATTGCAAAAGTCATATTTTTTAATAATTTGCCATCCATTCTAACAATTCACCCTTTCAAACATACATATATTGACAGACACCCAAATTCCCACTCATCGCCAATTGAACCTCTTCAACTTCACTTGTGTTATTGATTTTCCCCCTCCTAGTTATGTGCAAAGAATTCGTCTATACTATAAAATGCTTGTTTTGAAAGAAACTTCTTGAGACGACTCTTGAACGCCTTGGGCGTTGTAGCACTTTTGATAAATTCTGGTAACTTGTTGACTATACGAACGCCCATCTGTGAAGGCAGGCGTTCATAGACTACCGTTCTATGACGACCAGTTCGGTAGTTGTCCCTGCCTCTAGTGTCGTATGTATGTATATCTCTGCCTCTTGTGATAGTAGTCTTGTACCTACCATATGTAGCAGTCTCAAGAATGTAGAGGCAAGGTAATGTCAATATATTTAGCTTTTTGAATTTTGGCCTGCACGACTCTCTGAAATTCATTTTTAGGATGATTCTAACTGCCATTTTTTGAATTCTAAATATTCTGTCAAAGTTAGTGTTGGAACATCTTCCCCATAGCACTAATCCATAGGTAATATGAGGGTAGATCAACCCGTAATAAGCCGTCATCAGTAATGGAATTACCGATCGTCCGCCAACATGTTGCCATCGCAACGGTCGTCGCGTGTCAATCACGGTAATACAGGACAGCTGACAAGCGGTGTCACCATGTTTACATGGAATTTGAGGATCGTCCGCCAACATGTTGCCATCGTAAAGGTTGTCGCTTGACTGGCAGGGTAATACAGGACAGCTCCAAACTGTATCACTATGGCTACATGGAATCAAGCGATCAACTGCCAACATGTTGCCATCGTAGTAAAGGTTGTCGAGTGTCTGTCAGAGTAATACAGGACAGCTGACAAACAGTGTCACCATGGCTACATGGAATCAAATGATTGGCCGCCAACATGTTGACTTCGCAACGGCGTCCAGTGTCTGTCAGGGTAATACAGGACAGCTGACAAACGGTATCACCATGGCAACATGGAATCAAATGATCATCCGAGAACATGTTGCCATCGCAACGGTTATCGCGTGTCCGTCAGAGGTAATACAGGACAGCTAATAAACGGTGTCACCATGGCTACATGGAATCAAACGATCGTCCGCCAACATGTTGCCGTCGCGACGGTTGTCGGGTGTTTGTCAGGGTTATATACGAAAGCTGACAAGCATTGCCACCGTGGCTACATGGAATCTGAGCTAGTTGAAAGGTCAACCAAGGTAAAATAATTGTAATAAGGTCTTCGAGATTTTGAAATCAAAGTAAACTAAATTGTTTCTGCGTTGCTAGATGTTTTATATAGGCCATCATATTTCAATTGACCAACATTTTAAGAACAAAACTTTGTCTCAAAATACTGAGCCTGGAACAGCAGTAAATTTTCATGGGTGTAATTAAATATTTTTATCATATTCAATGCAAAGCTTTGAAGGCTAATTTTATCAGGAAAAGTGAATAACACACTTAAGGGCTTATGTTAATGAATGTAATGATTTAAATCGTTCTTCGACTAGGTTTTTTATTAGGCCACATAAAAATTGAACATTATTTTTCGTCTCATTCATAGTTTATTAAATGTACAATCTTTATCGGTTACAGATTTATGCGCATAATTTATAATATTTATCATAAATCAATATTGCAAATTAATTACACTACACCCTTTCTGTCAAGTAAGAGCAATAAAGTTCTTATAAGTTGAATGAAAATTAAAAGCCCAGTTTAAGTCACTGGCCAAATTGAGAACTATCCAGTGAGTCGATCAAGGACAGGAGTTAGGTTAGGTTGACTAACGGTAAACACAGGTGAAAAGGAAGGTCCTACCTGGATTTCTGTGCGTCTCGGAGTGCTCTATTCAAGGTCGTCGCTGCTGGCGAGAACAGCTCATGCTCCTTCCAGATCCTAAATAATTACTCCTTTATATTGTCTTCAAATCACTTAACTCTACGAACTGAAGAAAACATCGCGATTAAAACTAAATTACATTGATCAACAGAGTAAACTATCAAAAGAAAATTGAAATATCGATCGTGCGAGGGTGTTAAAAGTTTGACGCGCACGGAGCGGGCATAATAAACATGCTGAACACATGTTTGTTGTTTCAAAATAAAACTATCGATGGACAGTTAACAGTTGTGAAATTGTTGTACCGTCCGCTGCACAGGACTAGCTACTGACGGAATACTGATGTGATGTGGTAGTGGTGGCCATTCCATTCTCTCCTTCCCCTCCACGCCTTTCACACTCTTCTTTCTATCCCCACTATCTTGTCTTGTTGCTCGCTTCGACTAATCGACTGTCCCTGGCCCTTCGCCGGCTAAAACAAACATTATTACATTGGATTCTGCCACTGGTTACTTTTGAAATTTATCACCTCGCAACTTTGATGGAGACTACCTACCGTAAATCCCCATGTAATAAACGCAATCGAGTTTCTTGTCAAATGTTTAACTACCAATCAATGCTTTGAAGGAGACGTTTGAACTGAATCATGACAGTTGAGAAAATAAAGAAGCAACGGTTTTTTTTTTAACTGACGTGGGATTACTTATATTAAGGGGGGAAATTAAAAGATAGGTTAAAATTAGTTTTATCGATACAATTTTTGGGGTGCAAAGTTTATAAATTTGAGAATGAGGGCTTCAATTTGTAATTCGAATTGTATAAATTTTCGGAATAAAAATATATTTTTATTTAACAACAGCCTAAAACAGCTTCAATATAATAACATCATGGAAAGAAGCAGCCTTAGCAGGCAAAGCATAAAACTACGTTATAGTACGTGTCATAGTCCACTGCCGGAAGACATACAAAATGTGCGTGGCACGAGTCGTTTACAGAGTTCGGCAGTTTCTTGATGCTTGTGCCAACAAATAAGGCACTTTTTATGTATATAGCAAGTGTTGTTATACTTTATTACTTATTTTTAAGTGAATAAATTTATGTTTAATTACGGTAATAAACATGACGCTATAATACGGTTCTGTAACTGTCTTTGAAACAAAGAAGCTTTGAGTGATTGATTGAATATTTATTCTTGTAAGACTACACTTTCTATTAAACCTTTAATGTGTCGTTATTTTCATTACAAGAAAATTAGTATTCATTTCATTAATACATAGCTCATAGCTATATTACATCTTTTGTCATGTTTAAATGTTATGGTAAATAATACTGCCAGGATATGTCGTAAGACGTTGAGTCACTCATCATAAAAGTGACAATAAAGAAACTGCAACAGCCAGTCAAAACGCCTTAAACTATCAATATCAATGCAAATAAAATTAAGACGTAAAACAAACTCAAGCTGGAAGTTGTTAAAATAAATAAGCCAGTGAAGCAGTGCCCCAGTCACTGTGGCAGTCCCCTGTCTACTATGTTTCCCGTCACTGTAGCAGTCTCCCGTCTACTATAGCAGTCCCCTGTCTACTGTAGCAGGTCTCTGGTCACAGTAGCCGTTTCCCGTCACTATAACAGTCGCTCGGTCATTGTACCAGTTCCCCGACTACTATAGCAGACCTCCGTCACTGTAACAGTCTCCCGTCTATTATAGGGGTCCCCCGTCTACTGTAGCATTCCCCCGTCAACTATAGCAGTCCTCCGTTACTGTAGCAGTCCCCCAGTTACTGTATCAGGCCCCGTCTATCATAGCAGTTTCCTGGTCACTATAGCAATCTTCCGTCTACTTTAGCAGTCTCCCGGTCACAGTAGCAGTCCCCCGTCACTGTAGCGGTCTCCCGTTTACTATAACTGTCCCTCGTCTACTGTGGCAGTCCCCCTATTCTATAGTAGACCCCCATCACTGTAGCAGTCCCCCGGTCCCAGAAGAAATCCCCCGGTCACAATAGCAGTCCCCCGGCCACTGTAGCAGTCTTCCGTCTATTATAGGAGTCCGACCTCTACTGTAGCAGTCCACCGTCAACTATAGTAGTCCCCCATTACTGTAGCAGGCCCCCGGTCACTGTACTAGGTACGGTCTTCTCTGCACTGCTGAGAACAGTCGACTGGAGATTACGTGATTTTGATGTAACTCCTTTTCCAACGTTATCACTGCACTTCTGAGAAGCTTCTACTGGAAGGTACGTGAGGGTAATCTGATGTTCCTCCCTCCCCAGATCTTGCATGCAATGCTGAGAAGAGACTACCGGATAGTACGTGAGGGTAACATGGCTGGATACTCCAGCTTCTTCCCTTCACTGATGAGAAAAGATGACTGGATGGTACGTAAGGGTAACCTGACGTAAACCCCTCTCCATCGCCTTTCCTGCATTGATGAGCAGAGACTACTGGATGGTACATGAGGGTAACCTGATGTAACTCTCTCTCCATCGTCTTCCCTGCAATGATAAGAAGGGTGGACTGGATGGTACGTGAGGGTAACATGATGAAACTCTCTCTCCATCGCCTTCCCTGCGCTGATGAGAAGGGTGGACTGGATGGTAAGTGAGGGTAACATGATGTAACTCTCTCTCCTTCGTCTTCCCTGCACTGATGAGAAGGGTGGACTGGATGGTAGGTGAGGGTAACATGATGTAACTCTCTCTCCATCGTCTTCCCTGCAATGATAAGAAGGGTGTACTGGATGGTACGTGAGGGTACCATGATGTAACTCTCTCTCCATCGTCTTCCCTGCACTGATGAGAAGGGTGGACTGGATGGTAGGTGAGGGTAACATGATGTAACTCTCTCTCCATCGTCTTCCCTGCACTGATGAGAAGGGTGGACTTGATGGTAAGTGAGGGTAACATGATGTAACTCTCTCTTCATCGTCTTCCCTGCACTGATGAGAAGGGTGGACTGGATGGTAGGTGAGAGTAACATGATGTAACTCTCTCTCCATCGTCTTCCCTGCACTGATGAGAAGGGTGGACTGAATGGTAAGTGAGGGTAACATAATGTAACTCTCTCTCCATCGTCTTCCCTGCAATGATCAGAAGGGTGGACTGGATGGTACGTGAGGGTAACATGATGTAACTCTCTCTCCATCGTCTTCCCTGCACTGATGAGAAGGGTGGACTGGATGGTAAGTGAGGGTAACATGATGTAACTCTCTCTCCATCGTCTTCCCAGCAATGATGAGAAGGGTGGACTGGATGGTACGTGAGGGTAACATGATGTAACGCTCTCTCCATCGTCTTCCCTGCAATGATGAGAAGGGTGGACTGGAGGGTACGTGAGGGTAACATGATGTAACTCTCTCTCCATCGTCATCCCTGCACTGATGAGAAGGGTGGACTGGATGGTACGTGCGGGTAACATGATGTAACTCTCTCTCCATCGTCTTCCCTGCACTGATGAGAAGGGTGGACTGGATGGTAGGTGGGGGTAACATGATATAACTCTCTCTCCATCGTCTTCTCTGCACTGATGAGATGGGTGGACTGGATGGTAAGTGAGGGTAACATGATGTAACTCTCTCTCCATCGTTTTCCCTGCACTGATGATAAGGGTGGACTGGATGGTAAGTGAGGGTAACATGATGGAACTCTCTCTCCATCGTCTTCCCTGCACTGATGAGAAGGGTGGACTGGATGGTAGGTGAGGGTAACCTGATGTAACTCTCTCTCCATCGGCTTCCCTGCACTGATGAGAAGGGTGGATTGGATGGTAAGTGAGGGGAACCTGATGTAACTCTCTCTCCATCGTCTTCCCTGCACTGATGAGAAGGGTGGACTGATGGTAGGTGAGGGTAACATGATGTAACTCTCTCTCCATCGTCTTCCCTGCACTAATGAGAAGGGTGGACTGGATGGTAGGTGAGGTTAACCTAATGTAACTCTCTCTCAATCGTCTTCCCTGCACTGATGAGAAGAGTGGACTGGATGGTATATGAGGGTAACCTGATGTAACTCTCCCTCCATCGTCTTCCCTGCACTGATGAGAAGTGTGGACTGGATGGTATATGAAGGTAACCTGATGTTACTCTCCCTCCATCGTCTTCCCTGCAATGATGAGAAGGGTGGACTGGATAGTATATGAGGGTAACCTGATGTAACTCTCTCTCCATCGTCTTCCCTGCACTGATGAGAAGGGTGGACTGGATGGTACGTGAGGGTAACCTGATGTAACTCTCTCTCCATCGTCTTCCCTGCACTGATGAGAAGGGTGGACTGGATGGTACGTGAGGGTAACCTGATGTAACTCTCTCTCAATCGTCTTCCCTGCACTGATGAGAAGGGTGGACTGGATGGTAGGGGAGGGTAACATGATGTAACTCTCTCTCCATCGTCTTCCCTGCAATGATGAGAAGGGTGGACTGGATGGTACGTGAGGGTGACATGATGTAACTCTCTCTCCATCATCTTCCCTGCACTGATGAGAAGGGTGGACTGGATGGTAGGTGAGGGTAACCTGATGTAACTCTCTATCCATCGTCTTCCCTGCACTGATGAGAAGGGTGGACTAGATGGTAGGTGAGGGTAACATGATGTAACCCTCTCTCTATCGTCTTCCCTGCACTGATGAGAAGGGTGGACTGGATGGTAAGTGAGGGTAACATGATGTAACTCTCTCTCCATCGTCTTCCCTGCACTGATGAGAAGGGTGACTGGATGGTAGGTGAGGGTAACATGATGTAACTCTCTCTCCATCGTCTTCCCTGCACTGATGAGAAGGGTGGACTGGATGGTATATGAGGGTAACCTGATGTAACTCTCTCTCCATCGTCTTCCCTGCAATGATGAGAAGGGTGGACTGGATGGTACGTGAGGGTATGATGATGTAACTCTCTCTCCATCGTTTACCCTGCACTGAGGAGAAGGGTGGACTGGATGGTAAGTGAGGGTAACATGATGTAACTCTCTCTACATCGTCTTCCCTGCACTGATGAGAAGGGTGGACTGAATGGTATATGAGGGTAACCTGATGTAACTCTCTCTCCATCGTCTTCCCTGCAATGATGAGAAGGGTTGACTGGATGGTACGTGAGGGTAACATGATGTAACTCTCTCTCCAACGTCTTCCCTGTACTGATGAGAAGGGTAGACTGAATGGTACGTGAGGGTAACATGATGTAACTCTCTCTCCATCGTCTTCCCTGCACTGATGAGAAGGGTGGACTGGATGGTAGGTAAGGGTAACATGATGTAACTCTCTCTCCATCGTCTTCTCTGCACTGATGAGAAGGGTGGACTGGATGGTAAGTGAGGGTAACATGATGTAACTCTCTCTCCATCGTCTTCCCTGCACTGATGAGAAGGAAGGACTGGATGGTACGTGAGGGTAACATGATGTAACTCTCTCTCCATCGTCTTCCCTGCACTGATGAGAAGGGTGGACTGGATGGTAAGTGAGGGTAAGCTGATTTAACTCTCTCTCCATCGTCTTCCCTGCACTGATGAGAAGGGTGGACTGGATGGTAAGTGAGGGTAACCTGATGTAACTCTCTCTCCATCGTCTTCCCTGCACTGATGAGAAGGGTGGACTGGATGGTAGGTGAGGGTAACATGATGTAACTCTCTCTCCATCGTCTTCCCTGCACTGATGAGAAGGGTGGACTGGATGGTAGGTGAGGGTAACCTGATGTAACTCTCTCTCCATCGTCTTCCCTGCACTGATGAGAAGGGTGGACTGGATGGTATATGAGGGTAACCTGATGTAACTCTCCCTCCGTCGTCTTCCCTGCACTGATGAGAAGTGTAAACTGGATGGTATATGAGGGTAACCTGATGTAACTCTCCCTCCATCGTCTTCCCTGCAATGATGAGAAGGGTGGACTGGATTGTAGGTGAGGGTAACATGATGTAACTCTCTCTCCATCGTCTTCCCTGCACTGATGAGAAGGTTGGACTGGATGGTACGTGAAGGTAACCTGAGGTAACTCTCTCTCCATCGTCTTCCCTGCACTGATGAGAAGGGTGGACTGGATCGTAGGTGAAGGTAACATGATGTAACTCTCTCTCCATCGTCTTCCCTGCAATGATGAGAAGGGTGGACTGGATGGTATATGAGGGTAACCTGATGTAACTCTCTCGCCATCGTCTTCCCTTCACTGATGAGAAGGGTGGACTGGATGGTACGTGAGGGTAACCTGATGTAACTCTCTCTCCATCGTCTTCCCTGCACTGATGAGAAGGGTGGACTGGATGGTACGTGAGGGTAACCTGATGTAACTCTCTCTCCATCGTCTTCCCAGCACTGATGAGAAGGGTGGACTAGATGGTAGGTGAGGGTAACCTGATGTAACTCTCTCTCCATCGTCTTCCCTGCACTGATGAGAAAGGTGGACTGGATGGTACGTGATGGTAACATGATGTAACTCTCTCTCCAACGTCTTCCCTGTACTGATGAGAAGGGTGGACTGGATTGTAGGTGAGGGTAACCTGATGTAACTCTCTCTCCATCGTCTTCCCTGAACTGATGAGAAGGGTGGACTAGATGGTACGTGAGGGTAACATGATGTAACGCTCTCTCCATCGTCTTCCCTGCAATAAAGAGAAGGGTGGACTGGAGGGTACGTGAGGGTAACATGATGTAACTCTCTCTCCATCGTCTTCCCTGCACTGATGAGAAGGGTGGACTGGATGGTAGGTGAGGGTAACATGATGTAACTCTCTCTCCATCGTCTTCTCTGCACTGATGAGAAGGGTGGACTGGATGGTAAGTGAGGGTAACATGATGTAACCCTCTCTCCATCGTCTTCCCTGCACTGATGAGAAGGAAGGACTGGATGGTACGCGAGGGTAACATGATGTAACTCTCTCTCCATCGTCTTCCCTGCACTGATGAGAAGAGTGGACTGGATGGTAAGTGAGGGTAACCTGATGTAACTCTCTCTCCATCGTCTTCCCTGCACTGATGAGAAGGATGGACTGGATGGTAGGTGAGGGTAACATGATGTAGCTCTCTCTCCATCGTCTTCCCTGCACTGATGAGAAGGGTGCACTAGATGGTAGGTGAGGGTAACCTGATGTAACTCTCTCTCCATCGTCTTCCCTGCACTGATGAGAAGGGTGGACTGGATGGTATATGAGGGTAACCTGATGTAACTCTCCCTCAGTCGTCTTCCCTGCACTGATGAGAAGTGTAAACTGGATGGTATATGAGGGTAACCTGATGTAACTCTCCCTCCATCGTCTTCCCTGCAATGATAAAAAGGGTGGACTGGATTGTAGGTGAGGGTAACATGATGTAACTCTCTCTCCATCGTCTTCCCTGCATTGATGAGAAGGGTGGACTGGATGGTACGTGAGGGTAACCTGAGGTAACTCTCTCTCCATCGTCTTCCCTGCACTGATGAGAAGGGTGGACTGGATCGTAGGTGAGGGTAACATGATGTAACTCTCTCTCCATCGTCTTCCCTGCAATGATGAGAAGGGTGGACTGGATGGTACGTGAGGGTAACATGATGTAACTCTCTCTCCATCGTCTTCCCTGCACTGATAAGAAGGGTGGACTGGATGGTATATGAGGAAAACATGATGTAACTCTCTCTCTCCATCTTCTTCCCTGCACTGATGAGAATGGTGGACTGGATGGTAAGTGAGGGTAACATGATGTAACTCTCTCTCCATCGTCTTCCCTCCAATGATGAGAAGGGTGGACTGGATGGTACGTGAGGGTAACATGATGTAACTCTCTCTCCATCGTCTTCGCTGCACTGATGAGAAGGGTGGACTGGATGGTAAGTGAGGGTAACATGATGTAACTCTCTCTTCATCGCCTTCCCTGCACTGATGAGAAGGGTGGACTGGATGGGGTATGAGGGTAACCTGATGTAACTCTCTCTCCATCGTCTTCCCTGCTCTGATGAGAAGGGTGGACTGGATTGTAGGTGAGGGTAACATGATGTAACTCTCTCTCCATCGTCTTCCCTGCACTGATGAGAAGGGTGGACTGGGAGTTAGGTGAGGGTAACCTGATGTAACTCTCTCTCCATCGTCTTCCCTGCACTGATGAGAAGGGTGGACTGGATGGTATATGAGGGTAACCTGATGTAACTCTTCCTCCATCGTCTTCCCTGCACTTATGAGAAGGGTGGACTGGATGGTATATGAGGGTAACCTGATGTAACTCTCCCTCCATCGTCTTCCCTGCAATGATGAGAAGGGTGGACTGGATGGTACGTGAGGGTAACATGATGTAACTCTCTCTCCATCGTTTTCCCTGCACTGATGAGAAGGGTGGACTGGATGGTTAGTGAGGTTAACATGATGTAACTCTCTGTCCATCGCCTTACCTGCACTGATGAGAAGGGTGGACTAGATGGGGTATGAGGGTAACCTGATGTAACTCTCTCTCCATCGTCCTCCCTGCAATGATGAGAAGGGTGGATTGGATGGTACGTAAGGGTAACCTGATGTAACTCTCTCTCTCCATCGTCTTCCCTGCACTGATGAGAAGGGTGGACTGGATGGTAGGTGAGGGTAACATGATGTAACTCTCTCCTCAACGTCTTCCCTGCACTGATGAGAAGGGTGGACTGGATAGGAGGTGAGGGTAACCTGATGTAACTCTCTCTCCATCGTCTTCCCTGCACTGATGAGAAGGGTGGACTGGATGGTACGTGAGGGTAATATGATGTAACGCTCTCTCCATCGTCTTCCCTGCAACGATGAGAAGGGTGGACTGGAGGGTACGTGAAGTTAACATGATGTAACTCTCTCTCCATCGTCTTCCCTGCACTGATGAGAAGGGTGGTCTGGATGGTACATGAGGGTAACATGATGTAACTCTCTCTCCATCGTCTTCCCTGCACTGATGAGAAGTGTGGACTGGATGGTAGGTGAGGGTAACATGATGTAACTCTCTCTCTCCATCGTCTTCTCTGCACTGATGAGAAGGGTGGACTGGATGGTAAGTGAGGGTAACATGATGTAACTCTCTCTCCATCATCTTCCCTGCGCTGATGAGAAGGGTGGACTGGATGGTAGGTGAGTGTAACATGATTTAACTCTCTCTCCATCGTCTTCCCTGCACTGATGAGAAGGGTGGACTGGATTGTAGGTGAGCGTAACCTGATGTAACTCTCTCTCCAGCGTCTTCCCTGCACTGATGAGAAGGGTGGACTGGATGGTAAGTGAGGGTAACCTGACGTAACTCTCTCTCCATCGTCTTCCCTGCACTGATGAGAAGGGTGGACTGGATGGTAGGTGAGGGTAACATGATGTAACTCTCTCTCCATCGTCTTCCCTGCACTGATGAGAAGGGTGGACTGGATGGTAGGTGAGGGTAACCTGATGAAACTCTCTCTCCATCGTCTTCCCTGCATTGATGAGAAGGGTGGACTGGATGGTATATGAGGGTAACCTGATGTTACTCTCCCTCCATCGTCTTCCCTGCACTGATGAGAAGTGTAAACTGGATGGTATATGAGGGTAACCTGATGTAACTCTCCCTCCATCGTCTTCCCTGCAATGATGAGAAGGGTGGACTGGATTGTAGGTGAGGGTTACATAATGTAACTCTCTCTTCATCGTCTTCCCTGCACTGATGAGAAGGGTGGACTAGATGGTACGTGAGGGTAACCTGAGGTAACTCTCTCCATCGACTTCCCTGCACTGATGAGAAGGGTGGACTGGATGGTAGGTGAGGGTAACATGATGTAACTCTCTCTCCATCGTCTTCCCTGCAATGATGAGAAGGGTGGACTGGATGGTACGTGAGGGTAACATGATGTAACTCTCTCTCCATCGTCTTCCCTGCACTGATGAGAAGGGTAGACTGGATGGTATATGAGGGTAACCTGATGTAACTCTCTCTCCATCGTCTTCCCTGCAATGATGAGAAGGGTGGACTGGATGGTACGTGAGGGTAACATGATGTAACTCTCTCTCCATCAATTTCCCTGCTCTGATGAGTAGGGTGGACTGGATGGTACGTGAGGGTAACATGATGTAACTCTCTCTCCATCGTCTTCGCTGCACTGATGAGAAGGGTGGACTGAATGGTAAGTGAGGGTAACATGATGTAACTCTCTCTTCATCGCCTTCCCTGCACTGATGAGAAGGGTGGACTGGATAGAGTATGAGAGTAACCTGATGTAACTCTCTCTCCATCGTCTTCCCTGCACTGATGAGAAGGGTGGACTGGATGGTAGGTGAGGGTAACATGATGTAACTCTCTCTCCATCGTCTTCCCTGCACTGATGAGAAGGGTGGACTGGATGGTAGGTGAGGGTAACCTGATGTAACTCTCTCTCCATCGTCTTCCCTGCAATGATGAGAAGGGTGGACTGGATGGTACGTGAGGGTAACATGATGTAACTCTCTCTCCATCGTCTTCCCTTGCACTGATGAGAAGGGTGGACTGGATGGTACGTGAGGGTAACATGATGTAACTCTCTCTCCATCGTCTTCGCTGCACTGATGAGAAGGGTGGACTGGATGGTAAGTGAGGGTAACATGATGTAACTCTCTCTCATCGTCTTCCCTGCACTGATGAGAAGGGTGGACTGGATGAGTATGAGAGGTAACCTGATGTAACTCTCTCTTTATCGTCTTCCCTGCACTGATGAGAAGGGTGGACTGGATGGTAGGTGAGGGTAACATGATGTAACTCTCTCTCCATCGTCTTCCCTGCACTGATGAGAAGGGTGGACTGGATGTTAGGTGAGGGTAACCTGATGTAACTCTCTCTCCATCGTCTTCCCTGCACTGATGAGAAGGGTGGACTGGATGGTATATGAGGGTAACCTGATGTAACTCTCCCTCCATCGTCTTCCCTGCACTGATGAGAAGGGTGGACTGGATGGTATATGAGGGTAACCTGATGTAACTCTCCCTCCATCGTCTTCCCTGCAATGATGAGAAGGGTGGACTGGATGGTATGTGAGGGTAACATGATGTAACTCTCTCTCCATCGTCTTCCCTGCACTGATGAGAAGGGCGGACTGGATGGTAGGTGAGGGTAACCTGATGTAACTCTCTCTCCATCGTCTTCCCTGCACTGATGAGAAGGGTGGACTGGATAGGAGGTGAGGGTAACCTGATGTAACTCTCTCTCCATCGTCTTCCCTGCACTGATGAAAAGGGTGGACTGGATGGTAGGTGAGGGTAACCTGATGTAACCCTCTCTCCATCGTCTTCCCTGCACTATTGAAAAGGGTGGACTGGATGTTAGGTGAGGGTAACATGATGTAACTCTCTCTCCATCGTCTTCCCTGCACTGATGAGAAGGGTGGACTGGATGTTATATGAGGGTAACCTAATGTAACTCTCTCTCCATCGTCTTCCGTGCAATGATGAGAAGGGTGGACTGGATGGTACGTGAGGGTAACATGATGTAACTCTCTCTTGATCGTCTTCGCTGCACTGATGTAAAGGGTGGACTGGATGGTAAGTATGGGTAACATGATGTAACTCTCTCTTCATCGCCTTCCCTGCACTGATAAGAAGGGTGGACTGGATGGTACGTGAGGGTAACCTGAGGTAACTCTCTCCATCGTCTTCCCTGCACTGATGAGAAGGGTGGACTGGATGGTAGGTGAGGGTAACATGATGTAACTCTCTCTCCATCGTCTTCCCTGCAATGATGAGAAGGGTGGACTGGATGGTACGTGAGGGTAACATGATGTAACTCTCTCTCCATCGTCTTCCCTGCACTGATGAGAAGGGTGGACTGGATGGTATATGAGGGTAACCTGATGTAACTCTCTCTCCATCGTCTTCCCTGCAATGATGAGAAGGGTGGACTGGATAGTACGTGAGGGTAACATGATGTAACTCTCTCTCCATCAATTTCTCTGCACTGATGAGAAGGGTGGACTGGATGGTACGTGAGGGTAACATGATGTAACTCTCTCTCCATCGTCTTCGCTGCACTGATGAGAAGGGTGGACTGGATGGTAAGTGAGGGTAACATGAAGTAACTCTCTCTTCATCGCCTTCCCTGCACTGATGAGAAGGGTGGACTGGATGGGGTATGAGGGTAACCTGATGTAACTCTCTCTCCATCGTCTTCCCTGCACTGATGAGAAGGGTGGACTGGATGGTAGGTGAGGGTAACATGATGTAACTCTCTCTCCATCGTCTGCCCTGCACTGATGAGAAGGGTGGACTGGGAGTTAGGTGAGGGTAACCTGATGTAACTCTCTCTCCATCGTCTTCCCTGCACTGATGAGAAGGGTGGACTAGATGGTAGGTGAGGGTAACCTGATGTAACTCTCTCTCCATCGTCTTCTCTGCACTGATGAGAAGGGTGAACTGGACGGTATGTGAGGGTAACATAATGTAACTCTCTCTCCACCGTCTTCCCTGCACTGATGAGAAGGGTGGACTGGGAGTTAGGTGAGGGTAACATGATGTAACTCTCTCTCCATCGTCTTCCTTGCACTGATGAGAAGGGTGGACAGGATGGTATATGAGGGTAACCTGATGTATATCTCCCTCCATCGTCTTCCCTGCACTGATGAGAAGGGTGGACTGGATAGTATATGTGGGTAACCTGATGTAACTCTCCCTCCATCGTCTTCCCTGCAATGATGAGAAGGGTGGACTGGATGGTACGTGAGGGTAACATGATGTAACTCTTTCTCCATCGTCTTCCCTGCACTGATGAGAAGGGTGGACAGGATGGTACGTGAGGGTAACATGATGTAACTCTCTCTCCATCGTCTTCCCTGCACTGATGAGAAGGGTGGACTGGATGGTAGGTGAGGGTAACCTGATGTAACTCTCTCTCCATCGTCTTCCCTGCACTGATGAGAAGGGTGGACTGGATGGTAGGTGAGGGTAACCTGATGTAACTCTCTCTCCATCGTCTTCCCTGCACTGATGAGAAGGGTGGACTAGATGGTAGGTGAGGGTAACCTGATGTAACTCTCTCTCCATCGTCTTCCCTGCACTGATGAGAAGGGTGGACTGGATGGGTTATGAGGGTAACCTGATGTAACTCTCTCTCCATCGTCTTCCCTGCAATGATGAGAAGGGTAGACTGGATGGTACGTGAGGGTAACATGATGTAACTCTCTCTCCATCGTCTTCCCTGCACTGATGAGAAGGGTGGACTGGATGGTACGTGAGGGTAACATGATGTAACTCTCTCTCCATCGTCTTCCCTGCACTGATGAGAAGGGTGGACTGGATGGTAGGTGAGGGTAACCTGATGTAACTCTCTCTCCATCGTCTTCCCTGCACTGATGAGAAGGGTGGACTAGATGGTACGTGAGGATAACCTGATGTAACTCTCTCTCCATCGTCTTCCCTGCACTGATGAGAAGGGTGGACTGGATGGTAGGTGAGGGTAACCTGATGTAACTCTCTCTCCATCGTCTTCCCTGCATTGATGAGAAGGGTGGACTGGATGGTATATGAGGGTAACCTGATGTAACTCTCCCTCCATCGTCTTCCCTGCACTGATGAGAAGTGTAAACTGGATGGTATATGAGGGTAACCTGATGTAACTCTCCCTCCATCGTCTTCCCTGCAATGATGAGAAGGGTGGACTGGATTCTAGGTGAGGGTAACATGATGTAACTCTCTCTCCATCGTCTTCCCTGCACTGATGAGAAGGGTGGACTGGATGGTACGTGAGGGTAACCTGAGGTAACTCTCTCCATCGTCTTCCCTGCACTGATGAGAAGGGTGGACTGGATGGTAGGTGAGGGTAACATGATGTAACTCTCTCTCCATCGTCTTCCCTGCAATGATGAGAAGGGTGGACTGGATGGTACGTGAGGGTAACATGATGTAACTCTCTCTCCATCGTCTTCCCAGCACTGATGAGAAGGGTGGACTGGATGGTATATGAGGGTAACCTGATGTAACTCTCTCTCTCCATCGTCTTCCCTGCAATGATGAGAAGGGTGGACTGGATAGTACGTGAGGGTAACATGATGTAACTCTCTCTCCATCAATTTCCCTGCACTAATGAGAAGGGTGGACTGGATGGTACGTGAGGGTAACATGATGTAACTCTCTCTCCATCGTCTTCGCTGCACTGACGAGAAGGGTGGACTGGATGGTAAGTGAGGGTAACATGAAGTAACTCTCTCTTCATCGCCTTCCCTGCACTGATGAGAAGGGTGGACTGGATGGGGTATGAGGGTAACCTGATGTAACTCTCTCTCCATCGTCTTCCCTGCACTGATGAGAAGGGTGGACTGGATGGTAGGTGAGGGTAACATGATGTAACTCTCTCTCCATCGTCTGCCCTGCACTGATGAGAAGGGTGGACTGGGAGTTAGGTGAGGGTAACCTGATGTAACTCTCTCTCCATCGTCTTCCCTGCAATGATGAGAAGGGTGGACTGGATAGTACGTGAGGGTAATATGATGTAACTCTCTCTCCATCAATTTCCCTGCACTGATGAGAAGGGTGGACTGGATGGTACGTGAGGGTAACATGATGTAACTCTCTCTCCATTGTCTTCGCTGCACTGATGAGAAGGGTGGACTGGATGGTAAGTGAGGGTAACATGATGTAACTCTCTCTTCATCGCCTTCCCTGCACTGATGAGAAGGGTGGACTGGATAGGGTATGAGAATAACCTGATGTAACTCTCTCTCCATCGTCTTCCCTGCACTGATGAGAAGGGTGGACTGGATGGTAGGCGAGGGTAACATGATGTAACTCTCTCTCCATCGTCTGCCCTGCACTGATGAGAAGGGTGGACTGGGAGTTAGGTGAGGGTAACCTGATGTAACTCTCTCTCCATCGTCTTCCCTGCACTGATGAGAAGGGTGGACTGGATGGTATATGAGGGTAACCTGATGTAACTCTCCCTCCATCGTCTTCCCTGCACTGATGAGAAGGGTGGACTGGATGGTATATGAGGGTAACCTGATGTAACACTCTCTCCATCGTCTTCCCTGCAATGATGAGAAGGGTGGACTGGATGGTAGGTGAGGGTAACATGATTTAACTCTCTCTCCATCGTCTTCCCTGCACTGATGAGAAGGGTGGACTGGATGGTAGGTGAGGGTAACCTGATGTAACTCTCTCTCCATCGTCTTCCCTGCACTGATGAGAAGGGTGGACTAGATGGTAGGTGAGGGTAACCTGATGTAACTCTCTCTCCATCGTCTTCCCTGCACTGATGAGAAGGGTGGACTGGATGGTAGGTGAGGGTAACCTGATGTAACTCTCTCTCCATCGTCTTCCCTTGCCTGATGAGAAGGGTGGACTGGATGGTAGGTGAGGGTAACCTGATGTAACTCTCCCTCCATCGTCTTCCCTGCACTGATGAGAAGGGTTGACTGGATGGTATATGAGGGTAACCTGATGTAACTCTCCCTCCATCGTCTTCCCTGCAATGATGAGAAGGGTGGACTGAAAGGTACGTGAGGGTAACATGATGTAACTCTTTCTCCATCGTCTTCCCTGCACTGATGAGAAGGGTGGACAGGATGGTACGTGAGGGTAACATGATGTAACTCTCTCTCCATCGTCTTCCCAGCACTGATGAGAAGGGTGGACTGGATGGTAGGTGAGGGTAACCTGATGTAACTCTCTCTCCATCGTCTTCCCTGCACTGATGAGAAGGGTGGACTGGATGGTAGGTGAGGGTAACATAATGTAACTCTCTCTCCATCGTCTTCCCTGCACTGATGAGAAGGGTGGACTGGATGGTAGGTGAGGGTAACCTGATGTAACTCTCTCTCCATCGTCTTCCCTGCACTGATGAGAAGGGTGGACTAGATGGTAGGTGAGGGTAACCTGATGTAACTCTCTCTCCATCGTCTTCCCTGCACTGATGAGAAGGGTGGACTGGATGGTAGGTGAGGGTAACATGATGTAACTCTCTCTCCATCGTCTTCCCTGCACTGATGAGAAGGGTGGACTGGATGTTAGGTGAGGGTAACATGATGTAACTCTCTCTCCATCGTCTTCCTTGCACTGATGAGAAGGGTGGACTGGATGGTATATGAGGGTAACCTGATGTAACTCTCCCTCCATCGTCTTCCCTGCACTGATGAGAAGGGTGGACTGGATGGTACGTGAGGGTAACCTGATGTAACTCTCCCTCCATCGTCTTCCCTGCAATGATGAGAAGGGTGGACTGGATGGTACGTGAGGGTAACATGATGTAACTCTCTCTCCATCGTCTTCTCTGCCCTGATGAGAAGGGTGGACTGGATGGTACGTAAGGGTAACATGATGTAACTCTCTCTCCATCGTCTTCCCTGCACTGAAGAGAAGGGTGGACTGGATGGTAGGTGAGGGTAACCTGATGTAACTCTCTCTCCATCGTCTTCCCTGCACTGATGAGAAGGGTGGACTAGATGGTAGGTGAGGATAACCTGATGTAACTCTCTCTCCATCGTCTTCCCTGCACTGATGAGAAGGGTGGACTGGATGGTAGGTTAGGGTAACCTGATGTAACTCTCTCTCCATCGTCTTCCCTGCATTGATGAGAAGGGTGGACTGGATGGTATATGAGGGTAACCTGATGTAACTCTCCCTCCATCTCTCTCCATCGTCTTCCCTGCACTGATGAGAAGGGTGGACTAGATGGTAGGTGAGGATAACCTGATGTAACTCTCTCTCCATCGTCTTCCCTGCACTGATGAGAAGGGTGGACTGGATGGTCGGTGAGGGTAACCTGATGTAACTCTCTCTCCATCGTCTTCCCTGCAATGATGAGAAGGGTGGACTGGATGGTACGTGAGGGTAACATGATGTAACTCTCTCTCCATCGTCTTCCCTGCACTGATGAGAAGGGTGGACTGGATGGTACGTGAGGGTAACATGATGTAACTCTCTCTCCATCGTCTTCGCTGCACTGATGAGAAGGGTGGACTGGATGGGGTATGAGGGTAACCTGATGTAACTCTCTCTCCATCGTCTTCCCTGCACTGATGAGAAGGGTGGACTGGATGGTAGGTGAGGGTAACATGATGTAACTCTCTCTCCATCGTCTTCCCTGCACTGATGAGAAGGGTGGACTGAGAGTTAGGTGAGGGTAACCTGATGTAACTCTCTCTCCATCGTCTTCCCTGCACTGATGAGAAGGGTGGACTGGATGGTAGGTGAGGGTAACATGATGTAACTCTCTCTCCATCGTCTTCCCTGCACTGATGAGAAGGGTGGACTGGATGGTAAGTGAGGGTAACATGATGTAACTCTCTCTCCATCGTCTTCCCTGCACTGATGAGAAGGGTGGACTGGATGGTAGGTGAGGGTAACATGATGTAACTCTCTCTCCATCGTCTTCCCTGCACTGATGAGAAGGGTGGACTGGATGGTAGGTGAGGGTAACATGATGTAACTCTCTCTCCATCGTCTTCCCAGCACTGATGAGAAGGGTGGACTGGATGGTACGTGAGGGTAACATGATGTAACTCTCTCTCCATCGTCTTCCCTGCACTGATGAGAAGGGTGGACTGGATGGTAGGTGAGGGTAACATGATGTAACTCTCTCTCCATCGTCTTCCCTGCACTGATGAGAAGGGTGGACTGGATGGTAGGTGAGGGTAACATGATGTAACTATCTCTACATCGTCTTCCCTGCACTGATGAGAAGGGTGGACTGGATGGTAGGTGAGGGTAACATGATGTAACTCTCTCTCCATCGTCTTCCCTGCACTGATGAGAAGGGTGGACTGGATGGTAGGTGAGGGTAACATGATGTAACTCTCTCTCCATCGTCTTCCCTGCACTGATGAGAAGGGTGGACTGGATGGTATATGAGGGTAACCTGATGTAACTCTCTCTCCATCGTCTTCCCTGCACTGATGAGAAGGGTGGACTGGATGGTAGGTGAGGGTAACATGATGTAACTCTCTCTCCATCGTCTTCCCTGCACTGATGAGAAGGGTGGACTGGATGGTAGGTAAGGGTAACATGATGTAACTCTCTCTCCATCGTCTTCCCTGCACTGATGAGAAGGGTGGACTGGATGGTAGGTGAGGGTAACATGATGTAACTCTCTCTATCGTCTTCCCTGCACTGATGAGAAGGGTGGACTGGATGGTAGGTGAGGGTAACATGATGTAACTCTCTCTCCATCGTCTTCCCTGCACTGATGAGAAGGGTGGACTGGATGGTACGTGAGGGTAACATGATGTAACTCTCTCTCCATCGTCTTCCCTGCAATGATGAGAAGGGTGGACTGGATGGTAAGTGAGGGTAACATGATGTAACTCTCTCTTCATCGTCTTCCCTGCACTGATGAGAAGGGTGGACTGGATGGTAAGTGAGGGTAACATGATGTAACTCTCTCTCTATCGTCTTCCCTGCAATGATGAGAAGGGTGGACTGGATGGTAAGTGAGGGTAACATGATGTAACTCTCTCTCCATCGTCTTCCCTGCAATGATGAGAAGGGTGGACTGGATGGTAGGTGAGGGTAATATGATGTAACTCTCTCTCCATCGTCTTCCCTGCACTGATGAGAAGGGTGGACTGGATGGTAAGTGAGGGTAACATGATGTAACTCTCTCTCCATCGTCTTCCCTGCACTGATGAGAAGGGTGGACTGGATGGTAAGTGAGGGTAACATGATGTAACTCTCTCTCCATCGTCTTCTCTGCACTGATGAGAAGGGTGGACTGGATGGTGTGAGGGTAACATGATGTAACTCCCTCACCAGCACCTCCCTGCACTGATGAGATTACATTGCAACTACTCTGTTTGGCTTTCGGTGTTAGCACCATAGGTTCTACAGCGGTGAGATGAAAGGAAGCACTAGTAAGAGAATTCAATAAGATCCCTCCTAATCTACTCATCTTGCTGGACCTCCCTTAGAAACAGAGAAGAAAGAAACATATGTCAAATCCAATCTTGTGCTAAATGTGCGTCAACTTATTGTTTCGAGTAGATATTCCTTCAGTATGTCATGCGATAGCATTGCTAGCACCTTGTCAGTCCCTCCCTTATTCCCCCTAAATCCTGAAGGATAAACTTCGTAATTATTACTACAGATTAATAAAGATATACATTTATAAAGATACACATTAGTCGTAATGTATGTATAACTGCCACTAAGGCGTTCGCTACAGCCAGATCTCCAAACCACCTCTACGCACAGTCTCCCAATGAACTTTTGAATAATTTTAATCAAACACAAACTGGACATTATGCAGGGACATTTTTGATGATCGAAACAAATTTTCGATAACCAATCCGACATTAGTAGCTTGTGGTAGGAACCTTTCCCGTAAGGAATGGGATTTTAAGAAAAATGGGGTTGGCAGATGCAGCTCTTGGAAGTGTAAATGTGTTATGACAATAGACAGTCATGTTACTGGGGAGTGGAAGCCCAGACTGTGGAACACATAGTAAACGATTAATTCTTCCGCTCTTACTCTGATAGTCTTTGGTCTGAACAGCACCACAGAGAAAAATATATAGAGGTAGCTTTCTTGCGGCCGCAGTAATCGCCTCAGTAGCAGATATAAATATATTACAACTAATATACATCTTTCTACATCTGTAGGGCCTAGTAATAATTACTACGTTTATCATTGAGGATTTCGAGGAATAAAGGAGGGACTGACAAGGTACTGGCCCTGTCGTGTTATGGCTAAGTGGAGAAATAACTCCTCGACACACATTTAGCGCTCTATTGGATGCGACATCTATCTATATCTTCTCTGTGGCTATTACGACCCATCGTTCAGGAGGAGCTGGTTACCCTTCGCTACATCAGAGCAGGACTTTCACCTGTTTAAACTAACAATATGAGAGTTGTCAGAGCTGTACTGATGATGCGCTTATTGGACGTGCCGCAACATCAGAGAAGGGCTGTGTCCAGGACGTGTGAAGTGGAAGTTCGCCAACTCCGGCAGAGCAACGCAGTCTGTTCAGCGTAAGGCCCTCAGGTTATGTTGGAAGGACGACCGACCGCCTGGCAACAGAATTTTAAGTAAGTTACCTCGGATTTCGACGTAAGCTGAATTTCAATGGCCAAGCTCCACGAGTCAGATCTGTAGAGATCATCTGCACAGGAACTCCTATCTCTTTACTTGGAAGGCGCTGAGTAAAACCTCGTTCCCTACAGTGAGTTGAAAAGTAACATTTATACTATTTTTACTATTTAGACACTTTATAGATTTCTATACAAGTAAATTGTAACGATAATGGTAATATCTTAGATCCGAGCTGAGTTTGTATATTGTTCAACTTGTATATCAGCCTTTATGAGGGAATTTTATACAAAGTGTAATAATTACGTAAACGTTAAAGGTTTACAGGATAATCTGGAAACATTTCTTAAAACAGGTTTGTTGCCACAAAATATATTTGAACTTTCCTGCAATTTCTAAGGATAACGGAGAAATTCAATAACCCCGCTTTAAAAGTTAGTAATTATTAGAGGTTACAAATGCAATTGTTTTACAAATAAACATAAATAAATTAGAACTAAGAAAAGCTATGTTTAATGAGTCTACAAAAATATTCCATACATTATGTTTTTTTGATTGGGGTGTAGCGTAAATATGAGGGGAAAGGCATTTTAAGTGATATAACATCACTAGAAAGTATGTAAACAAAAAAAGGAGGTAGGTTTTTAATTTTGCTTCCTATAGTTATTCTAAATACAAAGTCATAATTTCTAAAAATATCGTAACACAGTTGTTCTCTTATTTAATTTTGCCACGCTCGAATTACAATCACTAAACAAACAGAAGCAGGCCGGTGTTGTAGCGCTTGTGACACTATTAACAAACAGAAGCAGGCCCGTGTTGTAGCGCTTGTGACACTATTAACAAACAGAAGCAGGCCCGTGTTGTGGCGCTTGTGGCACTATTAACAAACAAAAGCAGGCCCGTGTTGTAGTGCTTGTGGCACCATTAACAATTAGAAACAGGTACGTGTTGTAGTGATTGTGACACTATTAACAAACAGAAGCAGGCCCGTGTTGTGGCGCTTGTGGCACCATTAACAATTAGAAACAGGCACGTGTTGTAGTGATTGTGACACTATTAACAAACAGAAGCAGGCCCGTGTTGTGGCGCTTGCGGCACCATAACAAACAGAAGCAGGCCCGTGTTATAGCGCTTGTGACACTATTAACAAACAGAAGCAGGCCCGTGTTGTGGTGCTTGTGGCACATTTAACAAACAGAAACATGCACGTGTTGTGGCACTTGTGGCACTATTAACAAACAGAAGCAGGCCCGTGTTGTGGCGCTTGTGGCACATTTAACAAACAGAAACAGGCACGTGTTGTGGCTCTTGTGGCACTATTAACAAGCAGAAGCAGGCACGTGTTGTGGCGCTTGTGGCACCATTAACAAACAGAAACAGCACAATTAAACGTCACACAACACAAATTTATTACAATATAAGTACAAATGTCCATATTTGTACTTATATTGTAATAAATTTGTGTTGTGTGACGTTTAATTGTACTGTATATATACGAACACGTATTATGCTAATTAAAAAACTAAACAGAAACAGGCACGTGTTGTGGTGCTTGTAGCACTACTAACAAACAGAAACAGGCACGTGTTGTGGCGCTTGTGGCACCATTAACAAACAGAAAAAGGCCTGTGATTGGGCGCTTGCGGCACTATTAACAAACAGAAGCAGGCACGTGCTGTGGCGCTTATGGCACTATTAACAACTAGAAGCGGGCCTGTGTTGTGGCACTATTAGCAAACAGAAGCAGGCCCATGTTGTAGCGCTATTAACAAACAGGAGCAGGCCCGTGTTGTAGCGCTATTAACAAACAGAAACAGGCCGCATTGTGGCGCTATTAACAAACAGAAACACGCCTGTGTTGCGGCGCTTGTGGCACTACAGTATTAACAAACAGAAGCAGCACGTGATTGGGCGCTTGTGGCACTACAGTATTAACAAACAGAAACAGGCACGTGATTGGGTGCTTGTGGCACTATAGTATTAACAAACAGAAGCAGGCACGTGTTGTGACGCTTGTGGCACTACAGTATTAACAAACAGAAACAGGCACGTGATTGGGCGCTTGTGGCACATATTATTAACAAACAGAAGCAGGCACGTGTTGTGGCGCTTGTGGCACTACAGTATTAACAAACAGAAACAGGCACGTGATTGGGTGCTTGTGGCACTATAGTATTAACAAACAGAAGCAGGCACGTGTTGTGACGCTTGTGGCACTATTAGCAAACAGAAGCAGGCCCGTGTTGTAGCGCTATTAACAAACAGAAGCAGGCCCATGTTGTAGCGCTATTAACAAACAGAAGCAGGCCCGTGTTGTAGCGCTATTAACAAACAGAAACAGGCCCGTGTTGTGGCGCTATTAACAAACAGAAGCAGGTCCGTAATGTGGCGCTATTAACAAACAAAACCAGTCCCGTGTTGTGGCGCTATTAACAAACAGAAACAGGCCTGTGTTGTGGCGCTTTTTACAAACAGAAGCAGGCCGTATTGTGGCGCTTGTGGCACTCCACTCGACAGTTGACTTCGACTATTAAGAACAATTTATTAACAACTCTTAACAATTTGAGACAATCGGTCTCGAAAACAATTTAATGATCTTTGCTCAACAAAGTCCAATAATTTATTAGACATTATTTCTAGGATGGAATTTTCTGCCTGCATTTATATATTTCCTTTAATATTATCTGCATCAGAGAATAGAGACAAGTGGTAACAATGTTTGTTGAACGAATAAGACAATGGAAACATACTTTATTTATATTTTTCGTAGCAACGTGGGATGAGAAGTATTATTTTTACGTTGTTCACATCCGTTAGTATGTAGTCTATGTTACGTAGTTTTACGAAAACCACCGAATGACATAACTACGACTTCTGCAAGAAATGCAGGATTTTCCGAATCTCTAAAATTATAACTAAGCATGAGTTTACGATATTGATGCAATTATGTGTACGAGGTATGATCGTTTAAAATATTTTCACACACAAAGTAAAGTTTATTCTTGTTTATTATAGGCTTTTTTCTAGAACGTAAGAATGTAGGTTTTGCAGTGGAACTGTAATGTCATACGTAACGAGTGAACATACAGCTGCCCACGATATAGGAGCAGGAGGTCTGATAGATAAGTAGGATGATACACTGAATTGTAATTGTCGTACGTGATGTGTTTACGTACAGCTCGCTACGACATAGGAGTAGGCAGACTGATAGATAAGTATGATGATAAGCACAACTGTGATTGTCGTACGTGATGTGTTTACGTACAGCTCGCTACGACATAGGAGCAGGCAGACTGATAGATAAGTATGATGATAAGCACAACTGTGATTGTCGTACGTGATGTGTTTACGTACAGCTCGCTACGACATAGGAGCAGGCAGACTGATAGATAAGTATGATGATAAGCACAACTGTGATTGTCGTACGTAATGTGTTTACGTACAGCTCGCTACGACATAGGAGCAGGCAGACTGATAGATAAGTATGATGATAAGCACAACTGTGATTGTCGTACGTGATGTGTTTACGTACAGCTCGCTACGACATAGGAGCAGGCAGACTGATAGATAAGTATGATGATAAGCACAACTGTGATTGTCGTACGTGATGTGTTTACGTACAGCTCGCTATGACATAGGAGCAGGCAGACTGATAGATAAGTATGATGATAAGCACAACTGTGATTGTCGTACGTGATGTGTTTACGTACAGCTCGCTACGACATAGGAGCAGGCAGACTGATAGATAAGTATGATGATAAGCACAACTGTGATTGTCGTACGTAATGTGTTTACGTACAGCTCACCACGACATAGGAGCAGGCAGACTGATAGATAAGTATGATGATAAGCACAACTGTAATTGTCGTACGTGATGTGTTTACGTACAGCTCACCACGACATAGGAGTAGGCAGACTGATAGATAAGTATGATGATAAGCACAACTGTGATTGTCGTACGTAATGTGTTTACGTACAGCTCACCACGACATAGGAGCAGGCAGACTGATAGATAAGCATTTTATTCACAAACAAAAACATAATTACAATGTAAAGATCATATAAACGGTGGAAATAGTTCCCCTCATGGGCACATGCCTGTGGGAGGGGAACGGGCCACTACCAGTCAGACGTAAAATAAAATGAAAATGTTACTATTATGTAAACAAATAAATACGTATATAAATAAACTTATGTTTAATAACAATTATTACTTAAATTACAAAGAGACACTTTTATAAACTAAATTTCGTAACATTAGAAGCCACAGCAAATAAAATAAAAATAAAATAAATAAAAACTAATAATAATAATAAAGGGTAATGTGATCCGCTAAAAAACTACCATAAAAACCTGACCTAAAACCTGCCCACATTTCACATTTACAGACACTTGCCCACGCCCATAATTACACAATATTGATACATAAAGCATTACACATTCATACACTACCGCATACACACCTACATGAAAGATCACACATGCCTAAGAAAGACGCACCCGACTCCTCCTCGCACACATGCTCGTTTAGAATACACAAATGAAATACACTATCTGACATAAACCTTCATATACGCACACACCTAGCATAAATAATGGGCGCAAGCACAGTGACTGTATATCACACACACCAACCAAAACACACAACACATGCACACACACATACATCCTCTCACGCACAATCATACCACAAACGCACATTCAAACCACACACTCACATTCAAACCTCACACAAATACACTCACACATCACACATACCTCACCCCACACTAAAAAAAAAGAAAATAAATAAAAAAAAAGAAAAATTTAAACAAAACAAAAAAAATAAATGAATAAATAAACGCACGCACACGCGCACCTACATACACACATAACAGACAACATGACACAACATTCAACCCCCCCCCCCCCCCCCACCTTTTAAGCACCAACATAAAAGTTTGACTTTTATAAACCCAGAAAAAACCTGTATATGGCGACACAACTATGTATTTAATGTTATTCAGCGTACATAGATATTAATAGATTGTATATATTTTCCCTTCCTACCTCAACAAGATAGGATGATGATAAGCACAACTGTGATTGTCGTAAGTAATGTGTTTACGTACAGCTCACCACGACATAGGAGCAGGCAGACTGATAGATAAGTATGATGATAAGCGGATCTGTAATCTGTACAAATTATCAAGTGAGTTACAATGTAGCAAATCAAATGCTCTTTATTCGTAAACTCATATACACAGTATAGATAAGAGTAGTGTCAAAAGGTAATCCACATTCGTAACTCTATACCATACAAAGCAATAGAGGGGTTTTAATACTATTTATCTTAAGACCGGAGACACACGGTGTTTTTCAACGATCAACGGACTTTTTACCGATAATGACGTTACAGCAGTGGCACAAGGGAGTATGTGGCCCGTTAACACTGGACAATAACGCCGTCGGACCACTGCAGCCAAGTTGTGCGTTGTCGTCTGCTATTTGTTGTTGTGTTGATCTGATGTCTGCAACTTCAGTCAGACACAACATTTTGAAAACAATCAGGATAAATTTTGAAAATAATCAAGATAATTTAAAAATATTTTTATGAAATACTATCATCTAACAAAAACCCATTTACCGAGTTTTGTAACAATCGTAAAGGTATGAACAAAGATATAAATGGTCTTATGAAAAAGACCACTGTACTTGTATGGGCAGGCGGGTGGTTCAAAACTAATGTACGTGTATGAGCGGGTGGGTGGTTCAAGACCACTGCGCGTGTACGGGCGGGTTGGAGGGTCAAGACCACTGTGCGTGTATGGGCAGGTGGGTGGGTCAAGACCACTGCGTGTGTATGGGCGGGTGGGTGGTTCAAGACCACTGCGCGTGTATGGGTGGGTGGGTGGTTCAAATTCAAATTCTTTATTTGCATCATAGATGTAAAAATACATTTCGATGTACGTAAAAAGAATACAATAATATAATACATCGAATTTGACATTATTAATCAGTTAGAACATCAATCTCAATATTCATTACACAGTAAACAACTAGTGATATTACGTTAAGATTATTAAACAGTTTGACAAATTATTTTAATTAAATCAAAAAATAAAATGGATAATGAATGAAAATGTTTTAAAGGCGTATATCGTGTTAATGCTCAGACAAACTATAGAGAACTCCCCGGGCCAAATAACGTCTTAATTTTATTTTGAAATTTTGTTGATTCAAACATGATTTTATTTCTGCTGGTAACTTATTAAATAGATGAACACCTTGGTAAAAAAATGAATTCCTACAAATTTCAAGATTAAAATTGTTTGTCATTAAAATGGATTTATTTCTAGTATTAATGTTATGACAAAATTTTTTGAAAGATGATTGATTTTGGAGAATGTAAATAGATGAAAAGAAAATTACTAAAGATGGTACATTTAAGACGTTATGCATCCCGAAGTGACCTCTACAGTTCTCAGCCCGACCAAGTCCCCAAACAATCCTTAGCGCTTTCTTCTGTAATTTGAACACTCTTTCTAAATTATGCTTACTTGTGAAACCCCAAAAAATAATACCATAAGACAAAACAGATTCGAAAATTCCGTAATATGAAGATAAAAAACTTTCTCGGGTTCCAATACGGCTTAGTTGTCTCATAGCTAAGCGGCTAGTTGTATCGTCGTAGATGGACGAGTTCAGCTTCTTACAAAGTTTATCTATATGAGAACGCCATTTCAGATTATTTTGGATTAAAACACCTAATAACTTTGTGGAATGTAGAGGATTTAGTACAGGGTTATTGAGTTAAAAGCCAATATGCTGAAATTGTTGATTCGATTGAGCTGAAATTTGTAGTACGGTAAATTTTGAGCTATTAAGATAAAGCCTATTAAGTGAAAACCATTCCATCAATAGCAAAGAATAGAAATCGAAGGATTCCTTCAAAGATTCTGGATCGGCAGCTCTAAATGAAATACTTGTATCGTCGGCAAACATAACAATATGTGGAATAGTTGTTGAGGTAGGAAACATACACAGGTAAGAAGGGATGTCATTTATGAAAAGTAAAGGTCCAAGGACGGAACCCTGAGAGTCCAGCTTCAGCACGAAGATATTCAGAACGGTATAATTTCAGATTATTTTAAATTTCAACGTATTGAATTCTATTTGAAAGAAATGACTTGAACCAACAATAAGCCTGACCTCTGATGCCATATCTGATAAGTTTTTCTAGAAGAATAGAATGATCTACTACATCGAAAGCACGGCTTAGGTCATAAAAGAGGCCTAGGCCTAGTAAGCAATTCTTTGATTCAATGGCTGAAAATACATCTTCGAGAAAAAAAGAAACAGCTGATGATGTAATCCATATTTGGCTTAAAACCAAATTGGTATGGAGTCAATAAATTGTTACATGTAAGAAATGTCATCAGTATGGAATGTATTATTTTCTCAAAACCCTTAGAAAAAATTGGTGTTATCGATATGGGCCGGAACGAGTTGATATCTTTTGAATTGTTTTTGCTCTTTGCAATTGGAGTAGTTCTAGAAATTTTTAAATCTTGTGGAAAGATTCCGACAGCCAATGATAGTGAAAAAATGTATGAAAGTGTCGGTGCTAACTCAGTATGGAGTTCTTTTAGTAAGGACGAGGACAGTCCATACAAATCTTTGACTTTACTATTATTCAAGACCATACACCCGTTGAAGACCACTGTACGTGTATGGGCGGGTGGGTGGGCCAAGACCACTGTGCATTTATGGGCAGGTGGGTGGGTCAAGACCACTGTGAGTGTATTCTAAGACCACTGTGCGTGTATGGGTGGGGGGTGGGTCAAGACCCTGTGCGTGTATGGGCGGGTGGGTGGGTCAAGACCACTGCGCGTGTATGGGCAGGTGGGTGGTTCAAAACTACTGTACGTGTATGGGTGGGTGGGTGGGTCAAGACCACTGTACGTGTATGGGTGGGTGGGTGGTTCAAGACTACTGTACGTGTATGGTTTTTCAGGTCTACCAGCAAAACAAAGTGGAAATTGAAAAACTATTATCCTTCATTTTTAGCTTAGAATATGAAAATGCACAGCCAGTACACCTTTTTTGTGACACCCTGTATATATAAACTAAATATTGTGTTGAATAGTTTAGGTTATTTTGTTTGCGATATGTCTCGTAATATTTACTCCTTCAGTTAATTTTACCTTAAATGTCAATACACATTTCTATTTACCATCTACACTCATCTAAACGTGACTAATTCACAACAAAAATGCACCGATGATAGTTTATCCAAATTTCAGTTCTTTTAATATCTACAGTATCAGTTTTAATATCCACGAATTTATTTTATATATATCCATCATTGATAAATATTTTAATATTGCCATACAGAGAGAGGAATTAGTCTTGGAATATTGAATTGGATGTAAAATTACATTGAGTTACGTTAGTGTAAGCAAAATCGAGGTATAAATATGTATATTGAAATCGTACGTACGGTGGTATTGGACCACACGCCCCCCAGACACGTACGTTGGGTAATGATTTGTTGTGCATTAATTATAAAAAATATATATAATTTATATTTCATCATTCATTCGGTTAGATTCACTATCCTTAAATTCTAGAAACGCAGTTTCTGTATTCATTCCTTGTCTAAAACCAAATTAGTTTTTACCATAGAATTTATTTCTCTTTATAAAATCCATTAATTTTTCTAAGAGTCTGCAGAGGCGGTCGGCCATGTTAGTTTTAATCCCATAAGAACAATGTTATTTGCAAATCCATATTTTTTCGTTACTTATTGACCAAACGTTGTGTATGAAGTGTCATTTTAAACGTTATTATATTGAGCATTGGAGTTGCTTTTGATATTTTGAATACATAAGCCTAGTTTTGAAAAAATGGGTGAAAATAAAAACTGCAAACAAAATATTTAAACATTTTTTCCATAAAACTAATTAAGAATCCGCAAAGAAATTCCAACGCGCAATTCCATTCTTGATCTAATGCAATTTGTTTGGAAAAATCCGTTTTAAAATAACTGTTTAGTTTGGATACACGTGATTGTATGTACAGTTCGAAAATAGCATTGTTCTAATGGGATTATAACCAACATGACCGACAGCCTCTGCAGACTCTTAAGGAAGAAAGTATAGAAAACTGTCACTAGTTATTGCACAGCTGATGACTTGAATGCAAACAGCCTAAATATACTGGTTTCGTGTTCCCAGTTATCCCTGGTGTTGTACCGATATTTATCAAGACTTGGTTGTGTCTGATTGTTTCTGTAAGGCACGACGTAACTGACCATCAAAGTCACCTCGAGCGTCGTGATTCACTCACCATTCCGAGGTCGAGGAACAAGTAGTGAGTCACCATTCCACAGGCTATCGTCTAAGCACTTAGATTTCAGGAATATAACAACATTTAAATTAACAAGGTTTTATCAGTTTATTGTGGAGCTATCCCAGGACTCCCACGCATCCTGTATCGTTCCAGTTCGTACTTCGTTCTAAGTCTCATTACTTTCTGTTGCTTCTTTCTGTATTCGTAGTGATATCATCTTATCTTAAAGTACTTATTAACATTAATTAATATCATCATACCCCGTTGTCTCTTACAGTGGAGTTCAGTAGATGCCTCGCTACTGACCTAGGAGTTCATAACTAACGAGGTGTTCTTGTTTGGGAGTACATTAGATGCCTCGCTACTGACCTAGGAGTTCATAACTAGCGAGATGTTCTTGTTTGGGAGTACAGTAGATGCCTCGCTACTGTCCTAGTAGTTCTTATCTAGCGAGGTGTTCTTGTTTGGGAGTACAGTAGATGCCTCGCTACTGTCCTAGTAGTTCTTATCTAGCGAGGTGTTCTTGTTTGGGAGTAGCCTACAGTAGATGCCTCGCTACTGTCCTAGTAGTTCTTATCTAGCGAGGTTTTCTTGTTTGGGAGTACAGTAGATGCCTCGCTTCTGTCCTAGTAGTTCTTATCTAGCGAGGTGTTTTTGTTTGGGAGTACAGTAGATGCCTCGCTACTGTCCTAGTAGTTCTTATCTAGCGAGGTGTTCTTGTTTGGGAGTAGCCTACAGTAGATGCCTCGCTACTGTCCTAGTAGTTCTTATCTAGCGAGGTTTTCTTGTTTGGGAGTACAGTAGATGCCTCGCTACTGTCCTAGTAGTTCATAACTAGCGAGGTGTTCTTGTTTGGGAGTACAATAGAGTCCTTGGTACTGTCCTAGTAGTTCATAACTAGCGAGTTGTCCTTGTTTGGCCGTTAATGGCAGTAGTGAAATAGACTTCATCTTTGGGATGAAATAGCAAAAGAAAATAGATTTTATATTTATCTGTTTATTGATACACTGTAATGGTATCGGTATTATCCTGATTGGTTGTATTTAACAATAGATTTTGTTTTTGAAATTTGTTAATGATGGAGTATCAGATGAGGGAGGCAAAGGTAGTTGGACATTTGCCATCATTACGTGAAAAATAACAATCACGACGTTTCGATTTGGTAAAACCCAAACCTTTTTCAAGTGCTAAAAACTAAATTACATCTACACAAACATGTTAAAAAACTACGTTCTTAAACTAATAACTTATCTACTTTAATAATTATCTACATTTTAACCTAGATCCTAGACTGGGGTACAACAAAATGAACTTCTACTAAATATAAAAAATATTAACAGGGTTAAATTAATATAACCAATTAGGCGCTGTCAAGGTCGCGATATCAACGAAAAATGTCAAAACACAATTAAAATTAATATTCAAATCAGACTGAAATAATATTACATTAACTAATCATAAATATATGGTACCTGAAAAACACTATTAATTTAAAATAACATTCAACATGCACAAAAAATGATATATATGCCTTGGAAGGACTGAGACTACTATTACAATTACATTTTAACCTGAAAAGACAACAATTATTAGGAATAAAACAATACAATAATCAAATATTACAAAAATGATGAAGTCTTACGACCCGCAGTGACGATGGCGTCTAGACGTCCCAGGCACGAAGTGAGGATGATACAATCCAAATGCAGTGTCTACGAAGTTCCCTCCAAGGTGATAAAGCACGGGGACTAGACAAACATACACACTACACTTCACAACAACCATATACAGACTGACGAGGTCAGGGACGTACGATCCGAGATCGCCAAAAATGCGGTGACTCAGGTACGGGGACGTAGACTCATGGGATGTTTAATTGTTGTAGGTGCAGGTGGTGTAGGATTCTGGTTAGATGATGTTATGAGTGTATTGAACTTTTTATCAAGTGTGTTTTTAAGTAAAGGAACCCACATGGGTCTAACTTCTATGCTACTTTAACTGATTACTTGTTCATTATTTAGTTTCATGAAGGCACCTTCGATGAATTTACGTTTAAAAAAATGTGGTTCCCTGTGAAGTATTTTAGTGTTATCCCAGTTAAATCTGTGTTCATTGTTCCAGGCATGTTCAGCTAATTTAGAATGTGTAGTGTCTCCTTTTTTAATGTTATTTTTGTGTTCTTTTAGCCTAACTTCCAGTGGTCTCTTTGTTTCCCCTATGTATTTTTCATTGCATTCACAAGTAATGCAATAAACTACATTTTTGGAGGATTGCTCCTCATTCTTTGGTTTAGTTTTAGTTAAAGACTGTCTTAATGTGTTTTGTGTGTTGAATGATGTTCTGATTTTGTATTTCCTAGCTATGCGTCTGATTTTTTCTGAAAGGTTAGGCGTATATGGAATGGACATGAATGCTTTAGGCTTTTCTGTGTCAGTGGGTGTTTGTTTGCGTTTTCTTATTTGTTTGCATTTGTTTATGAGAGACTGAGGGTAGCCATTGTTTATTAGATCTTTGGAAACATTGTTTAGTTCATTGTCTAGTTTAGTTTTGTCTGAGCATATGGCTCGGGCCCTATCAAAGAGAGAGAAGGCTACACCTTCTTTAACAGTTTGTGGGTGGTTAGAATTGAAATTGAGGTATTTGCCTGTGTGAGTTTGTTTTCTGTAGACTGATGTTTTTAGGCCATGTTTTGTTTTTTCTACATTTACATCCAAAAATGATAATTTATTGTTTATTTCTTTTTCCATGGTGAATTTAATGGTGGGTGAAACCTTGTTCAAGTGTTTTAAAAATTCTTCTAAATTAGGTTCACCGTGACTCCAGCAGACAAATGTGTCGTCCACGTACCTAAGTCAAACCTTAGGTTTGAGATTTGAGGAAGCAATTGCTTGTTCCTCAAACTCTTCCATGTAGATATTGGCGAAAATAGGTGAAAGTGGGGAACCCATTGCCATACCATCATCCTGGCGGTATATTTGACCATCTATTTCAAAGTGATTACATTCAGTGCAAAGCTGTAAAAGTTCCATTATTACGTGAATTGGCAGTTTGGTACGTTCTGAAAGTTTAGTGTCTTGGTTAAGCCTGTTTTCGATTATTCTTAGAGTTTCTTTTACCGGAATATTAGTGAACAAGTTAACTACATCAAAACTTACAAGAATGTCATTATTATTTATGGTCATGGTTTTTGTCATTTCAGTGAATTCTTTTGAATTCTTTACGTGTGATGTTGTGTTGTTAGCCAAAGGAGTGATTATTGGAAGGAGAAACTTGCATAATTCACGGGAAGGAGAATCTCTGGAGCTGACAATAGGTCGTAAGGGAATGTTAGGTTTGTGAATTTTGGGTAGGCCATACATGTGTGGTGTTTTGGAGTGATGTGGTGTTAGCCTACTACGTAATTTATCGGGCATGTATTTTTTGTGTTTTCTAAGGGTTTGTTCAATTTTCCTTTCAAAGGATTTAGTTGGGTCTCTATTTAGTACTGTGTATTTTCCAACTTTAAGAGTTTCTTGAATTTTGTGTTCGTATGTAGTTTTATCTAATATGACTGTGACATTTCCTTTATCTGCAGGTAAAATTTTTATGTCCTGTTCACTTTTGAGGGCCTTTAGAGCGTTGAGTTCAGTTTTACAGAGGTTAGGTTTGGTGGGTTGGATTTTCTTTAGGGCGATACTGGCCTCACACCTGAACTGATCGGCATCCTCCTCAGGTAGCTGTTGAGCAGCCGATTCAATTCCAGTAATGAAATCCAGCACGTTAGGTCTTTTCTGTTGTTACTAAAAGACCTAACGTGATGGATTTCATTACTGGAATTGAATCGGCTGCTCAACAGCTACCTGAGGAGGATGCCGATCAGTTCAGGTGTGAGGCCAGTATCACCCTAAAGAAAATCCAACCCACCAAACCTAACCTCTGTAAAACTGAACTCAACGCTCTAAAGGCCCTCAAAAGTGAACAGGACATAAAAATTTTACCTGCAGATAAAGGAAATGCCACAGTCATATTAGATAAAACTACATACGAACACAAAATTCAAGAAACTCTTAAAGTTGGAAAATACACAGTACTAAATAGAGACCCAACTAAATCCTTTGAAAGGAAAATTGAACAAACCCTTAGAAAACACAAAAAATACATGCCCGATAAATTACGTAGTAGGCTAACACCACATCACTCCAAAACACCACACATGTATGGCCTACCCAAAATTCACAAACCTAACATTCCCTTACGACCTTTTGTCAGCTCCAGAGATTCTCCTTCCCGTGAATTATGCAAGTTTCTCCTTCCAATAATCACTCCTTTGGCTAACAACACAACATCACACGTAAAGAATTCAAAAGAATTCACTGAAATGACAAAAACCATGACCATAAATAATAATGACATTCTTGTAAGTTTTGATGTAGTTAACTTGTTCACTAATATTCCGGTAAAAGAAACTCTAAGAATAATCGAAAACAGGCTTAACCAAGACACTAAACTTTCAGAACGTACCAAACTGCCAATTCACGTAATAATGGAACTTTTACAGCTTTGCACTGAATGTAATCACTTTGAAATAGATGGTCAAATATACCGCCAGGATGATGGTATGGCAATGGGTTCCCCACTTTCACCTATTTTCGCCAATATCTACATGGAAGAGTTTGAGGAACAAGCAATTGCTTCCTCAAATCTCAAACCTAAGGTTTGACTTAGGTACGTGGACGACACATTTGTCTGCTGGAGTCACGGTGAACCTAATTTAGAAGAATTTTTAAAACACTTGAACAAGGTTTCACCCACCATTAAATTCACCATGGAAAAAGAAATAAACAATAAATTATCATTTTTGGATGTAAATGTAGAAAAAACAAAACATGGCCTAAAAACATCAGTCTACAGAAAACAAACTCACACAGGCAAATACCTCAATTTCAATTCTAACCACCCACAAACTGTTAAAGAAGGTGTAGCCTTCTCTCTCTTTGATAGGGCCCGAGCCATATGCTCAGACAAAACTAAACTAGACAATGAACTAAACAATGTTTCCAAAGATCTAATAAACAATGGCTACCCTCAGTCTCTCATAAACAAATGCAAACAAATAAGAAAACGCAAACAAACACCCACTGACACAGAAAAGCCTAAAGCATTCATGTCCATTCCATATACGCCTAACCTTTCAGAAAAAATCAGACGCATAGCTAGGAAATACAAAATCAGAACATCATTCAACACACAAAACACATTAAGACAGTCTTTAACTAAAACTAAACCAAAGAATGAGGAGCAATCCTCCAAAAATGTAGTTTATTGCATTACTTGTGAATGCAATGAAAAATACATAGGGGAAACAAAGAGACCACTGGAAGTTAGGCTAAAAGAACACAAAAATAACATTAAAAAAGGAGACACTACACATTCTAAATTAGCTGAACATGCCTGGAACAATGAACACAGATTTAACTGGGATAACACTAAAATACTTCACAGGGAACCACATTTTTTTAAACGTAAATTCATCGAAGGTGCCTTCATGAAACTAAATAATGAACAAGTAATCAGTCAAAGTAGCATAGAAGTTAGACCCATGTGGGTTCCTTTACTTAAAAACACACTTGATAAAAAGTTCAATACACTCATGACATCATCTAACCAGAATCCTACACCACCTGCACCTACAACAATTAAACATCCCATGAGTCTACGTCCCCGTACCTGAGTCACCGCATTTTTGGCGATCTCGGATCGTACGTCCCTGACCTCGTCAGTCTGTATATGGTTGTTGTGAAGTGTAGTGTGTATGTTTGTCTAGTCCCCGTGCTTTATCACCTTGGAGGGAACTTCGTAGACACTGCATTTGGATTGTATCATCCTCACTTCGTGCCTGGGACGTCTAGACGCCATCGTCACTGCGGGTCGTAAGACTTCATCATTTTTGTAATATTTGATTATTGTATTGTTTTATTCCTAATAATTGTTGTCTTTTCAGGTTAAAATGTAATTGTAATAGTAGTCTCAGTCCTTCCAAGGCATATATATCATTTTTTGTGCATGTTGAATGTTATTTTAAATTAATAGTGTTTTTCAGGTACCATATATTTGTGATTAGTTAATGTAATATTATTTCAGTCTGATTTGAATATTAATTTTAATTGTGTTTTGACATTTTTCTTTGATATCGCGACCTTGACAGCGCCTAATTGGTTATATTAATTTAACCCTGTTAATATTTTTTATATTTAGTAGAAGTTCATTTTGTTGTACCCCAGTCTAGGATCTAGGTTAAAATGTAGATAATTATTAAAGTAGATAAGTTATTAGTTTAAGAACGTAGTTTTTTAACATGTTTGTGTAGATGTAATTTAGTTTTTAGCACTTGAAAAAGGTTTGGGTTTTACCAAATCGAAACGTCGTGATTGTTATTTTTCACGTAATGATGGCAAATGTCCAACTACCTTTGTCTCCCTCATCTAACAATAGATGGTAAGATAGTTGCCTCTGTTTTGTTCTGCTACCAATCTTGTGTTATTACAGCAATACTGGTTTCGAAGGACGTCCTTCTTCTTCAGACGCACTTTTTTGGACTTCACAAAACACACTCTTCCCAAGGAAGTGCACCTGAAGATGAAGGACGTCCTTCGAAACCAGTAGTGCTGTAATAACACAAGATTGGTAGCAGAACAAAACAGAGGTAACTATCTTACCATCTACTGACTGTTTATTGTTTTAATATTATGTCCATTAAAATTTTCACTAATTTTGTCCAACTTGCCTTACGATTTCGCAATGTATTTCCTTTTTATAGAGGCTTCATTCTCTTGCCTATGACTTCAGCCTGCGCACTTTTCCTCGTTCGATACGCTCATTTCCTCCAACACAAAACCACATTCACTTCGTTAATTTCTAATCGCTCTCATTCTCAGTGTCTTATCATTGCTAAGCCAAATACCCCTAATTTTTATCATTACAACATATTTTAAGATAAAACCGTTATTATCTCCTTTTTTATTTTAATACGGTCAATATTGCTTATTTCACCCCTCTTCGCTAACTGAGCCAAAAAATGTCTTCAATTTACTGTCTTAATCATTTCTGCTTGTCTAATCTTTAATTAGAATCAAGCATGTATTTAGTAGTATTGTTCAGTCCCTAGATTTCGTGATTTTATCCTCTGCATTATTGATGTCAACCTCACCAATCACTATGCCTGTATGGGTGGGTGGGTTACTACCACTATAAATGTTTTAGTAGGTCGTTGGGCAATCCCACCATATGCGTATGGGTGAGTGAGTTACTACCACTATAAATGTTTTAGTAGGTCAACCCTACCATACATGTATGGGTGGGTGGGTTAGTATCACAATAAATGTTTTAATAGGTTAGTGGGTCAATCCCACCATATGCGTATGGGTGGGTTACTACCACTATAAATGTTTTAGTGGGTCGGTGGGTCAACCCCACCTTACGTGTATGGGTGAGTGGGTTACTACCACTATAAATGTTTTAGTAGGTTGTTGAGTCAACCCTACCATATGCGTATGGGTGAGTGGGTTACTACCACTATAAATGTTTTAGTGGGTCGGTGGGTCAACCCCACCATATGTGTATGGGTGAGTGGGTTACTACCACTATAAATGTTTAGTAGGTCAGTGGGTTACTACCACTATAAATGTTTAGTAGGTCAGTGGGTTACTACCACTATAAATGTTTTAGTGGGTCGGTGGGTCAACCCCGCTATATGTGTATGGGTGAGTGGGTTACTACCACTATAAATGTTTTAGTAGGTTGTTGGGTCAATCCTACCATATGCGTATAGGTGGGTTACTACCACTATAAATGTTTTAGTGGGTCGGTGGGTCAACCCCACCATATGTGTATGGGTGAGTGGGTTACTACCACTATAAATGTTTTAGTGGGTCGGTGGGTCAACCCCACCATATGTGTATGGCTGAGTGGGTTACTACCACTATAAATGTTTAGTAGGTCAGTGGGTTACTACCACTATAAATGTTTAGTAGGTCAGTGGGTTACTACCACTATAAATGTTTTAGTGGGTCGGTGGGTCAACCCCACCATATGTGTATGGGTGTGGGTTACTACCACTATAAATGTTTTAGTAGGTTGTTGGGTCAATCCTACCATATGCGTATGGGTGGGTTACTACCAATATAAATGTTTTAGTAGGTCAACCCCACCATACATGTATGGGTGGGTGGGTTAGTATCACAATAAATGTTTTAGTAGGTTAGTGGGTCAACGCCACCATACATGTACGGGTGGGTGGGTTACTACCACTAAAAATGTTTTAGTAGGTCGGTGGGTCAAACCCACCATATGTGTATGGGTGAGTGGGTTACTACCACTATAAATGTTTTAGTAGTTTGTTGGGTCAATCCTACCATATGCGTATGGGTGGGTTACTACCACTATAAATGTTTTAGTGGGTCGGTGGGTCAATCCCACCATATGCGTATGGGTAGGTGGGTTACTACTACTATAAATGTTTTAGTAGGTCAACCCTACCATACATGTATGGGTGGGTGGGTTAGTATCACAATAAATGTTTTAGTAGGTTAGTGGGTCAACGCCACCATACATGTATGGGTGGGTGGGTTACTACCACTAAAAATGTTTTAGTAGGTCGGTGGGTCAACCCCACGATACGCGTATGGGTGTGTGAGTTACTACCACTATAAATGTTTAGTAGGTCAGTGGGTTACTACCACTATAAATGTTTAGTAGGTCGGTGGGTCAACCCCACCATATGTGTATGGGTGGGTGGGTTACTACCACTATAAATGTTTTAGTAAGACGGTGGGTCAACCCCACCATACACGTATGGGTGGGTGAGTTACTACCACTATAAATGTTTAGTAGGTCAGTGGGTTACTACCACTATAAATGTTTAGTAGGTCAGTGGGTCAACCCCACCATATGTGTATGGGTGGGTGGGTTACTACCACTATATATGTTTTAGTAGGTTGGTGGGTCAACCCCACCATATGTGTATGGGTGGGTGAGTTACTACCACTATAAATGTTTAGTAGGTCAGTGGGTTACTACCATTATAAATGTTTAGTAGGTCGGTGGGTCAACCCCACCATATGTGTATGGGTGGGTGGGTTACTACCACTATAAATGTTTTAGTAGGTCGGTGGGTCAACCCCACAATATGTGTATGGGTGGGTGGGTTACTACCACTATAAATGTTTTAGTAGGTCGGTGGGTCAACCCCACCATATGTGTATGGGTGGGTGGGTTACTACCACTATAAATGTTTTAGTAGGTTGGTGGGTCAACCCCGCTATACTTGTATGGGTGGGTGGGTTACTACCACTATAAATGTTTTAGTAGGTCGGTGGGTCAACCCCACCATATGTGTATGGGTGGGTGGGTTACTACCACTATAAATGTTTTAGTAGGTCGGTGGGTCAACCCCACCATATGTGTATGGGTGGGTGGGTTACTACCACTATAAATATTTTAGTAGGTTGGTGGGTCAACCCCGCTATACGTGTATAGGTGGGTGGGTTACTACCACTATAAATGTTTTAGTAGGTTGGTGGGTCAACCCCGCTATACGTGTATGGGTGGGTGGGTTACTACCACTATAAATGTTTTAGTAGGTCGGTGGGTCAACCCCACCATATGTGTATGGGTGGGTGGGTTACTACCACTATAAATGTTTTAGTAGGTTGGTGGGTCTACCCCGCTATACATGTATGGGTGGGTGGGTTACTACCACTATAAATGTTTTAGTAGGTCGGTGGGTCAACCCCACCATATGTGTATGGGTGGGTGGGTTACTACCACTATAAATGTTTTAGTAGGTTGGTGGGTCAACCCCGCTATACGTGTATGGGTGGGTGGGTTACTACCACTATAAATGTTTTAGTAGGTTGGTGGGTCAACCCCGCTATATGTGTATGGGTGGGTGGGTTACTACCACTATAAATGTTTTAGTAGGTCGGTGGGTCAACCCCACCATATGTGTATGGGTGGGTGGGTTACTACCACTATAAATGTTTAGTAGGTCAGTGGGTTACTACCACTATAAATGTTTTAGTAGGTCGGTGGGTCAAACCCACCATATGTGTATGGGTGGGTGGGTTACTACCACTATAAATGTTTTAGTAGGTTGGTGGGTCAACCCCACCATATGTGTATGGGTGGGTGGGTTACTACCACTATAAATGTTTTAGTAGGTTGGTGGGTCAACCCCGCTATACGTGTATGGGTGGGTGGGTTACTACCACTATAAATGTTTTAGTAGGTTGGTGGGTCAACCCCGCTATATGTGTATGGGTGGGTGGGTTACTACCACTATAAATGTTTAGTAGGTCAGTGGGTTACTACCACTATAAATGTTTTAGTAGGTTGGTGGGTCAACCCCACCATATGTGTATGGGTGGGTGGGTTACTACCACTATAAATGTTTTAGTAGGTTGGTGGGTCAACCCCGCTATACGTGTATGGGTGGGTGGGTTACTACCACTATAAATGTTTTAGTAGGTTGGTGGGTCAACCCCACCATATGTGTATGGGTGGGTTACTACCACTATAAATGTTTTAGAAGGTTGGTGGGTCAACCCCACCATATGTGTATGGGTGGGTTGGTTACTACCACTATAAATGTTTTAGTAGGTTGGTGGGTCAACCCCGCTATACGTGTATGGGTGGGTGGGTTACTACCACTATAAATGTTTTAGTAGGTTGGTGGGTCAACCCTACCATATGTGTATGGGTGGGTGAGTTACTACCACTATAAATGTTTAGTAGGTCAGTGGGTTACTACCACTATAAATGTTTAGTAGGTCGGTGGGTCAACCCCACCATATGTGTATGGGTGGAAGGGTTACTACCACTATAAATGTTTTAGTAGGTCGGTGGGTCAACCCCACAATATGTGTATGGGTGGGTGGGTTACTACCACTATAAATGTTTTACTAGGTCGGTGGGTCAACCCCACCATATGTGTATGGGTGGGTGGGTTACTACCACTATAAATGTTTTAGTAGGTTGGTGGGTCAACCCCGCTATACGTGTATGGGTGGGTGGGTTACTACCACTATAAATGTTTTTGTAGGTCGGTGGGTCAACCCCACCATATGTGTATGGGTGGGTGGGTTACTACCACTATAAATGTTTTAGTAGGTCGGTGGGTTAACCCCACCATATGTGTATGGGTGGGTGGGTTACTACCACTATAAATGTTTTAGTAGGTTGGTGGGTCAACCCCACCATATGTGTATGGGTGGGTGGGTTACTACCACTATAAATGTTTTAGTAGGTTGGTGGGTCAACCCCGCTATACGTGTATTGGTGGGTGGGTTACTACCACTATAAATGTTTTAGTAGGTTGGTGGGTCAACCCCGCTATACGTGTATGGGTGGGTGGGTTACTACCACTATAAATGTTTCAGTAGGTCGGTGGGTCAACCCCACCATATGTGTATGGGTGGGTGGGTTACTACCACTATAAATGTTTTAGTAGGTTGGTGGGTCTACCCCGCTATACGTGTATGGGTGGGTGGGTTACTACCACTATAAATGTTTAAGTAGGTCGGTGGGTCAACCCCACCATATGTGTATGGGTGGGTGGGTTCCTACCACTATAAATGTTTTAATAGGTTGGTGGGTCATCCACGCTATATGTGTATGGGTGGGTGGGTTACTACCACTATAAATGTTTTAGTAGGTCGGTGGGTCAACCCCACCATATGTGTATGGGTGGGTGGGTTACTACCACTATAAATGTTTTAGTAGGTCGGTGGGTCAACCCCACCATATGTGTATGGGTGGGTGGGTTACTACCACTATAAATGTTTAGTAGGTCAGTGGGTTACTACCACTATAAATGTTTTAGTAGGTCGGTGGGTCAACCCCACCATATGTGTATGGGTGGGTGGGTTACTACCACTATAAATGTTTTAGTAGGTTGGTGGGTCAACCCCGCTATATGTGTATGGGTGGGTGGGTTACTACCACTATAAATGTTTAGTAGGTCAGTGGGTTACTACCACTATAAATGTTTTAGTAGGTCGGTAGGTCAACCCCACCATATGTGTATGGGTGGGTGGGTTACTACCACTATAAATGTTTTAGTAGGTTGGTGGGTCAACCCCGCTATATGTGTATGGGTGGGTGGGTTACTACCACTATAAATGTTTTAGTAGGTCGGTAGGTCAACCCCGCTATATGTGTATGGGTGGGTGGGTTACTACCACTATAAATGTTTAGTAGGTCAGTGGGTTACTACCACTATAAATGTTTTAGTAGGTCGGTGGGTCAACCCCACCATATGTGTATGGGTGGGTGGGTTACTACCACTATAAATGTTTTAGTAGGTTGGTGGGTCAGCCCCACCATATGTGTATGGGTGGGTGGGTTACTACCACTATAAATGTTTAGTAGGTCAGTGGGTTACTACCACTATAAATGTTTTAGTAGGTCGGTAGGTCAACCCCACCATATGTGTATGGGTGGGTGGGTTACTACCACTATAAATGTTTTAGTAGGTTGGTGGGTCAACCCCGCTATATGTGTATGGGTGGGTGGGTTACTACCACTATAAATGTTTTAGTAGGTCGGTAGGTCAACCCCGCTATATGTGTATGGGTGGGTGGGTTACTACCACTATAAATGTTTAGTAGGTCGGTGGGTCAACCCCACCATATGTGTATGGGTGGGTGGGTTACTACCACTATAAATGTTTTAGTAGGTTGGTGGGTCAACCCCGCTATATGTGTATGGGTGGGTGGGTTACTACCACTATAAATGTTTTAGTAGGTCGGTGGGTCAACCCCACAATATGGGTATGGGTGGGTGGGTTACTACCACTATAAATGTTTTAGTAGGTTGGTGGGTCAACCCCACCATATGTGTATGGGTGGGTGGGTTACTACCACTATAAATGTTTTAGTAGGTTGGTGGGTCAACCCCGCTATATGTGTATGGGTGGGTGGGTTACTACCACTATAAATGTTTAGTAGGTCGTGGGTTACTACCACTATAAATGTTTTAGTAGGTCGGTGGGTCAACCCCACAATATGGGTATGGGTGGGTGGGTTACTACCACTATAAATGTTTTAGTAGGTTGGTGGGTCAACCCCACCATATGTGTATGGGTGGGTGGGTTACTACCACTATAAATGTTTTAGTAGGTTGGTGGGTCAACCCCGCTATACGTGTATGGGTGGGTGGGTTACTACCACTATAAATGTTTTAGTAGGTTGGTGGGTCAACCCCGCTCTAAGTGTATGGGTGGGTGGGTTACTACCACTATAAATGTTTTAGTAGGTCGGTGGGTCAACCCCACCATATGTGTATGGGTGGGTGGGTTACTACCACTATAAATGTTTTAGTAGGTTGGTGGGTCAACCCCACCATATGTGTATGGGTGGGTTACTACCACTATAAATGTTTTAGTAGGTCGGTGGGTCAACCCCACCATATGTGTATGGGTGGGTGGGTTACTACCACTATAAATGTTTTAGTAGGTTGGTGGGTCAACCCCGCTATACGTGTATGGGTACTTGCATTATTTCTTTGGCAAATAGAAAAGTACATAGGTGTTTGGAATTTACATTCTTTATTCATAAAATGTCTATTCTAAGATTGCTTGATATAGGCCTAGAATAGTAAGTATATAATTTATGACTTTAAATATTTCTTATTTGGAATTAAGATTCCTCATTTTGCAAGTGCTATTCACACTTATTTTTATTATACTACTTTTTAATATTTCTTTTCTATAAGGTAAATGTTGTCACTTTTTTAAAAGATAAAAGCATTCTTTCTGATATCTGCTGGTTTGCAATTGTATCTGAACAAATTCAGTTTGAGCAGAACCTGGTTACCTGCCATTTCCTTATTTACTATTTTTTGCAGAGATACTTAAAATTCTATTTTAACTGAATCACTGTCACAAGAGTATTAAGTAGCAGTAATTGTTTTGTTAACTTTTAATAAGGCTTGGTGGTAGGCAGGACCTTGTTTAATAAGGCTTGGTGGTAGGCAGGACCTTGTCTTATATAAATAATAAAGACTATTTTCATTTTACTATTATTTTTTATACTTAAGAGGCGTATAAAAAACAATTTAAACATTTCCATGCTAAATAAGTACTGAATCATAGTTAAACACAATCCCATCACTATAAAGTAAAAACTGTTGAATAAAGATTACTTGTCATATACAGTATTGAACATTAGCATCAGGTAGACACTGTAACGGTAATTCTTATAAAACCGTTGTAAATTAGCCATAATTTTAATATGGCTAATTACATGAGCCATATTAAAAATTATTAAAATTTCTAGTGTAATAAATAAACAATTTATTACAATATTAAAGAAAAGCCAGTCACAGAGATTTATTAAGGTTTGAACATCAACATCTCATGTTGGAATATTCTCAACTCTTCATAAGTTAACACATTATTATTTCATAGACAAGAAAATTGAATCATAAAATAATAATTATAAAAAATACCAACAATATTCGATAATAAGCATAACATTACCATAAATAAATATAATAATATAACAGTAACAAATAAACAGACAACCAAAAACAACAATAAAATATTAAATTTTGTAATGAAATTTTTATAAATTAAAATGATCCTATTTAATATAAAAATGAGATTTAGAGGATCAAAAACATTTTGATATAGAAAATATTAAATAATATGTTAAAGGATTCACATCAACTTGTATGTGTAACAAATACACAATTAAAATCACAACACCAAGATTATAAAAGATTATATTTATTGCATGATAATACATTTGAATCAACAGCATATAAAAGATACAAATTAGTATGTCTACCTTAAAAAGTCTCAAAACACATACAACACTTGTGTTATTTTAGTTTTGCTCTCGAGGGGACTCTGCTTGTATCCCAGTGTGAGGACCTCTGCCACCAAAGGGGCCGTCCCTAAATTACGTAACGCTAAAATCTGTCTTTTCTGACCCCCTCGCCCGTGTAACGAATTTGTCATGGTAATATTAACCCTCCCTCAAAAATATGTATTACTGTTAGCAAAACCCCCCTTCATTTTTTTCATCCACTTTCATTTATGATAAAAGTAATTGTTTAAACTATTTTGTTTGTTTTCTAATGCGGGGAGAATATATTACTAACTTTAAAATCTTGTATTTTGGGAAAAGGGATCAAATTTTGTGAATTACTCTAAATATATTGTTGAGGATTAAAATTATGTAACGCTGCGTAAATCCCCCTCCCCCGTAAAGGTACATAATGCTACCAAAACCCCCCCTTCCCCCTTCAGCATTACGTAATTTAGGGACAACCCCTAAGGCCTCATGTATCCCAGCTTGAGGACCCGTGCCTTTAACCTCGTGGGAAAGCTCGACCCAAGGGCTCATGAGGGGGAACTCTGCCTGTATCTATTTTATGTCCTTAATAAAATATGTTACATGAAAAGTCAAATTATACAAACAAATTTAAAAATGATAAAGAATTGTTTCCCACATTCCTTGCCAGCACTCCCCGATAGTAATTCATCTTCTGAGTACAGGCACTTCTCAAACAAATAAGATTTAAGTTTTAACATGAAAACTGTTGAGCTATAAATGGATTTCAGTTGTTTAGGTAAAGAATAAGACAATCATAAAGCAGAATAATGGAGACCCTTCTCTCTAAGTGTAATCCTATGAATGGAGTACGTCATATTGTTTCCATTCAGAGTGTTGTACATATGACCAGCTACGAATGACAACACTTCAAGTATATAACTGCCTGGTACTGTAAGAATTGATAGTTCTTGGAAAAGAGGCTTGCAGTGGTGTTTATTACTTTACACATCATTCTAACCATTATCTTCTGAAACCTGAAAACTCTTAATATGTTACTTGATGAGTTCCACAAAAGCAAATGCCACATTTAAGTTGGCTATAAAATTAGGCATAATATACCTGAAGCTAGATTTCCCTGGAGACCACAGATGTTAATACTCTAAATACAAAATTGATATTTTAAATACAAGATGACAATTTTGCACAGAAGCAATTTACACGCTTTGACCAATTTAGACTTTCATCCACAGTAATAGGTACCCAGCAACAAAGCAGACTCTGATACCAATAACACTGAACAAAGCAAAGTGACAGGATTGGGGAGAACAGAATGATTTTTGTCTTATCTTAATTAAAATGTAGACAATTCGACTGAAACTACTTGTTTAAACTGATGTTCGCCTCATTCATTTTAACTTCAAGGGCATTTATATCAGGACCAGAAAAAATGGCAGCAGTTCAGCTTGCCAACCCCTTGAGGGGGCTGAGTGAGGCCAACCTTCCAAGAGATTTACGTGAGTGGGTGTGAAGTCTCTTTTAATGATAGCTCTTGATTCAATAACAACTTTTAATTACTTATTTGTCTATTTTTATGTGCATGCATCTTTTATATTGTTTTGTATCCATTTAGTCTAAGTTTCATTTTTCTTAATCTTAATTAGTAGTAATCCGACATACATTTCGACTGTTATGACTTGCTTTCCCACACATAGGCAGCCGCCGATGAGGGGGATCAGTTTCATGTATTTCCTTAATGAATATTACTTTGTATTTTTATAAAGGAATAAATAGACTTTTCATTTCAAGGCTTTGGACTGCTGAGGGCAGGTCCAAGGGTCGAATCCTTACTGAGCCAACAGTCTGTACTTCACTCTTTGAATAAAGTTCAGGCATAGTGAACTGGCAAGTGTAGTTAAAAAAAATCGCCATTCTTCCTGTAAAAAGCTGGATACAAATGTGTTCAATAAAATTAATGTTCTTGGTTAAATTATTGTTGGATTAACTGTTTTGTACAGCTGGGTTCTCTGTGGAATGCTTATGGAACATAATTAATTCTTTAAAACTATCTCTTGTTATAAATGTAAACATTTAAAAATTTTCCTGGAGAATATCTGGTTAGCTTTACTTAGAATTCAAATTTCAGAATTGTATGGCACTTGAAAGTGGTAAGCATTAACATCATATCTAAGAAAAGTATCGCTTAAATAATTGGTCATACGCAATTGTGTCATTAATTTATAAAATATGAACATTGAGCCGAATAAAAAAGATAATAGTAAAAAATAATCTCACAAAAAATTTGTTGATACATTTAAAAATAAGTTATAATGGTTAAAATTTCTAATATTCACACTGTAATTCTAATAAATATTTAATTTTTCAAGGTACTTATTCAAATTTCAAAAGGATCTTAAGGAGGCCCTCTCCTTATATCCCCACATAAAACGCCCAAAATATGGCTTTCTTTTTCAACGATTATGTCCGTAATAATTATCTTATTGTAAAACTTGAAGTGTCACTTAGTAGGTGAAGACCTGTTCTAGCGGACCATAAGATTTTTTTGTATAAATTGACTGTTTTAATTATTTTTTCCCCATTTATATTTGTGAAAATTTAAATGTAATTCTTGACTATTTTAAATTTCATAATATTATAGTCCACTTGATTGAACTCTTAATAATGAAACTGTGTTCACTATAACTCATTATGTATAGTAAATATGAACTGTACAGTTGAAATAGAAAAGCATGTTTTAGCCCGCTGACGGTAAGATTGTATGGCTACACTAGTGCAATCTATTTATTTAAAAAAAGGTTACATATTTATTATATGTAGCCTTTAAATATTTCAGCTCATTATGATTTTTCTGTTTTATAAAAAGAATTAGATTACGAAAACTGACAATGTCGCCTGTTTTAAAGCCATGCTATTATTGTAATGAAATGAAATGAAATGAAAAATGGCTTTATTGGAGGCAAAGTTAGGACTATAGAGTCCTCTCTACCACTTAACCTCAAAAAAGTTGTTAATTGTAAAAAGTTTTTGTGACAATAAAGAATTTGAAATTTGTCTCAGCCTGTCGACTTCCCAGCGATGACTTGGCGGTTTGGAGAACAGCCACCTTTAAAAACTTTGGATAAAAAAAGAACAAAGATTTTAAGGGGACAAATGAATATCAACAATTACAAACATGAGTTATATTTGACCTTTACAAATAATTACAAACAATATTAACATGATCAGACATTTAACCTATTTGACAAATGTCATTTATACATTAAACATGCTTAACAGTCAACACTGGGATGATGCACATTCCATTAACTTCAACACTGGGGGTAAATATACAGTGTGTGGCATTGCTGCATGATAGACAGTCAGCATCATGAGTACTACGACATGTTTCACGTTCCTTGGACCTTACATTTGACGTTAAAGAGTGCTGAACAAATTTTTATCTGAAAAACTAAAAATGTCTTTAATATGTATAATATTAAGATTCAAATCAGGAAATCTTCCTTCAATTTGGTACAAACTCTGAAAAAACTAAAAGAGAAATGCTTAATAATGCTAACTTATCTTGTAGATTGTTAAGTATATATAATAAGTTAAGTTAACAGTGAAAGGTGATTTAGACATTTTACATAAACTAAAATGTTTAGATAAAGTAGAACTACAATTTACATCAAACTTTTACAAGACTGAAAGAACAACAGTAATACAATTGAAGCTAATTTTACATCTCTTTCAGTACAGACAACTAGCCTTTGATAAAAATTAAGTTTTTTATTTTTATTAGATTTTTAGTTATCCTGGACTTAAAAATGGCTAGATTTACTTAAGCTGTTTACTGCCTTTAACATCAAATGTTAGTCTAATAATGAGTACAGTACTTAAAAACATTTTTTCATTTTGTTTTTAAATGTGATTTATTGTTTGAAACTGATATTAAATTAACAACATTGTTTGATTCAACTGATATTAATTGTTTTATACAGAGGTATATTTTTGTTTCACTAGTGACACTACTACAGGTGAAACAATAGAAGATATTTACTCGCAACTCTTTATTTATTAAGAATTTCAAACATTCATAATTGGTAATTTTACAGCCTCTTTCACATGATTCTTATTTTTATACAGTTGGAAGCACTGTAGTACAGTGAAGTCAATCAAAATAATACTGATACATTACAATGGCGAAGTAAAGTTTAGGTAGGTAAATCTCAGTGCTTTATGTTTATTTAGGAGAAACAGTTCAGCCAGCTTACTAAGGAGTTACTCAATCAAGTGTTATACTCGGCAGTTCATTATCGACTCCCTTAACGAGTAAATTATAATTGTGTACATAATTGGAATTATAAATACTTCTGAGGTAAGCTAGCTGAATTATAAATGCTCCAAAAATAGTAATTTATGTAATATCAGACATTTGTGAATACAGCCTGAATAAATATATTTAAAATATTTCTTTTAAGAGAGGTATAGTTGAATGAGAGTGTAAGTCACATGAACGGTACTACAGATATGTGACTGGAGAAAACCAGTCAGCGAATACTGGAGACATACTTTTATTTAATTGCCTCGGATATATTGAAAAATCTACTGGTATGAAAATATCCTCTAATAGCACCCAAAGTAGAAAACAAAACTGCTGGTATTCTATACCTAAATTCTGTTTGCCGAAGTGAGGCTCCGCCTAGACTGTTGCTGTCACAAGGGCGCCGGCCAATAAAAAGAAGGTGTTCAAGTGGACCCTTCATTTTCAACAAGACTGATTCATTGGCATCCACAGTCAGCAGTAAGTTGGTAAGGTTCAGACCGATAGGACAGTACATCAGTACAGTAATAAGTGAACGCCTGTGAATCGGCTTAACACCTACGACACACCAGCAGTAGGTGGAGCTTCACTTTCACTGAATGAAACATAATTGTTTCTTGAAAGGGAAATGTTTACCTATTTATAAAGGAGTTTAATAATCATAAAATACCAGCAATCGCATAATTGTGATTTAAAAAAAAGTCTACTGTCATATTATACTAATTTGTATTGTAACAAAAGCACAAGTAACTGTTTTACAACAATTGAAAAATGTTAGATATGTTTTATCTATATATTTCAGTTACCAATATTAAGAATAAAAATATATGAGCAAAAAGTTCTTCCACAAAACCCCTTTAAGCTTATGAGCTGAGACATGTTCTTTATGGTAACAAACATTCTTCCCAAATGAAACCAGTGTTATTTTTTTAAAAAAAGCATATCAACATTTATTACTTTAAAAAGTACAAAACCTAATATGCAATGATAATGTGTATAAATACATTATTTACATTTATAATATATTAATTATAAAAATATAAATGCTACTTACGTTTTAACTGTATAGTTGTATCGGAACACCAGCTCACACGACCACAATGTTTTAAGTTAAATAGAGCATTCCAATCACAGAAGAGCCATATAGTCCAAGACTGTTGTCTTACACTACCATATTCAAATTTCACAAAAAAATTATATTCTCAGTCTTGAAGAATACACATATCAATAGAACTATTTTTGCATTGATTGTAAATCCAGATCGATTAGTTCATTGTATAAAACTAAGAACTTTTAATTACTGTTTACATTATGTGAAATACTTTCATTGAAAGGGCTTATTCTATTTTAAAAATAATACAAATAAAATAAGGAAGAAATGAATAATACTGTTTTATATATTATTATTATTTTAAATTAAAAATATTTGTTCAAGTTTTACTTTGTGTAAAACAATTTGAGTGCATACACAACGACATTATATATTATTACAGACAAATATTGTCATTAAATGTGGATCATGTAATTTTAAAGGATTAATGTTGCAAAGTTGATAAATGAGTTATTTAGTGTTGTTTAAGGTCACTAAGCTATATACAGTCCGATGTGGTTAGTGAAATATTTGAGTACTATATTTTGTGCGATAGATTACTCCACTGCACATGACATCTACTTGTTTCTTTGTTAATGATTCTGCAAAACTATTTAACATATGAGAATAAACTTCTTGTCATCAGCTATGGATACAATACTTTGGCAGTTGACTAGGATCCAGGACATGATGACTGGAAGACACATTCGTAGGATCCAGTATGAAATGTGCATTGCGGGAAAGTGTTACATTAATGAATGTTAACATTGTTTGAACTACTTTTCTCCACTGAGGTTTCTCTGTTACTTTTTTAAAAAGGTTTTAAATGTTTTTATGTTGGCTTTCATCCTCCAGACATAGAGGAGTTGAATCAACAGTTTAACTGAAGATAATACAAGTGAAGTATTGTACATGTCAGGTTTAGTTAAACATGCCACAATAAACTTTCATGTTTTAAAAAATCTGCTAAAATAAAAAGTTCATAATGATTATTCAATTGAATGTAACAAAAAAGTAAGGAAAAGTAGCTATCCAGCTTTTTTTTCATTTCCAGAAATTTTTTCATTTTACTAAATTTAAATTCATTTCCCAAAAATGCATAAAAATTGTCCAGTAGTCAAAATCCATGATCACAATCAACGAGATATGCACTCAAAATGTTTAGTAAACAAATAACATACAGTAATTACAATCTATTTAAATATAGCTAATACAATTCATGAATGCATTAATTCAAACAAACACATACAAACAAAAATATTGTTCAACAATTATATTATGTATAAGTTATACAGATGAATCATTACTTCAAAATATTTTGCATTGATTGATTTTGTTACATTTACAATCTACAATTTGATTACTTTTTAAATTAAAGAGGGGATCAGTATAATACTGATGATTTATTTCACTTACAAAATAATTATGTTAAAAGGCTACTTTTTACAATCCAAATTATTGATGTTATCATTTGGTAAAGTATCATACTATTGAAGGGATTTTGATTTTTAAGGTTATGTGTCAGCATTCTTACACAATTTCCTAAAGGGAAAAAGACAAATAAAAGCATGTTTAACCTTTATTCAGGAAGGCAATAGGTGAGTGAGTTCCTCATTACATATGGATACATGAGTAGACCAAACTTCACAATGAGTGAGGCGATACAGGTGCCTTGTGGTGCGGGGAGAAAGACAATCTAGAGAATTAGCCCTAGAGACAGGCATGTCAATACACCCACCGGCCTACGCTAGAGACAAAAATGTCAATATGCCCGCCCACCTACGCTAGAGACAAACATTTCAATATACCCACCTGCCTAACCTAGACAGACATGTCAATACACCTGCCCACCTATGCTAGAAATAGGCATGTCAATACACCTGCCCACCTATGCTAGAAATAGGCATGTCCAATATACCTGCCCACCTACCCAAACACATGCAATGATAATGACCCACCCGCCCACGTGCAGTGATAATAATGAGCAATTGCAACCTGTTCCCATCTTATTGAGATCAGTATTATGAAGCCTTTATATGTTATAACATTAAATGTACAAGAACTTTGCACAGCTGGTCAAGGGGGAGAACCAGTACACTAAAAGGTGAATATTACTGATAAAAACTTTCATTCAAAACCAAAATTTGAGCCTGTGCTATTTCTAACTCAGATCTCAAAGTCCCACCTACCCTTACACTTAGTGGTATTAGCCACGCGCTTGCCCTAACATGAACAGTGGTATTGGCCACGCATTTGCCCTAACGTGAACAGTGTTATTGGCAAAATTTGTTTGAATAAGTCTTTTTCTTGGTTGGGTATGTTACATTAGCCATGTTTAACATAACCTTTCAATAAAATAACATTTTTATTGTAATTTGTCCCTATATTTGTTCTTAATATTGTGGACAAATAATTATAAAGATCCAGAAATGTTATCCCCTTAAAAATGTTTATTCTAATACTGTACTGGAAAATCAACAAAGATTAAAGTTTTTTTACCTTTTGATGTATTTGTTTACCTGTTTACACCTGTTAACTCCATCAGCTCAACTACCCGTAAGTTTGTTTGGATTACTATTAGTATTTTCATGGCCATTACCTCATGTTGTCTGTTGTGATTTAAACAGTCTAATGCCAAACTAACCACAAATAATATTCATCTAATTTTGCAGATTTTTGGAGAGGTAAGGAGGTCTTATTTTTACTATGTGAAGTTAGGGCTAAGAAGCCCTCTCTAACACTTAACATAGGGACAATGAGAGACTGTGACACCTACTATGTTAGTCACCACAATAGACTTTTGGCCTGTTACGTTGACTTTTCAGATTTTGGCTGCAATTTTTCTGAGTTCGATGTGTGGAAAAATGAAAATTTTCATTTTTATAGGTCAAACAGCTTATTTTAAGCCACTACTCAAAAGTCACCTCGTAGTGCGCTCTATAGAGGTGCAGATTCATGATCTAGCTCTTCCCTAAGGACCAGCTAGATCAGACTGTTTTTAGCAAGTAACATAGATTTGCGCTTTGGCTATATATTTTTTTTCTTGGGCAAACTTTTATTTTGGCCCGCTAATATGTTAGTAGACCATGAATTCTATCATTCCCTGACAGTCTCAGGTAAAATCTATGGCCTGGCCTTATTTTTATCCAGTTATAAAAATCGGCCAAAAATTTTCCAAGTCCAAATAGTAAGTAACATATGGTAGATACTGTGTGCAAGGACGGGATCCCTCACCAATTATTCAATCAAGGAACAGCCCGCTTGATGTAGCTTGACGCCTATCTTACAATAACATCGGAACCCTCTGGTCAAGGCCATTTGTTATTTTGAGATCTCACTAACAACACAGCCAACTAAACAGTAACAAAAACACTCAGGCACATCTAGTTAAAGAATTGTTCTTGGGTGCTTTGTTTTGAAAGTAATTGATGAATTTTCCTTTTTAGTTTGAAACAACTGAGTTATAATTTAGTTTTTATTTTCGTTGAAGAAATCTTATTTATTTTTTAAATCATTTTTTATCTATACATTTTTTAGTTCAACATTTTAATTTTGTCTGCTAACTGATCAAATAAACGTAATATTGCTATCTGATCATCACATTCTTTTTTGTGATTGTTTCCATCAATGTTTGATAATTTTCATGGATAGTATAACGTCATCAAGTAGATCATTTGTCTACCTTGGATTTTGGTTTCAACTGTGTAAAATTGCTATATACTTAATTAGCCAAAATTTATGTAATATAAGCCAATGCATATTGAATGGGCTGAAACCATAGAAAATCTGAGTTATAGCTTTCTTGCTTTTTTGGTGTTTATTAACCTTCAAAATGAGCCTCCAGATACAAAAATGTACAGTATATAATACTTGTGTATTAACAATAAAATAATGAACTCCTGTTATACAGCTAAGTCCTACGTTTGATAACTCTGAAAAGACGCAAGCAATGTGCTAATACTTTTGCCAATATAAATAGCATTTTAATACATTCAGACCAGAAGTAAACAATAATGTAAATACTACTTTCAATATTTTAAAGAGAAATTTCACAGCTAATATAGTCCTTAAATAATTTTGTTTCATACTTTATATGTTGGTTTTATATGAGAGCCTGTGAATTTATGAGTGAAATTTATAATAATAAAGCTTTGTTTGGATTTTAAATTACCCTTCAAAATAGTGACATGTAGTTCTAATTGATTTGTACTCTGAAAATGCCCCATGTTATAATATCAATAACAGTTGGTTCAGTTTTTTCACTTGGCAGCCTATCTTTCATTTACATTCTATTATGTCAGTGACAAGATTAATTAACATGGATGCAGATCAATAATATACAATATTACAATAGACATACCATTCACTTATTTACAAAACACTTAGTCCTAAATAGATATACATGAATTGTTTAGAAAAAATTGTATTATCTTGAATTTTAAATGTATGTAGAACACCTTTGGTTCAGGTAAGTTTTTTTTTATTCCTTACACCTAATTTAACTAAAATGTAATAATTAATGTAATACTGTATATCCATAAATTATTTATAAATATAACGAGTGATGTAATAACAATTGAAAATAAATAATATTAGGTGAGAAAGGAACATATTTATCAGTAAATTTGTTCTTTGATTCTTGACAAGTAATAATTCTTATTTACAGGTAATGTGTACATAGAGAAATGAGTAAAATGTATTGTAAACACTCTTAAAGAAATATTAAACCTTAAGACATTGTTAATGACAAATAACACTTGCCCAAGATCGAATAAAATTTTCATGTATACACCTATATTTAAATTTCATATACAAAAATATATTTCTCAAATTATAAACACATTAAAATATCTCAAGCATTCCAAATTATCAAACCCTTATTTTTAAGAAGGGCTACATCTGGAAATCTAAAGCTTTAAAAATGAACTTGAAGCTTTCTTTACAGACAGTAAAAACACAAATTTAAAGATCCAAGAGGGGCATTATGGCACTAGAGGATCTTGATTACGTACATTATATATTATCCATGCAAGTGTCATCATTCAACGATAAAACCTTTAAGAGCTGTATGAATCAAAAATTTATTCAAACATAAAAATTCACAGATTTAAGATTTTCTATGATAAGGAAAAGAAATTTATTAAAGTATTAAAAAAAAGGAACTATCAACAACGAGAAACAAGAAGAGCTGGTAATCACCAAACACGTATCAACTTCAAACTAATCATAATTTTGTTTGGATTATTATTAGTATTTTCCTGACCATGACATCATGTTGTTTGTTGCCCTATAACAGGCTTGTGCCAAACTAATCACAAATTCAGCAGATTTTTGTAGTACTAACTTTCTGTTTAAACGTTAAAGGAAGTCATTGAACAAGGAGAAGTTATGTTTAAGAAGCCCTCTCTAACACTTAACATTGTGATTAACGGCTCAAAGGTGACTTCTAAACCACCACCAGTGATCAGGCAGGCGGGCTGGATGCAAAGACGGAATCACTCAGACGGTCACCTATCCAAGGAACAGCCATGCTTGATGTTGCTTGACACTTATCTTGCGATAATGTTGAAACCCCTCAGTCACGGCTACCGGTAATGGATGTTCATGACCAGTTACTCTAAAGGGATTTGCTCATTTCTATTATTCATCAAATTACGAGGAAAGCTTTATAAAATTCAGTTAAGAGTGATATTTTATTTAACAAAATAATAGCAAAAGGAAAAAATATAAAAACCTTGATATAGCAAACAAGTTTCTTTTTATGTTCAATTGCTTGATAGATATAGTTAGAATTAATGCTAAAAAGCATTTTTTCTATATGAAAGTTTTTTTTACTAACAATAGTTTGTTGCCATTAGATTTATTTTATTATTTTGATATAGTTGACTGTCTTTATTGTTTTAATGCTTCATTCATAAAATTATAAAAGTACACTGAAGAGAATGTTTTCATCTTAATTCCATTAGACTATATTTAGAACTTTTAAAATTATTTGTTTGATACATTTTTGAAAATTTCAGTATCCATGATAAAAAAATCATGAGTTTTGTGTACTACAGCGGTTTACTGGGCTTAAGTACAAATTTTAAACTATAGAATATTTGAAATATTTTGGAATTTAAATTTATATACATACTATAAGGAGTGGCCACATACTATATATATACATATATAGGAGCGGCCATAGATAAGGGGCTAAGGCGCTGGCTTGCCACGCTGCCGGTCCGGGTTTGATTTCCGAAGTGACCACTAATAGATTTTGCCTTGCCACACCCGTGGTTCAGAAGTCACGTAAAGCCGCTGGTCCCCAGTTTAAGTGTTAGGTAGGGCTCATTAGCCCAAACTTCGTCTGGTAAAATAAGACAATCTTTAACTTTTAACTATTGTTCCCTTTGTATATTCCACCCTTTTTTTGTTCTAACAACCACCCCCTGAAATTTTGATTGACAAAATAAAATGCAACATAATTAAATAAATCTACTATACATCATAGAGTAATCTTTTTTATGAGCAAAATTATGCCAAATATGGGAAGGTTTAGATATAACCATGATTTGTTAAGTTGTTTATAAGAAAAGTCTGCAAATCTCACAAAAACTAGCAGCTAGTAAAGGACATTTTAACATGGCCAAATGTCATGTTAAACAAAACCTCTGTTAAATAAGACCAGGAGTTTTCATAGCAGATATCTAGCTGGATTAAACATTTTTTGAATAAAAACACTGAATGTAATATGATACTGAATTACAATCAATTATAATAAACATTGTAAGCCTTAATACAAATTGAAATACAAGAAAAAACAATGTAATGTTTTTACATTGTTAGTAAATAAACTGGGGGAATTTTACAAACAAACAATCTCACCACATTAACAGCAACAAATATTATATAAAAACCAAACAATTGATTGAGATTTTGGCAAAACACAGTAAATAGAACAACAGGACAGGCTTGAAGAAAATAAATGCATTTAGTAGTGAATGTACTTAAATTAATCCCTGATCTTAAAATAAAGGCTAAAATATTTTTTCCTCATTGTGATTAAACAAAACTCAACTGGTCTAACTTGGGAAATGTGTGTATAAACACATGACTTGCTGTTTATAAATATCAGCAACAGTGCTGCGAACATCAATTTGTCTGTGACAAAATAGTAACACATTTGTATCAATTTATGTGTTATAATTTAATACACAATGCGTTAAATAGGGAAAAAAGAATAGCTAAGCATGCATTATCCAAATGTATGTGGTAATGTTTGCAGATTAGGTAATTTTTTGAATGCATACTAAAAAAGTTGTCATCTCAATGGTAAACTCCATAAGGGATCTGACCATTTTGAGCTCTTATATCTACGTTATTAAGCAAAATATTGAAAAACTGCCAAGAATAAAAGTCTTAAAATTACTATTTCTATATAAAACAATTATAAAATATAGGGTGTTCCATAAGACATACCAAAGTTGACCTCCACATTAGAAAATGGCGGCCTCAAAATTTGATGTATTTTTAAACGTCTCTAAAAGCAAGGCAAGGTTCCCCATTTGCAGTTTTTTTGTCAGCCTTATGGTTTCCAAGATCACAATGGTGGCCCTGTATATTTGACCAGGAACAACAATAACAATTCTTTTATATCTGTGATCTGGGAAGTTTAGTGATGAGAGAAACTTCAATTTCTCCTCAGACTTTCGACAACTGAGATTAAATCCTTAAAATGTATGATAGAAACGTTTATGTCACTTGCATAACTCTTAAAGGTAATATTGTTGAACAACTTTGGCTCTGTCAAAGCGTTAAAATAGCTTGCTGACATTAGGTTTAGCCGAAACACTAACCAGCCAGTTTCATTAAACTACTCAATTAAGGGAAATTTCTCAAATAAAAGAGTATCATATAGTAAATAAAATATCAAAATGACACGCAAATGTTGGATAGGCACTACCTTTTTGTTGTATGGGATAAGTTCCTCATTTACATTTAGATCTGCCGTCCAACAATTTTTTCCATAAATCAAACTGTTCATGACACTTAATCATGTGAATACTTATTCCTTTTTTAATATTGCACACGTTGAAAGGAATTCTTTTGTTTAGGAACTCGTTGATATGAAGTCGTTTGATGTTGAGTGACTGTGCGATGATACCAGTGGTGTATACATCCTCTAGTTTGAGGTAGGTGACATCCAGTGCATGATCATACAGTTCATGAACAATGTCACTTGTTAAAAGATACGCCGGACCTGTGGTAAAGTCCGGAAACACTGCAGGTGAAAACTGATCTGCAGATACATAATACTTAGACCTACTATTACGAATTGGTTTCCATTTTTTTGCTAATCTCCCAAAAATAGTCCTTTGAGATTTTTCGTGGGTGTCAATAAATTCCAATAATTTTGGTACATTTATAAACATATCATCGTCGGTTTTAAGAATGAACTTGGTGCGTGGACAATAGTTGTCTACCCACTCCAGAATTGACACAGTTTTTAAAGTGAGGTTGTCATATGAGTCAATAAAGTTTCCTTGAATGATGTCTCCATAAGTCTCTTCTTCTTGCAATATGCTTGCTGCCACATCTGGTTTGGATGTTGTACCAACACAAAATGCAATGGCTACCTGTAAAGTACATAATCAGTTTTATCTACAGCCAATTTGACTACTAACTTATTAACATGTATATATAATAATATAAAGTGGCAATGGAATCTTTTCCTCTTTTAGTATTACCATTGATTATATAAACCTACAATAGATAAACCATCCAATAGGAATATTTGTGGCAGTAATTTTGTTAGTTAGTGAGGCCCGCAACCACAGCTGGTTTAAACTGCATTAGATTTACATGGGACACACTAGCGCTCCACAATGGACCACAAAAACAGCTGATATTTTGATACTCGAAATTTAACATTGGATGGGAAATCTATTTGTGTATAAAATCAATGGTATTACAGACACAGTTGGAGGGAGGGCAGATTTATTTGGACCACTGACTGATTAATAACTTTACAATAAATGTGCTTAGTTCAATGTACAAATTTACAATTTCAAATAATTATTATTAAAAATACAACATTTAACTTAATATAAATACGAGGGTCATTTTTAAAGTAAAAACCGATTGCGCGTCGTGCCCGCACCTCCGGTCATGAGACATCTATTCAAGGTCAGCTATTACTGGCCTGTCTCCCTCAATGCTGCCATTATGTTTCACGTCTCTGCTGGTGTTGGTTGTGTGGTTATACTGCTTTGTTTGTCACCATGTCAATCAGTAATTACACCGACTGTAAAGTGCACTCAGTTATTTGATTTTTAAACGCAAAAAATGTTCGTCCAAAACATTACTTAAGCGCGCTATTCAAAACCGCCGGCAGGGCCTTTCACTAGCGGCATCATTCTGTTTCACGACAATGTTTTTGCCTCACGTTGCGGCAAGAACACAGACGCAACTGGACAAGTTTTGTTGGGAAATACTGGATCATCGACCATGCAATCCTAACTTAGACCATCGGATTTTCATCTTTTTCCAAAACTTTAGGAATTTCTTGATGGAAAGCACTTGGAAAATGATGACATGTTGAAAGAAACCGTTACGAACTGGTTTAACAGTCAGGCAGGAGAGTTCTTTGATGATGGGATCCAAAAGCTGGTACCACGACTTCAAAAATGTGTCAATGTTAATGATGACTACATAGAAAAATGAAAAAAATATTCATATTTTAGTTTGTGATATCATTTATGTCCATAAATAAAGTTTCTCTTACGTTATTAGAAAATGGTTTTTACTTTAAAAATTTCCATTTTTGTGAAAATTTAAGAATTGGCTGACGATACTGCCATGTCGTACTGTGCATCTAGCTGGGATCAGGTGTTTTCATGGGTGAATAAAGATTTAGTGGCGTTACAGTGGTGGTGTTCAAATAATAACATGCTGATGAGTGCTGAAAAGACCAAGTATATTAACTTTAGTTTAAAAAAGGAAGTAATATTTGATGGCCAAATTTTATACAAATGTATAGAATGCCTTGGAAGCCAATCTATTTGTATAAGAAAATGTTCCATTGTGGAGAGGGTTACCAACTTGAAGTATCTTGGTGTAATTGTTGATAGTGAACTTAGTTGGAAGATGCATATCTGTAGGTTAAGGAATAAATTAAATGGCATTTTAAGATATTTCTATTTTTTGAAAGATATTTGTAGTAGGGAAATCATGCAAATGTTATATTTTGCACTATTTCAGAGTCGAATTGAGTACGGAATCATAGTGTGGGGAAGTGCATATGATACATATTTGAATTTAATATATTTGCAACAAAAACATGTAATAAGGCTAAGTAAGTTTGAGCATACATGGCCCCTCTTTTGTGCTCTAGGAATTTTACCATTGAAACACTTGTACATTTTTAAAGTTTTAAAGATATTTTATGAAAGAAGTGGAACTGTTCAGTGTATGACAAATGTTTACTGGCAGAGGCTTAGAAATGTGAAGCATTTTTCAATACCAAAACCTAACAATACTTTCTTCACAAAAACTGTTAATTTTATTGCACCAAGAATATTTAATCAATTACCTGAATATATAAAAGAAGCACAAAGTAGAAAATTATTTTTTAATAAATTGAAAAACTGGTTATTTAGTCTGGATGATGTTGATTTCTTGAGACAAATACTAAGATAAATGGCCAGTGGGAACAATATTTAGAGGTAGTGATCATAGTACAAAAAAATGTTAACTGAAGTTAAATGATTAACATATAATGAAATACATTTATAATAATACTCATAAAATAATTGATATGGCATTATAATGTTTAAATTAATTAACACTCAAATTTTTCTTTTTAATAAAGTAAGTATGTTTAGTTTATTTACATTACTATTAATTAATCTATTAATTATTCATAAATTACTAAAATTACAATCAAGGATTTATTTTCAATTATCAATTGGTAAATATAACTAGCATATTTCTTAATTTTAGGCTGTACATAGAAATTGATAATTTATTACCTGTTCGCTGATAATAGTTTTTTAAGTTTAATTATTTAAAGGAACCTCTAATCAGGCTAAATATAATGCCTTAGAGGCCCTATATTTCTCTTTTTTACATACATTTTTTTTTATTGTTAAATTAGACTTAGTATGTAGGCAAATGTTTTTAGGTTTTATTTTTATTAAGTATATAAGATCTTTTATTTTGTTCTTTGTTTATATTTGGCAAGTCACCAATATTATGTTGTAAAATGTGTTTTGTATTTGTTTCTTGTCAAAAAAGTCTGATCGTGTAAAAAAATTGAGAAATAAATTTATTATTATTATTATTTATTATATACTATGGGAAGCAATGATTTTCTAATTATGCATAATGTATGTCAGTATTGCATTACAAGGCTGTTTTTATTTGCTATTCATTGTAATAACCAAGCATGACTAATAAATGAACACTACTAATTTAGCAAATTAGCAACAATCTCCCTGCCTGTGAAATCAACAAGAATCAAGTGCTGTAAGAGAACCCGTTTATCTATTGGAGATCATGCTTATTAACGAACAGATTAATATTTTTTTTTTTAATTTTTACAGACTTAATTCAGACTTACTGTTTGATAGTATGGAATTAAAGACTTCCAGAATCCAACGAGTAGTTTAGTAGCAGCATACTTGAAAGTTTAGAACCAGAAATTCATGAAAGGTGTATCTAGTACGGTTGCTTTCCCAACTAGCAGAGCTGTGTCTGCTTCATTAAAATCTTGGTGAGTGATGAGCCTTGAAACTTCTAAAGACAGCTTTGGATTCCTCTTGATCTCATTTAGTCTATATTTCTTTGAACCCGTTAAATCTCATTTTTATAAGAAGGTTGACAGCATGACTTGAATAAGCAGACAATACATTTTGCTATATCCATAGAGATTCACAAAGACTAACGAAATTGGACGTGGTCTTTTTTTAGTATTTATTTAATATCAATTGTATTTTATTTTACTATGTTTATTTATTTTAAAATACTTAGATTTATCAGTTTTATGTAGTTTATTTATGTTAAGAAAAGAGAGAGTGGGGAGGTTTATTATTTTCAGTATTGCCAGCTCCTGTTACATTATTGTGCTTCAGTCTTTCTTTATTCGTTGATGTGAGAAGATGTAAAATAAATATTGTGCCTGAAACTCTTTTGATTATTTTGTTTCAATGTTGTATGGTTCTCGGAAACTCAACAGGCCTAGAAGAGCAAGGTAAACTAGTGAACGGTTTCTGGAGTAAGGACCAATAACTCGTAGCATTATCGATAGAATACAAAAATTGTCCAGCTGCATCAGTTTTCTGATTTCTTAAACTCCTCTGAACTCTTGGCTACATGCTGGTATAGATTGTTTTCTGAAGCCTTTAAGCTAACTACCGGTAACTGTCCGATATCGGACAGTCAAACATCACTGTGAAAATTTGATTTTATATCGTTATGGCCAAGTTTTTTGTCAAACTAATCAATACCACTCGAAAGTCGGTTCAATCCCGAATCGATTGTTATCTGTATCGATACTACTATTTACATGACAACTAGATGGAGAGAAGAAGAATCCATTGTTTACTATTTAATTTTACCATTTCTTTAGTTGTCATCTGTCAGTAAACTGTTTATTTACATTCTGGTTTGAAGTACTTTATGCGATTTTTTATTAGAATAGTTAGTGAAATAACTTGAAGATGTTGTGAAATAACTGTTTTTAAAATATAGTTGAAGCATGGTTACTGTAAATAGAGTGTTATTTTGTTCTTAGTGACTTTGTTTAGAGAATTCTAATTTGACATAGGCTTGTGGTGTTTTGTGAGTATTTTGTCATTTGTAAATAGTTGTAAATAGTGCATAATAATTGAACATAAATATATTTTAGACAATGTATAGGGGCTATTTATAATCTTCTAGTGATATTAGAGAAATGTTACAAAATGAACGTTATAATAACAAGCTGAGAAATTTATGAATACACAATTATAAAATGTAACCACAGTAACAATTTTCGGTGAAATGCATTACCTTTAGTTTTATCAAGATAAATTCCTATAATAAACCCTATAAACTATACATTTTCTGAAACTTTATAAAATTTGGAAAAACTTGTTTATCTTGGAATTGTGAATTGGCTAATGTGTATTACATTTCCAGGTAGGGTCCCCCCCAAAAAAATTTGTGGTAAACATTTTTTTTTTTTAATTTTATGAAAAGATAAAAGTAAACAAGTGTTTATAGTTACATTATTTATTTTAAATTAAAACACAGAATCTTACAAGTAAAATGATATAAAATAATACTAAATCTAAGTACCAGAAATATTTTTGATTTTTTTTTCTTTGTAATCCTTGCGAAACTAGGAAAATGGGCTGCCAATATAGGGTTTTTAGTTGCCATTAGTTGGGTTAAGAGACACAAGCCTTAGCAATGGACATGACAAGACTCATGAAATAATCATAACACCTTATGGTGGAATACACCTGATATGATGGTCAAGCCTTGATATAAAGGCTTCCCAAAAAGCTTTGTATGGTTCTATCAAGTCCAGGGGAAAAATATGAAACAACTGGAACCTTAATTCCCTCAAGGCTATAATGTGAATGCAGAAAGACAACAAGAAAAATTCTTCTAATTGTTTGGAGGTTTTAGAAAACCTGAACAAAAGTACAAGTCAATGGAACAACCACAAAGGCATCAGCTGAGTAGACAGTAGACAAACAATAAATAAGTTGCTACTCGTTAGTTTCAGCCTATTTGATAAGTGACTTAGACTACTAACACCCCAATATTGTAGAGATATGGACGAATGTGAGGGGTGAATGAGTATGATGAATTTAGATGAACTATTGTAGTTATTGTTACTAACTAAGGTCGACTGTTCTATAGAAAGAATTAATTTTAATAGCCCAATAGTCGGGGCAACTAAACGGCCTGCAGCTTTACGCTGAATCCAAACCCCATAGTATTGGTTCGATATTCAGCTGTTTGATAAGTCTTATAATCACTTCTCTTCCCTACACAACATCCAGACCTTAAGTACCACCTAACACGGACATACCAGACTTCTCTAGCCATGTCCACGCTGATGGCAACGATTTAGCGGATGCCATGTCAGTAATAAATAATCCATAAAGAGCCTATTGGATACAATCTCCACAACTCTTTGTCTCCAAGTAGCTGGATTACAGTAATATGCCACTAGTGCCAAATAGTGATAATATAGAGGAAAGTAAAAATTTTTCAGGACGTATAACTTGTTTTTCATTCAAACTCTGGGCATAATTTTTAAACAAGCAAAGTTGTGAAACGTTTAATTTCTACCTTACTTATGTTTTCTTTTGGTTTTTTGTAATAAAGTGAAAAATAAGAAGTTTGTTTTATTATTAGACAGATATTATTGAGATGTGAAGGAGTGACATCAATGAGTAGGTGAGCAAGGATGATGAAGATAAAATAACAGATAAAGATATAGTTAACACGTTCGCTGCGGCAATTTGATGTAAGGGTCACCCAGAATGCAGAAAATCTTTTTTGGTAATTTTGAGTTAAAAGTGGTGTACTTCTTAATATATTGTAGTTTATTTTAGTTATACTGAAAATTACATGTATTTATATAGTGGAAGCACTTTTGCACTTTCTGCATATTACGTAAATTTGCTACGTCAGATGTGGCGAGCGCAGATGACCGCTTTACGTAAAACAGGTAGTTTATTATTATTATTATTATACTGGGTAATTCTCACTAAATTTTGTTTTATAATCATTTTTAAAACATAAACATTTATGATTATTAATAATTACCGAACATATAAATTACTAAAATTCCAGAAGAAGACAAATTCTAACTCATTTCATTAGCATAAAATAGGTTAGGTTAAAGGGCACTAGGCCAGGAATTAGTATATTAGAGAGATAGGACATCAGCAAACTTACCTTAAAAGACAAGTTCACTAACATCAGAGTAGTAGTCACAAACACAAAATACATAAAATCTCACAAATTTTCAACACCACTGGCATTTTCTTCAGGTGAGTAGAGGGAGAGAGAGAGAGACACTCAAATGTAACATTAGCATAAAATAGTATTATAAAAAGTAAAATAAATTACATAAACACATTCTGAATAAAATAAAATGAATTTTACTTTACAAATATCAATAAACTGTAAATTATTACTTTATGTTACAAATAATACTAAATTTCAATTTACAAATATTTTCCAAAGGACCAGCATTTTGATTATCCATAATGTACCTAAATGTTGGAGTAACTCATAAACGAATGTATCCAACAACACCATGTGACTGAACTAAATAAGACTACATAACCTCAAAAACGAGCTAGCTACCACTGAGCATCAGACTATCACCAAACAGATGTTTGCACAAAGCGCACAAGCTGCAACTGTGAGATGTACATTAGGGGCACTTGTGCGCCTTCCGCAGTGAACATGTTAAATTATTGTGAAACATAATAATATGATTGACACGATATTCCACCAGAAGTAGTAACAGCAGCTGAGTATTATGAATTAGAAAGTGGCGAGCCAAGACAGGAAAGCAAATGACAATCAAGGACTTTACCACACCTGGGTTGTAAATTTACTTTTTTAATTATAAAGTAAACTATCACATTAGGCACTGAGGTTCTGTTACAGTATTTTCTTATGTTTATTTGAAGTCACTTTTCACTTAACATTGCTAAACTCAGGAGGTAAGGGTGCTGAGCAAGCGATATAACCTGCACGCACTTTTATTTTTGAGTATTGTTTTGGCCTCGTAGGCAAACGAAAACACATGCTGTCGTCCCCCAATGTGGCCAGTGACATAGGGGAGGGGGGAACATACACTCAAGAAACCGTCTGTATTCCATTACTGGTAATAAGCAAAGGTTTAGAAAAAAATGCTGTCTAATCTGGAAGAAAGTTTTCTTCTAAAGATGTTAATACAATTTTTTTTTGTTAAGAATAAGTATTTTTTTTTAAATTATACTATTTTTCATATTGCTTATTATACCACCAAAATGCTGTTTAGTTTAAGCTGTTACTTGAAAAAAATAATTTCATCCTCTTTCTAGCAATACGTAACAACAAACTTTATTTCTTCTGCGTATATAAGTTGTCATAGCGACTTAATTAGATATAATTATTTATAAAAGAAAAAGACATCAGACATTGTTTAGAGTCAGTAACTGCATTTTATGTTTTGAGTTATGCTGATAAATATATAAGATATCAATTAGTCACAAAATCTGTACCGGGTCTTTTGACCGGTACATTTCGTTTTTTCCGTCGTGGTCTGCTGGGCTGCCTGAGATCGCTTGTGCCCGGCGATTCGCGTACTTTGGTGGCCGTTGGCTCGGACTCGTTCGTTCCGTGTTCCAGCTTTCGTCGGTCCGGTTGGCCAGTTTTCTGGTGGTTTCTCTGCAGCTTTCGTCAAGTCATGGTTGCCGGCTGAGAGACTCCTAAACGTAAGTGTTCATTTGTAATTTCTAATATCTAATCACCCTTTTGGTGAAAATACTTTGTTTAAATGATAATAATAATCGGGGTTAGTTGTAATTTTCAGTGCATTGTTAAATTTGTGTTCTTTGTCTAGATGTTTCTCAGACTAGGTTAAAGCCATGTGCTCAATGTTACAGTTTTACCAGTAATTGCTTTATTATATCTTGTTTTATGTTCAATTGTAATTCTGTATAATGTTTATTGAGCCTTGTTTCAGTTGGAGTTACCGATTTACCATCTTCCTGTTAATTGACAATAACCTAGCCTATCTTTAGTTTGATTTTCATGTTATAACATATTGCCCCTGTATCCATAGCCTAGTTTTCAGTTTGTCATTTTAAGTCCATATACGTAATTAATTCTTTGGTAATTTGTTAAGTTGTAGTTTGTCTTAAATCGGTTTTCCAACGTAATTTTTCATAGCCTAAAAATGGATCTTTTATTTTTCTAGTGTGCTAATCATGTATAATTTTGTCTGTTCTTGTTTTGTTTTGCCATTTCATGTTTATTAGTTGTTATGTGTATTATTTTTGTAAAAGGGTTTGGCTGTTCTATTTTTAATGGCTGTGTTTGGCCTTACAGTCCAGGGTCCTCGAGTGGGACATCTTCCCTCAGCCGGTCGTCCGGGGAGAGTTCGACCATCCACACTGCCAGCCTGGCCTGAGGACCATGTATAGAGGCCATTGGTGACCCTGCTGCCCCACCTACATCTTTGGGTATGAGTCTTCTGTCCTCAGGTCAGTGCTTTCCATCTTGTTTTCCCGGCGGCTGAGCTGGGGGTTGCTAATATGAAATAGAAAAGAAGAAAAAAGTTTGTGGAACTATTTAATTGAGGCCTAGGCCTAAAAAACTGGACAGTGATTTTATGCAACACAGCCATTGGGGACATATTTTTTTTTTATTGAAGAAAAAAAACTTAAAATACCAAGAACTTTTAATGTTAATATTTATTTATATTTATATTTCTTGTTATTAATTAATTAGTTTTATTTGTTGTTATATTTTTTTTAAAAATTGTTTAATTTTTAAACTCACCAAAAGGGGATTATTGTACTTTTACGTAACTTCTAATTCGGAGCTGCCCAGGGATTCCGGCTTACTCCCTGGCCTTGGTGGAATTATGGGATGGTGGGGCTAAATTGCCGGGTTATTTGAGGTTATCAAAATTGTTTCTAAATTTTGTCACCCTTTAAATTTGTTAATAAATGTTTGTCTTACGTTTTGGGTGTCTCTGGCTAGGCTGCAGATAGGCCATGAAGTGGTTAATTGTTAATTTTGGTATTTGTAGCGTTAAGTGTTATTTTCTTGTTACTTTAGTGTTTCTTGTTATTTATTTAAGTGCGAATTTACATTGTGTTCTTCTGCCAGCCAGTTTTGCAGCTTTCTTGGTAATAAAGTAGTTTTGCTCAGCTGCCGAGTTTTATTTTGACCCTCCAACTGCCACCCGTGATCCCATCGCTTGACCTTGTTTTGAGCCATCCCCCGGTTGGCACGCTTTCCCGCTTTGGTGGGGGGATGGGTCTCAATTGGTAGCAGAGCGTGGTTGCCTAATACAAAAAAAAAAATTTATATTCTTTCTTGGTTGTTGACGGTGGGTGTTTGTCTGTTAGTAGGTCCTGGTTGGGCGACCTACCGTCAAAGGTGCCTTGGTAATACGTAAAAAAAAAAAAAAAAAAAATAATAATAAAGAAACAAATAAATAATTATTTAAAAGAAAAACAATTAGAAAACCAAACAAATAATTTAATTTATATATATAAAAAAAAAAAAAAAAACAAAAAAAAAAAAAAACTAGGCAATCCGCTTGGTTACTGTTTTGAATGGGTTTCATGGGTGGATTGGAGTGGTCGGCAGTGGCTCGGTAGGCTGAGGGTTTGTTCGTCTTGGACCCTGGAGTTGTCGTTTTTTTGTGTATATTGTTGAGATTTGTTGCGTTCGAGATGGCCTATCTGCAGAATGTTGCCCTCCTGGTGAAGGAGGAGTTGATTTTCGAGTTGAGGGCGCGTGGTGTGACTCCGGAGGGTGATGTTTTGAATCTCCGGAGGTTGCTGCAGGAGCAGTTGTCCGCGGGTACGGCGGTGGAGTGGTCTGATCTACTGGAGGTGGGTGATGAGTTGTCTGTTTGTAAACGCAAGGTGGAAGATTGGGAAGGGGTTTTGGAAGATCTGCAGCTGGAACCTCCAGTAGGTCGTGACCGGGCCTGCCGTCTTGCGCGTTTGGGGCATCTGCTTGCCCGCTTACGGCTGGTCAACCGGGCACCGGGGTTGGAACCGTCGGATAGGGCGTGGATCTTGGAGAGTGTGTCTAGGCTGGATGAGATTTTTCAGGCACTCTCCGGTTCCACGACTCCTACGGGTCTGGGTCAGCGGCCTAATTTCGCACTTTCGCCCAACGTGTCGAGGCCGCAGGCTGAGACAATGGCTCTCACTGTGCCAGAAGTTCTTTCTGAGCCTGCAGGCGTTTCTGTTGAGGTTGCTTGTGGTTCGGCTCCAGCTGCCGTCCCTTCTGCTTCGGCTCCTTTGTGTTCACCTGCTTTTCTGCAGCTGAGCTACCACAAGCTACCTAACCCTCTCACGCCCATGATCCAGAATCTCCCTGTGATCGATGGGATGGATCCTGAGGAACTTCTGAAGTTTCTAGTTGCCTTTCTCAGACTTAGTGAGATGCCCGGCATGCAGGCTGGGGACTTGCTTCGTCTGATTTTCCCTTATTGCAAAGGTCCCGTTGGAGAGTTGCTGAGTTCTGTCTTGGCCAGTGATGCCTCGGTGGACTCGTTCCATCGAGAGTTACTGTCGTCGTTTCTTCCCATTCGACTCAGGGAGAGGATGGTCATGGACAGATTTTATCGGTCGCAGGGTAGGGGCGAGTCTCTGGCAGCCTATGTCTCTTCAGTAAAGGAAGCTCGTCAAGCGTTGCGCCTCACCCTTTCTGAAGCTGACACCGTTCGTGTCATCCTGGATGGCATTTCTCCTGAGGAACGGTGCAGATTAGTTTTTGCTGGTGTGCCTTCGTCTTTTCGGGAGCTGCATCAGCTGTGCATTGTTTCGCGCAGCGTGCAGTTCTCAGACCAGCAAGGGAGGGATTCTGGGAGTCATCGTGCTCTCCCCACCCGTCGACCGGCTATGTCTGTAGGTGTGAGTCAGCCAGTGGAGGGTCGTGGTTCTCGGCCTCCTGTTGTGTTTTGCTTGTGGCCAAACTGGTCACATTCGTCGTGACTGTCCACGTGCTCGAGGTCGTGGGGCGGGAAACGCTCAGCGCGGGGGGTTGCCTCCACAGTAGCTCCCCACGTTGTTGCGAGTGACCGTGGCCATTTGCCTCTGACACGTGCCCATAGCAGGAGTGTCGGGGATTTTTCGGGCCTTGCTGGCATGGCTTCCCTGGGACTTAGTGCGGTCACCTCGGTGTGTCCTGGCGTTTTTGTTTCTTTTGGTGGTACGGTGTGTCAAGCCCTTCTTGATTCTGGTTCGGCATGCAGTATCATCAGCCTTTCTCTTTTTGAGTCCCTTGACGCCTTAGGACTTGTCAGGCACACCGAGCCTTCTTCTATTACATGCTGGACGGCATCCCAAACTCCTCTACCTATAATTCTAAAGGCGTTTTTCCATTTTAAGATCGAAGGATTTTCCTGGAGGTGGGGTTTTCTTGTTGCCACGGACCTGGCGGTTTCTTGTATCCTAGGGGCAGACTTTATTTCTAAGAGTGGTATGGTGCTTGACCTCCAGAAGCGCCAGATGTTTTTCAAGTTCAATCGGCGAGTTTTGGTGCCTCTAGTAGGTGATTCTGACTGCACTCCTGCAGTCAGAGAGGTGGGTTGTGAGCCCGAACAACCCAAGGTGGATCCAGTTGGTCATCTCCCCCCTGAGCAGGCGGAGGCCATTAGGAGACTGTGTTTGCGGTTTCCTGATGTGCTTACACCTGAGCTTGGGGTCACTTCTCTTCTGGAGTATGAGATCCACCTCACCGATTCTCAGCCTGTTAGAAGTCATCCGTACAAACTTGCTCCCCCAAAGATGGAGGTTATGAGGGCTATGGTTGAAGATCTTCTGAGCAAGGGTGTGATTGAACCGTCTCGTTCCGCTTATGCCAGTCCAGCTTTTCTTGTGCCCAAGCCTAATGGTAAGTCTAGGCTTGTGATGGATTATCGGAGGCTCAACGCCAAGGTCGCTATTGACTCGGTACCTCTGCCTGATTTGCATTCTGCGTTTGATTGGTTCGGTAAGGCTAAGTTTTTCAGTGTGTTTGATTTGAACCAGGCCTACCATCAGATTCCATTGAAGAAGGAATCACGGCCTATGACTAGCTTCTGTGTTCCCTGGAATCTCTATCAGTTCACTAGGGTTCCTATGGGTCTTGCTGTGGGTGCCCAGACTCTTACTCGTCTGCTTGATTCCATCTTCCATGATGTGAAATTCAAGTTTGTCTTCAATTACTTGGACGACCTTCTGGTCTACAGTGAGACTTTCGGGGAACACATGCAACATCTGGAGGAAGTTCTTAGTCGCCTTAAATTAGCTGGCCTTACCGTCAATCCAGAGAAAGTCACTTTTGCTCGTCCTGAGATTTCTTTTCTGGGTCATCTTATATCTTCTCGAGGCGTCTGCATTGATCCTGCGAGGACCCAGGGCATTCGGGATTTTCCTCCTCCCAGAGATGCCAAGGGGATTGCCCGTTTTGTGGGGATGGTGAATTTTTACCGGCGCTTCATCCCTAACGTGGCCGAGCTTGCTGCCCCGTTGAACGAGTTGCGGAAGAAAGGTGTCCCTTTTGTGTGGGGCCAAGCTCAGCAGACTGCCTTTGATGCTCTCAAGGAGGCTATCATGCAACCTCCTGTCCTGCGTATGCCTGATTTCAGCAGAGAATTTATTCTTCAGACTGATGCCTCCTCCTCCGCCATTGCTGCTGTTCTTTCCCAGGAGTTTGATGGGGTCAGGCAGCCCATCGCTTTTGCTTCGAGGACGTTGTCTCACCAGGAAAAGAAAGCTTCTTCCATCTATGAGTTAGAGTGTCTGGCTGTTGTTTTTGGTACGGACAAGTTTCGGCGTTTCTTGGAACACGCTGAGTTCTTGCTGGAGACAGACAATCAGGCACTGTCTTGGCTTCTTGCCCATCCCAGACAGCTTGGGAAAATTGGTCGCTGGGTGGTCAAAATTTCTGCCTTTAAGTTCCGAGTCCAACATCTTAGGGGTACCCAGAATGTCATCGCGGATGCTCTTTCCCGCATGTATCATGAACCCAGTGATCCACCGACTGAGGCTGTTGCTCAGTGTGGTGCTGTTCTTCTGGATTTTCCTCTGGCTTTTCACGACCTACTGTCCCATCAGCAGAAAGATCCTGAGCTGTCAGTCATCTTAGGTGAGCTTCAAGAGGGAGGTGCCCACCCTCCCTATTTTCTGTCCAAAGGGGTACTCTGTTGCCGTCCTCGACAGAGGGATGAACCCCGTGTAGTGCTGCCTAGTCATCTAGTACCAATGGTCTTTCAGTATTATCACTCTTCCCTTGTGGGCGGTCATCTTGGCATTCATAAGACCATCGCTAAGATTCGTAGGTACTTCATCTGGAAGGGCATGGACCGGGATGTTGCGGGCACAGTGCGGGCTTGTCACCTGTGCTCTCTCAGCAAGCCTAGTCAGAATGCAAGGTTAGGGTTGTTATCTTCTGAGGTGGCCGAGCGTCCTTTTGAGAAGGTGTTCATCGACTACGTGGGTCCTTTTCCCCGTAGCAAGTCAGGTAGCTCCTACCTACTTGTTTGTGTGGATGCTTTCTCGAAGTTCGTTTGGCTTTTCCCAATTCGGAGTGCTACGGCTAAGCTCACCATCCGTGCTCTCCAGTCCCAACTCTTCCAGCACTTTGGTGTGCCTTCTACTCTTGTGTCCGACAACGGTAGCCAGTTTACCTCACACGAGTTTCGTAGGTTCTGTTTTGGCAATGGTATCAGGCATGTGACTACCTCTCCTTATTACCCACAGCCTTCTCATGCAGAGCGGTTCAACCGCAATCTTCGGTCTGCCCTTATTACTTTCCATGCTGAGAAGCAGAACACCTGGGATGAGAGTCTCTCTTGGCTCCAGCTTGCTTTCAATTCTTCCAAGCATGAGAGTCACAATGCCACTCCCTTCGAGATTCTACATGGCTACCCTCCTAACAACCCTTTGTCCAACTTGTGGAGGCTAGAGGATCTTCTACCTACGCCAGGTGCCACTGACGTAGTGTCCACGTGGCGGGCTGCTCGGCGCAACCTGCTACGTGCTAGAGAGAGAGTAAGGAGGAGGTATGATAAGGGTCGTACTCCTAACCCTTTTCAGGTTGGAGATCTGGTTCTTTGTCAGGCTCACCCGGTCAGTTCGGCCGCGGAACGAAGAGCTGCAAAGTTGTGCTATCGGTGGTCTGGTCCCCACCGCATCGACAGGTTTTTGTTACCGGTGACTGCTCTGCTGGTTTATCCCCAGTCAGGCAGGGTGTTCAGGAAAGCCCATGTGTCCCAGCTTAAGGCTTTCCGGGGAACGGTTGATCCAGGAGTTGGTGTTCCTGGGGGTTTCTTGGGGCACAGAGATTGATCACCTCTGCGCCCTAGGTGGCTGTTCTGAGAGAGTCTCCTTTTCTCTCTTCTTGTCGGGCCCGACAGTCAGGGTAGTTTGCTCCCTGTTCGAGGGGTTTCCCCTCTTAGATTCTCTTTGGCCTCCTTGGAACACCACTCTTTGGAGGGTTCTTTTTCTTCTTCTGTTGGGTTCCCTGAGGTGCCGAGTTTTCTCCCCTGCCTGGGCGTGTTGAGGTTTGCAGAGGGAGGTTGTACCGGGTCTTTTGACCGGTACATTTCGTTTTTTCCGTCGTGGTCTGCTGGGCTGCCTGAGATCGCTTGTGCCCGGCGATTCGCGTACTTTGGTGGCCGTTGGCTCGGACGTTCGTTCCGTGTTCCAGCTTTCGTCGGTCCGGTTGGCCAGTTTTCTGGTGGTTTCTCTGCAGCTTTCGTCAAGTCATGGTTGCCGGCTGAGAGACTCCTAAACGTAAGTGTTCATTTGTAATTTCTAATATCTAATCACCCTTTTGGTGAAAATACTTTGTTTAAATGATAATAATAATCGGGGTTAGTTGTAATTTTCAGTGCATTGTTAAATTTGTGTTCTTTGTCTAGATGTTTCTCAGACTAGGTTAAAGCCATGTGCTCAATGTTACAGTTTTACCAGTAATTGCTTTATTATATCTTGTTTTATGTTCAATTGTAATTCTGTATAATGTTTATTGAGCCTTTTTTCAGTTGGAGTTACCGATTTACAATCTTCCTGTTAATTGACAATAACCTAGCCTATCTTTAGTTTGATTTTCATGTTATAACATATTGCCCCTGTATCCATAGCCTAGTTTTCAGTTTGTCATTTTAAGTCCATATACGTAATTAATTCTTTGGTAATTTGTTAAGTTGTAGTTTGTCTTAAATCGGTTTTCCAACATAATTTTTCATAGCCTAAAAATGGATCTTTTATTTTTCTAGTGTGCTAATCATGTATAATTTTGTCTGTTCTTGTTTTGTTTTGCCATTTCATGTTTATTTAGTTGTTATGTGTAATATTTTTGTAAAAGGGTTTGGCTGTTCTATTTTTAATGGCTGTGTTTGGCCTTACAGTCCAGGGTCCTCGAGTGGGACATCTTCCCTCAGCCTGTCGTCCGGGAAGAGTTCGACCATCCACACTGCCAGCCTGGCCTGAGGACCATGTATAGAGGCCATTGGTGACCCTGCTGCCCCACCTACATCTTTGGGTATGAGTCTTCTGTCCTCAGGTCAGTGCTTTCCATCTTGTTTTCCCGGCGGCTGAGCTGGGGGTTGCTAATATGAAATAGAAAAGAAGAAAAAAGTTTGTGGAACTATTTAATTGAGGCCTAGGCCTAAAAAACTGGACAGTGATTTTATGCAACACAGCCATTGGGGACATATTTTTTTTTTATTGAAGAAAAAAAACTTAAAATACCAAGAACTTTTAATGTTAATATTTATTTATATTTATATTTCTTGTTATTAATTAATTAGTTTTATTTGTTGTTATATTTTTTTTAAAAATTGTTTAATTTTTAAACTCACCAAAAGGGGATTATTGTACTTTTACGTAACTTCTAATTCGGAGCTGCCCAGGGATTCCGGCTTACTCCCTGGCCTTGGTGGAATTATGGGATGGTGGGGCTAAATTGCCGGGTTATTTGAGGTTATCAAAATTGTTTCTAAATTTTGTCACCCTTTAAATTTGTTAATAAATTTTTGTCTTACGTTTTGGGTGTCTCTGGCTAGGCTGCAGATAGGCCATGTAGTGGTTAATTGTTAATTTTGGTATTTGTAGCGTTAAGTGTTTTTGTAGCTTTGTATTATTTTCTTGTTACTTTAGTGTTTCTTGTTATTTATTTAAGTGCGAATTTACATTGTGGCCTTCTGCCAGCCAGTTTTGCAGCTTTTTTGGTAATAAAGTAGTTTTGCTCAGCTGCCAAGTTTTATTTTGACCCTCCAACTGCCACCCGTGATCCCATCGCTTGACCTTGTTTTGAGCCATCCCCCGGTTGGCACGCTTTCCCGCTTTGGTGGGGGGATGGGTCTCAAATCATTTCATCCAGTGTTTTTTATGTTTCTATGTCACAACTGATAAAATTCCATTATATATAAGTTATATCCATACAAGTTATTAATAACTTTATCCATTATAACTTCCAAGTGAATAACTTTCATTAGTTACAACGGCATTGTTAAGGTTAACATTTGCACAGTTAAAATGATAAGTGGTGATAAATTACTGTTTACTAACAACATGCTATTTGAAGTCAAAGACAGGTGGCCTTGAATTGCAGGAATAAGATTACATTTCACATACACACATTGCCATTGCACAACTGAACAATCACAACATTTATTTAGGACAATATATCTCCTTCAACCTCAACAGAAAATGTCAATTTAAATTTAAAATAAGAACTAAATTCTGATTGCACAATATTTGCTAATAGAAGGTAAATATGTGTAGCATTACCTAGTAATAGTCTTCTAATAAAACAAAATAACACATAAAAAAACATGTATAATTTATTTTTCTTTATTCTGACCTATTAATTCAATCAATTTCAGGTTGAACTTGATAGTAACCTCCTCTAACTGTTATTCAGTGAATGACCTTGAGCATGTGACTTCAGCTACAGTTCTAAATATGTATACAGTGTACGTTGACCTAATCACAAAAATTTTTTCGTTCTCACTTTAAATATACAGGGTGAGTTTTAAGTCAGTTACCCCAACGTGTTTTCACAGTTAATAACAGATTTGCTTTTATAATATGCCATTAAATTAATACTAACCCACACTACATTTACAGTGTTATCAGGGATTTGAGGTCCAAGATCTAGGAGTCAACTTAAACATTTTAAATGGGAACGTGATCTTGTGATTTGTCATTTAGCACCACCATTTTAAGCTGAAAATGATAGCGGAATCAGAATTAAAAAAGGATAGGTCATTCTTTAGTTTTGAATTATTTTGTCATTTTATGTAATTAGCCAGCACCTATGTATTTTCTTAATTAAAGCTGTTTTGTCATGGCTAAAACAAAACCAAATTTGTGTTTTTATCGTAGTGTTGGTTTAATCTCAATTTAGCCTAGCCATGACAAATCAGTTATAATTAGGAAAATACAAGGGCAATGGCCAATTTAATAAAATAACAAAATAATTACTAAATAAAGAACAACACATCCTTTTTAAAATTCTGATTGCGCTATCGTTTTCAGCTTAAAATGACGGTGTTTAGTGACATGTCACATGACCATGTTCGTATTTAAAATTTTGAAGTTGACTCCTAGATCTTGGACCTCAAGTGATCCCTAATAACATTGAAACACTCTAATTGTAGTCTTAATATCAATTTAATGGCATATTAAAAAAACTAATGTAATGGAACCCACCTGCCCCCTCACCCAGTGACTTCATGATATCTCAAGTACTTTCAATTTAAATTGGTCCGTGAACTCACCTACACGAGTGACTGCTACGTCGAGTACTGCCATAGACAACGTAATTACTAACATACCTCATGCGAAAATCTCTGTTTTGAACACTGCCGTATCTGATCACTATGCACTCGGGGTTGTGGTTCGTGGATGCACTTTGGAAGCTCACTCTTCACCAGTCAATATTGCCAGGAATATTAATTCCCAAAACGCCAGTCTACTCAATAATCTGTTAAAACGAGAGACATGGCACTATTTGAATAGCTATGATAATGTTGATAACATGTATCATGCTTTTCACAATGGATTTTTATATTATGTAGACACAGCCTGCCCTTTCAAGAATACTAAACAATCAAAACACCCGAAAACTTGTTCTTGGATAACCAAGGGAATTCTTATCTCACAGGGAAAACTCAAATTCTTTCACAAAATATTCGTAACAACCCAAAACGAACATTTCAAAACCTTTTTCAGAAGATATAGACAAATTTATAGAAAATTTATTGGAAAATTATCAACTCGTCAGCACAACAATCAAAATTGTTCAATAAATCCAAACCGATTGAAATAAAAATTAGAGAAGATATAGTTCATGATGAATTAACTGTTGCAAATGCATTTAACAGATTTTTTTCTACTGTATCTTCACCGGACCCAATGTTTAATAAACACCAATTCATAAACTATATTGGAAAAAAAACCTGCGACGCCAATGGCTTATCTGTATGGCTTTTAAAACGGTGCTTTCAGCACTTACTGAAGCCACTTACAAAACTGATAAAATTTTTCTTTGAAACAGGATGTTTCCCGTCACTTTTGAAGACAGCAAAAGTTGTTCCAAATTCACAAAAAAGATGACCCTTCACTCACGAGCAATTATCGTCCTATTTCAATTCTTCCTGTCTTTAGTAAGATTTACGAAAGTATCTTCTATGATAGACTTTCAAGCTTCATAGAGAGTCACAATTTATTGAATCCAGAACAATTTGAATTCAGAAAGGAAAGATCCACAATTGATGCAATCGTAAACTTTTGGACACCGTTGTCGATGGCTCGGAGAGTAAAGAACAAGTGCTTAATATTTTTCTTGACCTCTCAAAAGCATTTGATTGTATGCACCATGAGACACTGTTGCACCTTTTAGAAAAATCTGAAGTTAGAGGTTTACCACACAGTTGGCTCACTTAGCATCTTAAAGATCGACACCAATGTGTACAAATCTCTAATATAACTTCAAATAAAAATAGAATGGTTCATGGAGTCCCCCAGGGATCTATCCTCGGACCACTTCTTTTTTTAATCTATGTGTGCAGATTGAACACAGTGATCCAGAATGGAGAACTGATTCAATATGCCGATGATACGACTCTCTGTATTAAAGGAAAAACATCCACAGAATTAGAAATAACAGCTTTTATAGAGCTGAGCACTTGCATTCAACATTTCAGTGAACTGAATCTAAAATCAAATAAAACCAAATCCAACATAATGAGTTTTTGCCTGCGACAGCAGGAGCTCCAATCTCAACCCCATGTCTTCGTGGATGACACTCTTTTAGAGGTGGTAAATTCCACAAAACTCCTTGGAATGTTCCTTGATAGAGGACTGACTTGGGACGATCATATTGACCATGTTTGAGGTAAAATTGCTTCAGGCATATATGCGTTCCGCAATCTTGCAAAGTTCTGTTCCCCTAGTGTCTTACTCATGGCCTACTATGGCATGGTGTATTCACATCTGGAATACGGAGTGAGACTTTGGGGAGGTTGTGCAAAAAGCAAAATTGAAAGGGTTTTAAACTTCAAAAAAAGGCTGTCAGAATAATTGCTAAGTTGAACCACAGAGAGTCATGTCGGAATTCATTTAGGGAGTTAAAATTACTGACATTAGCTTGCCTTTACATGTATGAGGTGACACTATACTGCAGATCACGTTCTTCCTTGATTCGTGGCAGGAATGTTCATCAATACTACACTAGAGGCAGGGACAACCTCTGAACACAGCAAAACAGATTGGCACTATCAGACCATTTGCCACATCAGGTTGGTGTCAGACTAATCAACAGACTCCCTGACGAATTTTCAATTAACAACCAAAGTCAATTCAAAACTCGACTTAGACACCTCTTGATGGCTAAAGCTTTCTATTCTGTGGATGAGTTCATGATGAGTCGCTGGGATGATTAAACAGCAGGACAGGAAGGCAGTATCATTGTGGATGTATGAATGTTACTATGTATGTGAATGTGGGGTGAATGACCATTTGTTGTTTAGTTTTAGAATTTTAAAACATTTTTAATATTTATGTATATAATATTGACGATTGCATGACATGTTAAAAATTTTTACTACACAATAAAAATTTAAAACAAAATTTATGAATCATGTTTGTTAAATCAAGTTCGTGGTTAACTGACTTAAAACTCAGCCTGTATAATGTATATATTAGTGGTTAGTGGTCGTGAATGAGAGGACTTAATGGTCCTAATCTCATCATATCAGAACCTCTGCTTAAAGTTAATATATTATTCTTTGAATTGTTACGGCTATCAAAATCCCCAAGAATTGCAACTAAAACATCATGTATTTTTAATCCTAGTCTTCTCTCAAATTAATGTTTCAATTTTATAAAAATATTTATTGAAAAATGTTGTTAGTTGATTATCTATTTGAAAGTATACTGACGTCCTTGCGTTGACCAAAATGACCCCAGGTCTGGCGGACAGCCATGCGTGCAGCTGAGTGATCAGGCGCAGATGTGATGACTATCAGGAGCCGCAACCGAGCACCGAGCTCGGGACATAGCTCTGGTGAGGTCAGATTGTGTCCAGACACATAAATACTTCTAGTAGGAAATCCTCTAACGGTCTTGTTAGAAGAATGATCAACCTCCCCTCTGGGAGGTATTTTCTGAATTACTTCAGGTTTTGATTCTATTTTTTCTGGTGATGGTTTTATAACAACTACTTCTTCCAGTTTTACTTCAGATTTTATAGCTTCAGCTAGTGGTTTTGTTTGATTTGGTATTGTTTCTGAAAACAGAAATAGCAATTATAAAATAATTTTTAGTTTTACATTAAAATTTAATTAGTATATAAGAATGTATGTACAATAGAACTCCAATTATCAATCAATTGGGACCAGAACCTATTTAGATAGTCAAATGTTGTCTAAAAGCAGTCCATTTTATTTAATTACTGTAATTAAATGCATTTAAGGTGAAATGTGATATAAACAATATTTTAAATGGGACATTCTGAAAGCAATTCGGATAGTTGGAGTTTGGATAGTTGGAGTTCCACTGTAGTCTCTTTGTGTATATGAGTAAAAAACAACAAAGTTGTTTTTATCTTGAAGTAAATCTGTTAAACAACTGGATTTATAAATTGGTCCTTTTTACAAACTGGGTACAGGCTGACTGCCAAGAATAGAATGTGGAACAGTCCACAAAATGGTTCAGTATCACCCAGCCTTAGTTTTCTGGTAGTAATATGAATGAGGTTATATCTCACTTTTAGAGATAATTTCTACATTACCTACATTCTATGTGTAGGCAGAAAAATAACACAAGAGAATGTCACACAACAAATAATGCATTGCAACGTAAATACAAATATTACAGTGATTGATCTACTGTTGGCGCAGAAATTATGTGCACTCGAGTTTGAAGGTTGTTTTCTTAGAAACTGAGAGGCCTATGAAAACTCTATAATCATACTATTGTTTTCCTTGTGCGTTATGACATATGAAATTTAAAATTTTATTATTAGTTCTAACAATTTTTATCTTAGTTGGAATAAAAAAAGTACTGGAATTTTAACTAGTTTTCACTGTACATCAAATTTACACCGTTATTACTCAAAAACCTGTTCATTTAGCACATTTATATTTTGATACGTGGTTGATAAGAATGTTTCCTATAAGTTTTATAAATTTATGTTTTCAAAAAAAAAAAATGTCTTATCAATTACATTCTATTGTTTTCTTGACTTCTAGAGGCTGTACAATTAATTATTTGGTCTTTTTGTAATCCTTATTACATATATAGTTACGATACATCATTTTTAGATTGATTAAAATCAATTTAAATAACTATTTAAAATTAAGTTATATTGATTAATTCAATTGAACATCACTGCATATACTTACACAAATAAAATGATGAATCATAACTATATATATTTATTTATTTATTTATTTATTCATAAGACGCCGATCGTCAAGATATGGGCGAATATGGATTTCGAATGAATGTGATGAGTGTATATGAGAGAATGTAGTCATTGTTACAAACTAAGGCCGACAATTCCTTAGAAAGTGTCATTAATTAATAGCCCAATGACAAATGAACAGTCGGTGATTATCAGCTGATCCTTCTCAAAATGTATTGACTCTGATTGGGATCGAACTGAGAATCTTTAGCACATGAAGCTGGGATTGAACCAACTACGCTACCGACCAATTGTGATAAGTATTACAACAAGACTAAATAATCAATTCTACGACCTCTAGAAACCAAGAAAACAATGTTTCATGTAATTGATAAGAACTTTTTTTGTTGAAAACGTAAAATTGTAAAATTTATAAAACTTATAGGAAACATTCCTATCAACATGTATCAAAATATAAGTGTGCTACATGAACACTTATTTCAGTTATTTCAGTAATAACTGTGTAAATTTGATGTACTGTGAAAACTAGTTAAAATTCCGGTACTTTTTTTGTTCCAACTAAGATAAAAATTGTTAGAACTTATAATAAAGTTTAAATTTCATATGTCATAACGCACAAGGAAAACAATAGTATGATTATAGAGTTTTCATAGGCCTCTCAGTTTCTTAGAAAACAACCTTCAAACTCGGATGCACATAATTTCTGCGCCAATAGTAGGCAATCCACATTACCATCCTCATACTAGAGGAATTCATGTTACCTTCAATAAGGAAGATTCCTTTGTAAATCCGAGGTTCGCCTAGGTCAATCATTATAATATTTGTACAGTTTATACTTACATTGCAATGCATTATTTGTTGTGTGACGTTCACTTTGCATTGTGTAATAAGAATCCTGCATCCTTTTTATATCACATGCTATGAGCCTTACTGACCCTCTTTGTGAATATATCACAAGAAAATATATACTACTAATAATAATATTATTTTAATAGCAGGTCTCTTTACAATTTGTGATTACTTGTGTTTAAGGTAGCCACTTCCCAAACTGAAAAGTTAACGCTTATTTTTTTTAGAAAACCCAACTTATAGTCTACTAGAACAGGTATTAATCTATCAAATGACACTTCAAGTAATACAATACGATCATTTTTAAGGACCGAATCGTTGAAAGAGAAACCCATGTTTTGGGTGTTTTTCGTGGAGTGAAATGGCCTCCTACATGTGTTCATCCAGGCACCAAGTTGAGCGCTCCAAGGAATTTAGTTCTAGATTTTTTACAACTATCACTAGGAGTGGCAAAGAGCCTGCTTCACTAATACGAATAAAAAGAGTTTCCCTCCCCTCTCTTCCCCTTACTGTCCCCACCTGCCCCACCCCACAAATCGTACTGAAGTACAAAACTCTTTTATTTACAGAAAACTCTATGAACCAATTTTGTATATATTAATCTAATCTTAAAGCCAAAAATAATTCTACAAATTTCAACTCAAATTTTGTACTGATGTCATTTATGGAAAAAATTGGTTAAATTTTATAAACATTATTTTTGATTAAGTTCTCCTTTACACTAAGTTGGTTAGTACTTGTTGTCTACTATACTACTAAACTACTTGTTGTTAAAATATATTCTCAAAATTTTAATGAAATATATTGCACAGTTAATGAGTTATTTACCTGGAAAGGCCAAACTAGCCACTTTAGGTCACACTATCTGCATAAAGATTGTTTGTTAATCTTTCTCGACATTTATTACTTGTAACAAGACAAACACTTTTAATCAAACAAATTTCAAAACTAATTTTTGATCAAACACTCTTAATGGCTGAATTGTATTCACACTCACTGGACTGATAAGACCAGTCTGCAACATGGTCTGCTCAGGGGGATCAGCCCCCACAAACCAGGGACTTTTAATCGCAATTCCTAAAAAACCTATGGAAAATTATATTTTTACCTTCAATCATATATTCTATATAAAAACAATATGTCAAAGAATTGTACATAAACAAACAAACAAACAAACAAACAAGCACGCACGCACGCACGCACGCGCGCGCACACACACACACACATACATATTTTTTATATTTATATATAAATTGAATAAGATTTTTCTTCAAAATCTAACAAGAAATCATGATTTCAAAATAAATAATAGTTAATTTTACTGATTATTTCAATCAGTGCACAAGTAAACAAAATTTAAGAGTAAAATATATTGAACATTCCTAATTCTCGCCAAACTAAATTTTAGTTTCAAGAACATTTCAAGGATGGGTTGGAAAACTAACTTAGACAATTAGAAACTAATTGGCAACAAACATTTTAAGTATCTATGTACGCTGTTGTAACATTCATAATGATTAATTTTTTATCCACCTATCTCCAACCTAATTTAACCAAAGAAAGTTTGTTAAATAATGACTAAGCAAATACTGACAAATTTGAGAGTTGATGTGTTGCTACACAAATTACTATCAGTGAAAATATCACTAAACACTTGTCCAGATAAAAATTTATTAAATTACACTGATCTACTTGACAACTTCAACAAAACTATAAAATCTCACTTTTACTTTGCTAAAATATTAAAAATTGAATGAATTATAATGATCTTCTTGACAATTTAATAGAACTAAAAAAAAAACTGATTTTCAAATCAATTGGCTAAAATATTAAAATTTAACAAATTAAGATTCCATTTTTAACAGTATTCTCCAGTGAATAATTTTGTTGTTGCACTCGAGTCTCCGACCTGGTGTTAACTTTGGAACTACTTGCAATTCCATCAACTATCAAAACACTTTTTATCATCTGCCCACCCGTCCCAAAACCGTTTTCTGTGATTTAAAAAGTTGTGGTAGTTGATTCTCCCTTCCCCACTTGACTACTAGGCTGATGCCTGTGTTTTGCAGTTGAACATTACTTGACTTGAAAACGTTTCACGCTTAAATTTCATAACATATGTACTTCAAATTGTAAAATTTTTTAGGACAAGTGTGACTAATGCCCCCTGAGATAGATTTGTCCTAACTGTTTTGGTTTATTTAAAAAAATATATGAAATTAGAACAATAGTTATTGGTATATTAACATGAATCAAGGAGTAAAATTTAAATATGATCTCTGGGGGCTTTAAATAATTGCGCTCTCTTTAAAAAAAAGGCAAATATAAAATTTTACGTTCGTAAATAAAGATGTAAACTTTATTTGACTTTAACATTAGGCTTGTGGAGAATCAAATCGAATAAGGCGGCAGGTCTAACAGACTCTTAAGAGAAAGAAAAATGAGTTAGGAGTGTTGAGCTTGATGCAATACTTTACACTACCAGTTACAAAGTAACTTACAATATTCTTGTTTCTCTAAGTCTTGAATTTGTGAGTAACGTTATTACTGGCTTAATTAATTAAATGTTAACAATAATAAAAGGCGTGTACAAAAATAACATTCTATACTAATTATTTTATTCAATAAATCTATCATTTCAAATTGCATTAACTATTCCAAATATCTATTCTACTTTCAAAACACACGTCTTAATTCACACCAGTTATGAAGTAATAATATGAAGTAAAAATAAGTTAATCTCTTTTTTATTTAAATCATTTTAAACCTTTAGTTTTTAACAAAAATACACTTTACAATTATTAAAATTATACAAAGTCAAATAAAAATAATATTTATCATTAAGTACTTTTCTTGGAGCAGCCGTAGCACGCAAATGGTTCGGGTTCGATTCCCAATATGACCACGAAAAGTGTTCGCCCTGCCGCTCCTGTGGTTTGGAAATCTCGTAAAGCCGTCCCCAGATTAAGTGTTAGAGAGGGCTTCTTAGCCCTAACTTTGCCTGGTAAAATAAGACGAACTTTAACTTTTAACTTTTTTTTCTTATATCACCATTACCAACATTACTGTTCAAAAGGATAAAATATTTACCACGTTTGCTAGTAAAATATTTTAGACTAAACCTTCTTATTCATCGTTTACCTCCATAACATATGATAAAAAGACATTAAGTAGATGTAATACACTGAATTAAAATAAGCAATATTAAAATAGTTTTGATCAAGGCCTATAAGTGGTGGTATTTGAAACAATACTTAATTTGTATGGAAGTAATTATTACATGGTCAATTCAATTGGTTAGTTCCATTATTCAAAATAAGCAATATTAAAATACTAACAAATTCTAGGTCTTCGGGGTTCGACTGCGTCAATTGGCTATGTACAAACATTGCCGACGTTTCGGCCACATTGCAGTAGGCCATCCTCAGGGCGAGACGATCACAGTCACAGAATTTGACTGGCCGGTACGGGCCGGGCTCGTAGGTTATATACCCGCCTGGTGGTGGTGGGGATGTTCTGGTAACTTCCATACTGTTCCAGTCCTTCTTGGCTCCGGCTGCTTCTTCTGGAATGTTCTAGATTATTTTTGATGTGTGGGGACTGCTGGCCTTCCGTTATGCATTGTACTTTTAATTTACTTAAAATTGGTTTCCACGTATTACTTAATTCTAATCCACTATCTTTATTAAAATTGTCAGTATGCTTTCTTATTTCTATAGCTTCTAAGATTTTTCTTTCGAAATAATTATCAGAATTTACTAAAACGCTAACTTTGTCAAATTCTATTTCATGATTTGTTTTAAACGAGTGGTTGGCAATTGCAGAATGTTCTATATCATTATTTTTAGTGCACCTGATGTGTTCTTTTATTCTAGTTGAGACCAATCTTCCAGTTTCCCCCACGTAGCACCTGCCACAGCTACATTTGATATGGTAAACACCAGAAGTTTGTAGCGGAAATTTCTCTTTCGTTGAACGTAAAAATTGTTTTATTTTTGTAGGTGGTTTGAACACGGTTTTTATACTATGTTTATTTAAAACTCTGCTTATTTTTTGTGTAATTCCTTTGACATATGGTAAAATGGCGTAGTTTTTTCTTTCTTCTTGTTGTTGTTCTATGGGCGCTCTTAATTTTCCTTGTCTGTTAATAGCCTTGTTAATTTCAAACGTCTTGTATCCATTGCATTTAAGAATTTTCAATAAATTCAAATTTTCTGCTTTGATATGTTTTGAGTCTGCAATGTGAAATGCGCGATTGGCTAAGGTATTTAGAACTGTAGTCTTCTGTAGAGGATGATGATGTGACTCCGCATGTAGATAAAGATCTGTGTGAGTTTTCTTTCTGTATACTGTGTGACCTAAGCTTCCATCCGGTTTCCTAATTACTAAAACATCGAGAAAAGGTAACTTCCTGTCTTCTTCAATTTCCATTGTAAACTGAATTTTAGGATTGATAGAATTTATGTATTGGTGAAATTGATCCAGAGCGTGTCTTCCATGAGGCCAAATAACAAATGTATCATCCACAAAACGTAAAAATAACTTGGGTTTTAGATCTGCAGAGTCCAGAGCTTTACTTTCGAAGTTTTCCATGAATAGGTTAGCTACAACCGGTGATAGTGGTGACCCCATAGGTGTCCCTTCTATCTGTTCATAAAAGCTGCCATCAAAATAAAAATATGTAGAGCGAAGGCACAATTCTGCAATTTTAGCTAAATCTTCTGGTAGCAAATGTTGTATTATTTTAACTATCTCATCTAGAGGAATCTTCGTAAAAAGCGAAACTACGTCGAAGCTGACTAAAATGTCGGTAGGTTCAAGTTTTATGTGTTTTATTATATTTATGAAATGCCGAGAATCCTTGATATGTGTTGAAGTTTTTCCTACATCCTGACTCAGTAATTTTGAAATGTAACGGGCTACGTTGTAGGTAGGAGAGTTTATTGCACTCACAATAGGTCTCATGGGTGTGTCTTCTTTGTGTACTTTAGGTAATCCATATAGAACCAGTGGAATGGGATCGGAATTGATTAACCTTCTATGATTTTCTTCTTGAAGAGATGGTGATAATTTAATTAACTTCCTTAGTTGTTCTGTAATTTTCTTAGTCGGGTTTTTCACTACTGTTCTGTACATGGGATCTTCTAAAAGGGCGTGCATTTTTTCCTTATAATCGGTTGAAGACATTATTACTGTGGCGTTTCCTTTGTCTGCTGGAACAACAACAACGTTGTCATCTGTTCTTAGTTTCCTTAATGCTGCTATTTCTTCCTTAGTTATATTTCTACGTGGTGGCTGTGATTTCCTAATAATTGTGGCGATTTCTTGTCTTATTTCCTCCGAGATGTTTGCCGGAATATTGCTGATTGCTGTCTCTCCTCCACTGATAATCTTCTCTGTAGGTATTTTCCTTGATGCTATGGCGAAATTCAATCCCTTCTTTAGTACTGAAGCTGTAGGTTCATCTAACTTATTTTCCGTCAAATAAATAATAACTTTATCTACAGGATACAGGACGTTTGAAATTAACAAGGCTATTAACAGACAAGGAAAATTAAGAGCGCCCATAGAACAACAACAAGAAGAAAGAAAAAACTATGCCATTTTACCATATGTCAAAGGAATTACACAAAAAATAAGCAGAGTTTTAAATAAACATAGTATAAAAACCGTGTTCAAACCACCTACAAAAATAAAACAATTTTTACGTTCAACGAAAGATAAATTTCCGCTACAAACTTCTGGTGTTTACCATATCAAATGTAGCTGTGGCAGGTGCTACGTGGGGGAAACTGGAAGATTGGTCTCAACTAGAATAAAAGAACACATCAGGTGCACTAAAAATAATGATATAGAACATTCTGCAATTGCCAACCACTCGTTTAAAACAAATCATGAAATAGAATTTGACAAAGTTAGCGTTTTAGTAAATTCTGATAATTATTTCGAAAGAAAAATCTTAGAAGCTATAGAAATAAGAAAGCATACTGACAATTTTAATAAAGATAGTGGATTAGAATTAAGTAATACGTGGAAACCAATTTTAAGTAAATTAAAAGTACAATGCATAACGGAAGGCCAGCAGTCCCCACGCATCAAAAATAATCTAGAACATTCCAGAAGCAGCCGGAGCCAAGAAGGACTGGAACAGTATGGAAGTTACCAGAACATCCCCACCACCACCAGGCGGGTATATAACCTACGAGCCCGGCCCGTACCGGCCAGTCAAATTCTGTGACTGTGATCGTCTCGCCCTGAGGATGGCCTACTGCAATGTGGCCGAAACGTCGGCAATGTTTGTACATAGCCAATTGACGCGGTCGAACCCCGAAGACCTAGAATTTGTTAGTGATAGTGATGACCGTGGAAGCCTATCCATGAAGAATATTAAAATAGTTTTGATCAAGGCCTATAAATAGTGGTATTTGAAACAATACTTAATTTGTATGGAAGTAATTATTACATGGTCAATTCAATTGGTTAGTTCCATTATTCATTAAATATACACATTTACATACATATATATATAAATGGTCATAACACATTTTTAAAGTTAACAAAATACAATGAATAGAATAAGATAATTTTAATTTGATCATAATTTTTTTGAATATATGAGAAGCTTTTTCAATTAAAAACAGTTTAGATTTTCCTTTAAATATAAAGTTGACCTAATTTTCTTATTACATCTTTTATGAAAATTGAATGATATAAAGTGATTATTTTACATGAGTAAGCAGCATTTGTTGATTATTGCTGTAATTTTTCTATCACAATATTTACATTTATTTCTTATTAATTTATCAATTTTTTTTCATAAACGGTTACTGAAATACTGGGTTTGTTCTCCCTCCATTTGTTTTATATATATTATTGGTTGACTGTGCCAACTTTGTTCATTATTATTAACTTATTTGATTATTTAGTATGCCATGTTGTTATACGTATATAATATTAAGATAATATTGGTTGTGTTGTTTTCAACTTTGGAGTAATATTATTATTTCTATATATTATGGTTGTTCCTTTCTGTATAAATGGTGTGCACCTTTGGAATGAATAAATTTGATAAAAAAATTCTGTTCTAGCATATATTGGATTTGATAATCCATTTGCTCTGGCAGTTTGTTATCATTTAATAACAAATTTAGTATTGTTCAATATATATATATATATATATATATATATATATATATATATATATATATATTTTACAAAAAATTATTTAGATTTCTTCACAATGTTAATTATAAATAACAAGTCTCCTATCATGAGTATTTATTTATGACTATTTAATGACATTTCTACTAATTCCAAGTAATCTGTGAGAAATAGGAAGCTGCCTTTTTTTTAGGCTGATGACGTTGACCAGCACGTGATATCTGGGCTATCTGGCCAAGGAGTCTGCAGGAGAAATGAACTCAGTCGTGCCAGGATCCTCACCTTGACTCAAGGTCGTTGTTTGCATCACTGAGATACCTCATCAATAACGCAACCTTCCATTACATCACCCACTCTTTGTTACCAGAAAACCATATATAGAATTTGACGTTCAATCTTTTTTTAGTTTTTGAAAATAAATTAACAAATTTACTTAAAATTACTGCCACAAAGTTATTGTACATTAATAATTAGCAACATGGTTATGTTAATAATAAATATCATATTATCGAGTTATATTTTGTTAAAAATATTGCTGAATTGAAATTCTACTATTCATATTACACAATCAATGAAGCCATGAACACTATTCTTATCAATGCAGCCCTGAACACTATTAATATCACACAGTCAATGAAACCTTGAACAATATTTATATCACAAAATCAATGCAACCCTGAAAACTATTCATATCACACAATCAATGCAGCCCTGAACACTATTCATATCACACAATCAATGCAACCCTGAACACTATTCATATCACACAGTCAATGCAGCCCTGAACACTATTCATATCACACAGTCAATGCAGCCCTGAACACTATTCATATCACACAATCAATGCAGCCCTGAACACTATTCATATCACACAATCAATGCAACCCTGAACACTATTCATATCACACAATCAATGCAGCCCTGAACACTATTCATATCACACAATCAATGCAACCCTGAACACTATTCATATCGCACAATCAATGCAGCCCTGAACACTAAGTGGCTTTTCTCTGGCAGTCTGGTATTTACAGCACTAATAGCTAGTGCATATTAGTATAAACATTTAATAATTATATTTTTAAAATTAATATTCGTATAATTAATAGAATTCTTTTTCAAACTATACAATGGGATATTTAAAAAAAGAAAATTATTAAAGGTCAGATATTCAAACTGAAATGGCACACAACTATGCCAAGATTGTCATTAACAACGTGCACTCAAATAATGCTTCACTTAATAGACATGCACTTGTTAAAACCTATAAGAATTTATTGTTAAATATTAATGAAAAACAAATCAAAATTCAATGAAAAAATTACAAATAAACTTTCTGGGGTGAAACAATATAAAATAAATAACTATGTCTTCAAAGAGCTGCTTTCCCCCAAGACACCTACATCACATTTAACTTGACTAGTTTATCTTTAATGTTATGTTTAAATGTCCATGTGTTTTCCCAAATATTGTTTGGCTTTGGTTTAGTTTAAACAATTGATCCGCATAAGTAAGTTATGTTGGCTGCACTTTTTCTACTTTACACTTAAAAATACTGTAGTCTATAAATTTAAAAACTGACACCTGGTTAGAAAGGGAATTTGGGGTTAACTATGTGTACAGAAAAGTAGTACGTATAATGATAGCACCAGCATAAATCTTGCATGTGCAACAAGGTTGTATACATTCACGATATATGCTATTAGGATTTTTAAATTAATAGATCATCAATTTTAATATTTCATAAATAGTTTATTTAATCTGAACTTAAAATTCGCCTGTAAGGTTAAATTAAATAACATGTTTAATAGAAGAACTTGCAATTCTAAATTGTTTACCTAAGGAATACATGACATGTTCTCCTTGCCATATAATAAATCTCCTTCAGTCTACAATTTTTAATTTCTAAAATTTCCTTGAACACAACAAATTTATTTACTAACTGAACATAACTATATTGGTTATTCTTTTGGTTTTATACAATTTTACTTTTGTATTTATATATTTTTTGTGTTCAGTTTTGTAGATATCAATATATTTTTTGTGCTCAACTGAAGATGGTATTTTTATACCAAAACATGTTGTGACAAAATAAAACTTAACATCAATTTGAACTGTTTATTTGAATATTTTTTAATATTTACAGTTTAGGTGCTATAAATTATGAATTCTAATTAAAAAGTTCAAGTCAAGGCTAGGATTCAAACCTTCGCTATCTGTAACTCAGGCTTAAAGTCCAGACATTCTAGATCGCTCAGCAATTGTCTCTCTTAATTGTTCTTTTATTGTACTATAATCCTATTGTTGCCAATATTTATGTACCATAATAAATAAAACTTAATTTATGATGTATTTATTGATCAGTTACAGCATGCACGAATGTGTGCAAACACACAAACAATACTATCCCCAATTGTCAAATATGTATTATCACTATCATAAATTATTTTATACTGTGCAGAACCATTGCCTAATGAGAGTAAATAAACACAATTTAAATTTATTTGAACAATTATTTATTTTTTTACACAGTGATAATTTGATCATTAATAAAACTGAGGTCCTTAGTAAGTATTTAACTATTACTAAAATACTCCTCTAATATTTGTTCACATTTTGAAAATGATCTCTATATAACAATAATAATTTGTTCTCCTAGGATCATAATTATATTTTGTTAGTTGGTGTATTTAAAGAGTTTTAAAAGAACAAGATTGCTATATAGATATTTAAATTTTCAACATAATTTTTTTTCAAAATTAACAAAAAAATCAAACCCATTATTATAGGGGCATTGTCGATTTTTTTTACTTAAAACTTTTTCCAAAGTAGGGCTTTTACCCCATATACCCCAACACCCTTATATACTTCAAGCCCATTAAACAATAAGACCATATTTTAGCCCTATATACCCCGACCCATTTAAATGTGTGGTTGTATTTGTAGCTTTTACCCCAATACACTTCAAGCCAATGGAAACACGAGACTACATGAATATTTAGGACTTTTGCCCCATATACCCAAACCCTATTAAATATGTGATTGTATTTGTAGCGTTTACCCCTATACACCTCAAGCCAATGGAAACACAAGACTACATGAATATTTAGGACTTTTGCCCCATATACCCAAACCCCATTAAATATGTGGTTGTATTTGTAGCTTTTACCCCTATACACCTGAAGCCAATGGAAACACGAGACTACATGAATATTTAGGACTTTTGCCCCATATACCCAAACCCCATTAAATGTGTGGTTATATTTGTAGCTTTTACCCCTATACACCTGAAGCCAATGGAAACACGAGACTACATGAATATTTAGGACTTTTGCCCCATATACCCAAACTCCATTAAATGTGTGGTTGTAATTGTAGCTTTTACCCCTATACACCTCATCCAATGGATACACGAGACTACATTAATATTTATTGCTTTTGCTCCATATACCCAAACCCCATTAAATGTGTGGTTGTAATTGTAGCTTTTACCCCTATACACCTCAAGCCAATGGAAACACGAGACTACATGAATATTTAGGACTTTTGCCCCATATACTCAAACCCCATTAAATGTGTTGCTGTATTTGTAGCTTTTACCCTTATACACCTCAGCCCATGGAAACATGAGACTATATGTATATTTAGAGCTCTTGCCCAGTATAACCAAACCCCATTAAATGTGTAGCCGTATTTGTGGCTTTTACGCCTATACACCTCTCGCCAATGGAAACATGAGATTCCATGAATATTTAGGGCTTTTGCCTAGTATACCCAAACCCCATTAAACGTGTAGCCGTATTAGTGGCTTTTGCCTAGTTTACCCAAACCCCATTAAACGTGTAGCTTTATTTGTGGCTTTTGCCATGTATACCCAAACTCCATTAAACGTGTAGCCGTATTTGTGGCTTTTGGCCTGTATCCCCAAACCCCATTAAACGTGTACCCATATTTGTGGCTTCTGCCCAGTATACCCAAACCCCATTAAACGTGTACCCATATTTGTGGCTTTTGGCCAGTATACCCAAACCCCATTAAACGTGTACCCATATTTGTGGCTTTTGCCCAGTATACCCAAACCCCATTAAATGTGTACACGTATTTGTGGTTTTTGTCCAGTATATCCAAACCCCATTAAACGTGTACCCGTATTTGTGACTTTTACCCCTACACACCTCAGCCCATGGAAACATGAGACTTGTATATTTGTGGCTTTTGCCCAGTATACCCAAACCCCATTAAACGTGTACCCATATTTGTGACTTTTACCCCTATTAACCTCACGCCAATGGAAACATGAGACTTGTATATTTGTGGCTTCTGCCCAGTATACCCAAACCCCATTAAATGTATACACGTATTTGTGGCTTTTACCCCTATACACCTCACGCCAATGGAAACATGAGACTTGTATATTTGTGGCTTTTGCCCAGTATACCCAAACCTCATTAAACGTGTACACGTATTTGTGGCTTTCACCCCTATATACCTCCATTCCACTTTATCATCATTTTGTATATTTAGGATGAACACTGGTTGCGAAATCATAATCAGTTGGCTGAGATTCCTTGTTTGACACCCATAACTTTATAGGTCTACCTATTTAGTCTGTGGTTATAATATTATTAACCAATGTAGTATTATGTTTTGTATAACAAATAGAAACCAACAATTACTTGTAAAAAAAAACTCAATTAATTTTAAAATGTATTATTGAAAATAGAAGAACGAATTCCTCTGATAGAGATAATTTGACCAATTGATTTTAATTTTGCTGTGAAAATTTATCTGTACATAAGTCAGGAAATTCTGTGCTCAAAATCTGTTAAGTCACAGTTTAAATATTAGACAGTGGACTATATTAACTATAGTCTACTGCATAATAAAATCTTGTTCAGCATAAAAAATGATACTAAAATAAATATGTCAATCTCTGTGATTAAGAATGTTGGTGGCCTTGACATTGTTTGCACGCTTTGAACACTATTTAATGTATCTGTACATGTTCTTTCCATAAATAATATAATTAAGATAATATAAAAAACCTCCACTTTGTTTTATTTAGTGTTAATCTACTTTATGCAGACTGTAACTATCCACCATGTTAGTTATGGAATTCTAATTTGTAATAGTACGTTTCTCAAAAACCCAACAAAAATGTGGTTAGTTACAGAATAATTGTTGAGTTTGTCATTTAAGCTAAACTTATTCTTATGTAACTGATCTTGTTCATTCAATAACTGTCACCGGTCATAGTGGACCTATCCTGTCTATTTGATAGCTACAAGAAATCATAATGTGGCGAAACCTGTCTATTTGACAACTTTAATCAGTCATAATGTGGCTGACCTTGTCCATTTGACAGCTACAAGAAATCATAATGTGGCTGGCCCTATCCATTTTAAGGCGGTTTGGCCGGCATTAGGGACAACTGAATTCTGCTACGCACGCTACCTGTACGTCTAACCGTGAGGTACTCATACAAAAACACTCAACCCCTCCCCCTCCCCTGGGATGGGTGGGGTATAATTGAAGGAAGTCGTTGAAGTGTGATCCTGCAGGTGCGGGTGCTGTTTCTCGCTGTACGTGTGCGTAGTGATTAGATTGTAATATAACATACAGGTAAAAGTACAACCACCAGTTGAGTATATAATTAATCAATTTTGTCAATTTTGTGATATTAAAAAGCATAAAATGCCAAACACGACACTGTATTTCTTGTCATAATAAAATAAAAACAAACATATAACGTTAATTATTTAAAATCAAACTAGCTAATTTGCAGTAAAATTATGTATTTTAAAATAACTGATGAGCAAGGCTAGTCCTGTGAGAGTCTGTTTTTAAAATTTGGGAATAATCGGGAAAATAGCTCCTTAATTCTGTATGTATCTAGGAAGCCCAAATTCGCATCTTTGAGATGGTGGATTTATAACTATAAACATAATTTCAATAAAGGAACAATTTGAGAGGTGTTTAGTAGCTGATATAAAGTAATTGCAATCGAAAAAATAAAAAAAAATTGTTTTGACCAAACAGCATTAAAATTGTCATCAGTCATAATGTGACCATTTGATAAGTACAAGAAAATCATGTGAATGTACTGCCTATTTGACAGCTACTAGCAAAAATAATGTAGCCAATCCTGTCCATTTGACAAGAGCCACCAGTCATAAAGTAACTGATCCTATCTATTTGACAACTGCTATCAATTACAATGTAACTTATCCTGTATATTTGACACCCTGCCATAAGTTATAATATATATTTTTGCATTGCTATTGTATATAATTTTTAAGCTAAGATTGTAACATTCTATTCAGTATGATTTAAAGTAATTTTGATTCCTTTTATTGTTGTTTCTTGGCCCTAGTATTTCTACATCGACTTGTACACACATTGAATTGTTGGTTTTTTAACGTTAGTTTAAAAATAAAACAACTGATTAATTTGGTCCGTTTTATAACTTTTGATGGTTTATATATAGTAAAGTAAATGTTTATATTGAAAAAAGCCGTTTTCAATATGTTTTAATAATTTTAATGTGTTAATTCTAGCAGCAGTAATAATTTTTTAACTTCCAAAATACAAACAAAATAAATAATTCAATAACATGTACAAGTGTGTAACATGAATAATGTAATATTTAAAGCATTATACTGCCTAATATACTTATATATTATTTTGAAGTTTTAATATAATGTTTACCCTCTATTGCATTTATAATGGAAAACATATGCATAAGTGTTTGTTCCAAGAATGAAATCAGCCTTAATAAACTACGCAGTTTTAAAATGTGTATGAAATTTATTAAACTATTTTTACATAGTGTTACTGAAATACACGGACAAACTTCAGGAGGCTGTTCCTGGGGTCAAAATAAACCAATAAGTTCTTATAAAAATTTGGTCTGATATGCACAGTTTTCTGTTTGTCTGTTTTTACATTACGGTATAATTTTGTTCTCAGCAACCACAAAAGTTAGAATGTTGAAATTTGGCACATATGCTATACTAGCAATATAATATTAGGGGAAAAAATTGACAGAATAAATGTGTCAGAAAATGTCAAAATACGGCTAGTTAAAAACTGTTATGTTAAATTCCATAAAAACTACATCCTGTATAAAAAAAACAAAGTAATAAACTGTAGCAAATTTGATTATAAAACTAACGATACCTTATTTATTGAAATCAAACACGAAATGAATAATTTGAGATATTTCCTGTACTCTAGTTGCACTTGAAGAACAAAACTCCTGAAGTTTGTCCAAGTATTTCAGTTACACCCTGAACTCTCTGATGAGCTGGCTCAGTGCCGGAGCCTTGCCGGCGTGGTGGCTCAGTGGCTAAGGCTTCGGACTGCGGAGGGCAAGGTCCAAGGTTCGAATCCCCACTGAGCCAACGGACGGTACTTCACTCGTTGAATAAAGTTGACGCACAGGCTGTAGGCCCATGTCAACTGGCGAGTGAAGTTTATAAAAAAAAAAAAAAAAAGAAAAAAAAAAAAAAGCTCTCTTGGTTATTGTTACTGGTTCATTTAGAATCACAAATATATTTAAAGTGTCCAAAACATCTTGGTTATCCCTTCAGCCGCAATTTTTTTCACTTTTAAATTTATATCTTAATCAAAAAGTGTATTAAACTGTGATTTTACATGGCTCTTTATAACATAGACATACGTTTGGAGAAAAAAGATTGGTTTTCCTGTATCAACATTTTCAAAATGGCGGCCATTTAAAATTGTAAATCCTAAATAATTCCTAAATCAATAATTATATTGAATATTGCACAGAATAATGTTTTTGAGACAATGTAATTACAAATCCAATAATATAATGATTTTAATGCTGGATGAAAAATAACAAAGAAATGATAATTTATCTGACAGTATATACCATGCAATATGCCAGTACAATGGGCAACACATGTAACAGTTGATAATAATAAAGTAAATGTGATATTCTTAAATCAGATGTTTACGTAAATTTTATTGTTGTACTTTTAAGCTTATTTGTTGTTAACTAGATGGATTATGGAATTGGACAGATTTTAAATAAGTTGTCACTGTTGTCAACTTTAGTTTCATTGACTTTTGCCATGTATTTTTGTAAAATATCTGACGGCAATAAAACATATTCTATTCTAATGGAATTGAAATACTACTATTCTATTCTAATGGAATTGAAATACTACTAAGTAGTATTTAAATCCAGTTTGCTGTAATACAGTGACGGCTGAAACGCTGTTTGTCTTTACCTGATGGCTACTTGCGAAAGCTTGAGTGCCAAAGGGACAGATGTTCTGACAAGTGGAAGCTGTTTCGACATTGTTTTGTCTCATCAGGTACGGATCGAGGACAATTTTGATTCTTTGACTGCAAAAGTTTCCGACAAAAAAATTCATAGCAAAACAAAGTTCATTCACTCATTCATTCCTAAGACACCGATCGTACAGATATGGACGAATATGAGCAGTGAATGAGTGTGATGAGTGAAGATAAACGAGTGTAGCCATTGTTACTATCTAAGTTCGACTTAGCTCAGAAAGGACTATTTATTAATAGCACAATAGCCAGGGCAACTATGGTACCTACAGCTTTACATGGAATTCGAACCACGTAGTATTGGTCTGATTTTCAGCTGACAAGTCTGACACTCAGTTCTCTCCTTACACAACATTTGACCCTTAATTACCATCCAACATGGACACCCTAGACTTCTCTAGTAGTGTCCACGTCAATGGCAACCATTGAGCACCTTATTGGTATTAAGAGGACCTAGCATGGAACCTATCGCCTATAATCTCTTAAACACTTTGTAATTGAATTATAGGAAAAGTATATAGGAAAAGTAATTGATGAATCAAGAAATCTGTACTGTAGTTCTTTTTTACACTACTGCTTAAAAGTGTCCAATAGTAACTGCTGCAACCAATGAAGGCTAAAGGTATTTACTGATGTTTGGAGTAAATAGAATCATAATAATCTTATTTTTCACAACATAACAAATTGTTTTAAAAGTCACAGTTGTACTAAACATGAAATTCCCCAAAGCTTTAAAATTTAAAGTTAGTTTCCATGTCTGACAGTTATTTTATAAAAGTAGTATTTAATCATAAAATGTAACAAATTTTACAATCACTATGCAATTTCTTACGAGAACGTTTTAGTTCTGGACATTGAAAAACAAAACTTAAAATCTGAAAAGCTTATATTGTGAGTATATATATTGTAAGATATAAATAATATTTAGCACAACACATGAATATAAACTTTCTACGATGTTTCACACATGCTGATAGGTGCTGTTGTCAGATTGTTTTTATGAACAAGTTGGCCAAGCCTGGCGCAGCAGCTTACACCATTGCTTAGACTGAACTTAAAATATTTTATAAGCATAAAAATTCTAAATAAAAGCTCATCATAAGGATTTGAGAGCATAGCTTCCAATGGGCAAAGCTAGTTCTAAAGATATAGGAACTATATTATTATCAACTCATTTTACAACTCAGTAATGCTGGTCTAATTCCTATCTTCAAAATCCAATCTTTCTTTATCTTACAAAATCATCATCAAGATCATACCAGAAAGAAAAATAAAACGATTGTTATGTTAATAACTGTTATTGCCGTATGTGTATGGCAGGGTGAGTGGGCTATTACTACCACTATACATGTTTGGGTAGGTGGGTGGGTCATTAACACTGTATGATTACATTAATAGATTAAAGAATGTTAAATTATTGTTATTTGATAGACAACATATATGTCTCTATGGAGATCAAAATAGGTTCATCTAATGAGGTAAACAGTATTTTTTTTTTAATAAACTTGATGTAACTGCTCAAGCTGCTTCCATTGGAGAGTCAACAAATAAATTATTACATTGGCTGCAACAAAATCCATTTTATAATCTAGAGGAGTTTTTAACCCATGATGTAGATATCATTTTTTGTAATTTAAATAACTATATAATATCAGAGTGATGATTAAACTTACATATAGTTGTTCGAAAGCAGTTTGGGTTTATGTAAATTAGTTATCAATTAGGCTTGTTGTAAGTTTGCACCATTACTATGAAAATAACTATCACACTTAAAGAGTTAAGGTGTATTGTAAAGTTGTGCATATCATACATAGACTACTATCTATTTCTACTTGTATATATTTCAATTGATTATCTATTTACTAGACTATGCCTATTTTATGATATAAAATGCAATCAATGGCAATAAAGATAATGATATACATAATGAATTATAGTCTTCTAATTAATAAAAACACACATTTCTCTGTTTTTGAACATACTTTTTGACACCATTGGTGACATTTCATCTTTTCAGAGGGACGGCCCACGAGGAGTTGAACGAAAGTCTTTAATGTAAGCCTAGGTCGAGTTTGGTATGAAATGAAAGGTCTATTCAAGAGAAGTTAATTCCCAATAACCGGACTTCGAAAGGTCTATCCTTTCCACAGTAGCGGTCATTTGAATTTCATAGTAACTAATATGAACAATATTATTTCTCTGCTATTTAACGGTTTCAAGTAAATTATTCTGATAAAAAATTATACTTTATGAACCACCATTACTCACAAAAATTAAATTATCTATGGAAAAATTAAAGTTTTTATGAAAGTGTTTCCATATTTTTTCTACTCTGTATAAAAGGCAAGCCCTCACTCACTCATCACAAATTCTCCCACTTTGGCACAAATGTTTGCTGTAGGCTAAATAAGAAAACTAAAGTATTTTAATATTGATAAAATACTCCCAAGGAGTAAATTCGCCCCTAAAAGATTGTCCTTTAAGGAAAACATTGGGTTGATTTTAGTAAATTAATAATAGCTGTTTTTGTAAATAAATAAACATGTTTATTTTGTATGTTTTACATTTATCCTATTTATGAATAAAAAGTTTACAATTGATTACACTGTTACCATATTTTTTCTGTATAAACTTACATGTTTGCTTTACACAGAACTATACACAATGACCTTCTTTTGCCAGTGAAAGAGGAGATCAAGAGGATTTGTTCAAACTATCAAGAAAAGTTAAACCACCATCAAAATTACCTTCCTCTTAACTTACTTGATCACTCTCATGAGTTTGCAAGGTTGAATCGAGCAACAGTATTGAGCCTGCCGAACAGATTTTAACTTTAAAACATCCACTTTCAATGACTATTTTGGTGTACTATTTCTGGATAGTCACCTATTCATGTTCTTGTAAAATGCCATTTTTTAATAATTGTTATATTCAATTTAACAGATTGTAAAATAAAACAGTTTTTTAAAAAAAATGTAAAAACAGCTGTTAGAATGTAAATAATGATATTTATTATATTTAGAAGGTTATAAAGATTTATTTTTGGCTGTTTATATTTCAACTGTAAATACATTGCAATGACTAGACGAGCTACTAGAAATAAATTGATATATTATAATTTTACTTAATATAGTTTAACCATTATTATTCTGTGTCAACAGTCACATGCGGAGGTCGAAGGTCGAGGTGTCACGAGCGCAGCGAGTTATGGGGTTGGCACGCGAAGAATACAGGGGTGTCCCCTTCTAAATTTATAAATAAATAAATCTGAAAATGTTGTAATCAATTAATGCATGTGCAAACTGTAATGCCGTAACCCTATACACTAAGTCATTATAGCATGTATGCGCAAGAAGCCTTTGTATGCAAAGGAGATCATGTATTTATACACAAATACATAAACATAAATGATTTTCAAAAACGAATCCTTACCTTGGTGAGTTTGTTCTATATGATATAACTGAACAGGATAAGCATAGTATGATGAATACACAATGAACGACACCCCCACCACAGTTAGTACTAGTGAGTGTAACACTCGTACACGGAAAGCCATCATCTAAAACATAAATGATACTTGTAAACAATACAGTCAATTCCATGATCTTACTTATTTGTACATGATTAAACTCTTTGTGCAATATAAAACTCCTGAAAAAATAAGAACAAGTACTGTGATACTATTATTCTTCTGGAAACTATTGACGCAGCACAGAGTTACTACAATGTAAAACTCTAAACAATAATAATTCATTCAATCTACTAATTTTAAAATGTTTTTAAACACTTTAAGCATTCATTGTTTAGAGTTTCTCATAGTAACTCCATACAGCGTTAAGTTTCAAGTATAAATCGCATCATTTGAAAAATTATTAAATGGTCGCTGACAACAAACCATACAATATATACGTATATTCATTGAACCAAAGCAATCATTGCTAATGATATTAATATAGAAGTAAAGAACTTAAGGTGGCTGTTTCCCAAACCTCAAACTCACCGTTGACAAGCCCAGACAGCCCTATATTAAGGCCAAAACATGCTGTTCTATTCCAAATATACGGTTTTTGTATGTTATTATAATAAGTTATAGTGAACACTTTTTGATTATTAAAGGTCTAATCTAGCAGACCATGACTTAATTTTTGAGGTTTTTAATTGGAAATATGAAAAAATGACAGGTAAAGTTTCACATAGTATTTAACTGTAGACAAATTTAAAAATACTCAATTTTTACAAAAACCAACTTACGGTCCACTAGAACAGTTCTTCACTTATCAAATGACATTTCAAGTGTTACAATGCGATCATTATTAAGGAATGAAGTGTTGAATTAGAAACCTGTTTTGGCGTATTTCGTGGGGCGAAACTCCTTTAAAAAATGTTAAATTTCATCTTATTTTACCAGGCGAAGTTAGGGCTAAGAAGCCCTCTCTAACACTTAACCTAGGGACCAATGGCTTTACATGACTTCCGAACCATGGGAGTGGCAGAGGAAAGACTGTTAGTGGTCTTATCGGGAATCAAACCCGGACCGATTGCATGGCAAGCCAACGCCTTAGTCCCTTAGCTGCGGCCTCTGCATAGAAGATAAAATAAACAGTATCTGTATATATATGTTGAGAAACTGGTCCCTCTATTTTTTTCTAAAACGATATAAAATTAATAATAGAATAAGAAGGTGAACATTTGTTTTTATATATATTATGTAATTAAAAAAATTAAGTAGTTAAATACTTTTTATAAATTCAGTACTTTTATTTGTTTACATTATTTATTCATTTTTTATATTTCTTTTAAATATATATATATATATATAAAAGAACCACCTTGTTGACACATTAATGTGGTTAAGATTATAACTAAAAACATATAACATAATTTGTTTTAAATATAACACTTATTATAAAAAAGTCTTCTAATTTGTAAATTGTAACTAATAAACTTTCTTTTGTATTTCTTTTGGATCTTTTAAAATTTGTTATAATTTTTATATCTTCTGAAATTTTATTGTATATTTTGACTCCTATAGTTCTAATACATTATCATCGTCCTAGCCCATTTTCCTGTATATCAAATTGTTCAGAAGAGACTTTAATAAAATGAGTTCAACATGAAGATTACTTAAAGTTTAAGTTCATATCCCTAGAACACTAAGCCTCCTGAAAATCACGTGGATACTAAGCATTCGTAATTTTTACGACTTATGTTAATTTTTTTTAAAACTATGAACGATAGTTTACTATTGTTTTAAAGCATGTTAATTTGTAAATATATATATTACAATGTATAATTATGAGTATAGTTTATATAAAGTATAATTTTTTTACAATCTGGAAGGCTTTTAATACAGATAAGCAAACAAAATGTAAGGGTTAAAAGAAATTAAAAAAATATATATTAGAAAAATTGTATTTTTACAACTAAGAATTTTTTGTTGTACAAAATATACTTGAAAACATCATTTTAAATTGAAGAGGATGAAATTTTACAGTTTTCTATTTTTGGCGCAAAGTTGAATGTCTAACATCTAATCAATGGGTAATAATGCATAAGTGTAACAAATATGAAATACAGTCATTCAATAACCATGGCAAATGAGTTACTTCTTATATTTTATGAAAATAATCAACGAAAGTGTCTTAGAATATGTTCTCACTTCTCGTCATCACACTGGACACAGCATGTTGCTTTATGTTCCGCACATATCTAGGCTGGTGGCAGTGGTTGCAGTATGTAATTGTCATTCTCCTTTTGATTGACGGGCAATAGAAACATGTTTTCCTCGCTCCAGGAATCGGTGGTCTTTCAGGATTGATAGGAATTCCTAGTAAATCAGAAATCAACAGTCGAAGATTGCGTTGTAAATGCGGGTTACTCAGTCGATTGCGCATGTGAGGAAATACAAGCTGGTCACAGAGCTCAACATTGAACTTTCTCCTGTTCATTGGATGCTCATTCCTTGAATAGGTGTTTAAGCAATATATAATATATGCATTTATATATGTGATGTTTTGCATGCCGTAAAACATACATACTGGCCAACGACGAGCTTTTCGACTGCAGCTAACATTTTGGCACATTTGATCCAATGTATCCACTGCTCCTTTTGTCTTATTATAGAAATGGATAATGGTTGGCTTTTTAGTCTCTGGATTTAGCTCTGCGCTGTCGTGCATAGTGGAAATCAGAAGCACTACTTTGTTCGATTTTGGCTTATATGATACAAGTGTCTTTTCACTCCCAAAACAGAAAACCGATGTTCCTACTGGTCTAGGTTTATGATTTTTTAGTTCTTTTGGCAGCTCCTTTTTGTTGGATCTTATTGTGCCAATGTAAGTCAAATTGTATGGGGGCTTCAGTAGATCGTCCACTAGCTTTACACTGGTAAACCAGTTGTCGCACGTTATGTTGCGGTTGCTTCCATGCACGGGTCTGGTTATTTCCTTGACGAAATACTCTGCTACTGGTAAATTATCCGTAAAGGTTTTTTTGCCAACATACGGAATACCGTTGAACATATAGTTTGTGCTTGTGTCACATCTCATTACTAGCTTTAACCCATATTTTGCAGGTTTGTTGAAGATGTACATCCTAAATCTGCATTTCCCTCTGAAAGCTAATAGCTGTTCATCAATTGTAATATAGGGACCAGGCTTGTAGCTATCTCTGCAGTTTACAATGAACAAATCCCACAACTCTCTGATTGGAGCTAAAGGAACTGTTTTAGATCTTTCCGCACGAGTTTCCTTGCCATCAAATCGAAGAGTAAAACAAAGAAAATCAAATCGTTCTTTGCTCATCACAGCCCGATACCGACTCCCACAGAGCTTTGGATCAAACATATCCTTACTTGATAAATGGTTATTTTTCATTTAGCAGAAAAGAGTAGGAGGCCAAAGAAAGCAAACATTTCCACATCATTTACGGGGGCTGTTGTACTAGATTTTTCAGCATAGTTTTGCCGCACACGCAAAATTTGCTGATTAGTATGCGTGACTATTTTTGAAACCATTTCAGGAGTGAAGAATAGTTCAAAGCATTGTCGAAGTGTATTTGCATTTTTCGCATTATTTTTGGGACCTGGCCGTACATACATAACATTTCTGGCCGGGACGTTCTGTCTTTGAGGTGCTTTTGTGCTCCATGGAGTACGGTCCTTCCCACGAATAACTTGCATGTTTGGCACTAATATAAGCGGATCTGCCTCTGAAGGTACCAGTGATACAGGAGGCTCAACAGTAGCTGTAGACGTTGACTCATTTGAACAAGTAGAAGGGTTTTGTCTTCCACGGCGATTATTGCAGGAAGTGGTTGATCTGCCACGTGTAGTGGGTCTTCCTCGTGTGCGAGATCTTCCTCTAGACAGTACTCTAGCAGAGCTTGTATTCGGACCGTTCATTGGATATTCATATTCAACTGGGGTATTGATTCCAACACCTTCTATAGGTTGTAAATTACGTTCACTAGAAACTCCCTGAGAAGTTTGCTGTTCATAAAATGAATTCGACAATGATGGAGCTGTCTCAATGGGCTGCAGATTTATCAAAGCTGGTGACTCCACTTCTACAGGCTGTAAATCTGTCAGTACAGGGGGCTCCACTATTGTAGGCTGGAGATAAAGCGGTGTCTCTATTTCAAGAGTTTGGGGATCATCCGGATTATCACTCGATGAATCAGTAATGTCTATATCACAGACTTCTAAGTAACACCTTTTCTTCCTTTTTCTACACATACGTTCGAGTTCTGACACATGTTTATCATTTGGGTTCCAGTCAGGATCTTTATCAGTGTCGTCTGTATTTTCATCTGCACTATCAGTATCGTGAACGTCATCCTTTTCTATAATATCTTCCTCGTCACTAGTTGCATCATCCGGCAGAGGTTCTTCATTGTTTTCCTCAAGCAATAATTTGCTGATACTGTTCAAGTCTAAAGATCTATCGTTATGAGCCATTTGTGTAACCCTCTAGGTGATTTTCGCCCGAATTCGGGCAATCGTTTTTGCCGCCCGAATGTTTTTCGCCCGAATTCGTGTGATGATTCACACACCTGTTTACGCACGTATAATTTATAGTACGACTGATCGATTCGGAAAAACGCATATCGAACAATTCTACAACAACATTGTTGTTGGGAATTAAAAAAAACCAATCCTTATAGATAAATACAACCAATACATGGGAGGGGTTGATGTGAGTGATAAAGCTGTTTACCATCTCTCTTGCAGCCGCCAGACAACTAAATATTGGAAACGCGTTTTTTACAATCTCTTGAACATTTCTCTAAACAATTCTTATATTTTATATACCCTAAATACAGACAAACCTATTGATAGAAGAAGGTATTACATTAGTATTGTTGAAACCCTGGCATATACCAGAGGCATAGCTCCTGTTGCTGGCCCTTCAGGTGATACTCCGCACAAAATAACAATAATTCCTAATAAATCTAATAAATTGTGTCCCATTTGCAAAAGAAAGGCAATATATTGGTGCCCAGGATGTAACTGTGGGGTGCATAAGGAATGTTTCCATAAGCTGAATCATTTTTGGAGGCCCCTAAAGGCTCGAAAGAAAAGGAAGACAGTGCATCCTCAATAAGTGCTCACAAACAGTGATTTTAGCCAGTGTACATATTTTAGTTTTTTGTGTTTTTTGACAATTTTAATTGTAAAAACTGTACATATCTAGACATATTCTTTTTCCTTATAAAATTTTGAACAATATGTATATCTTGGATTTTTGGTATTGTATATATAATTAAGTTTCATATGCCTGGTCATGAACAGAAAGAAAGATAAATTTAAAAATTTTCTAATTTGGCGTTAAGTGGATCTCATGTACATAAGGTAAGAGAATTTTACTATACACCATTAGATAGCACATTTACGTACTTTTAGAAAATATACTACATGAAACCTCCAAGTCAATTTTTATATTTTTTGTTGATTTTTGAATAAAATTAAAAACGACAAAAAATCGCGTGACGCTAAGGGGTTTTTTAGTGCGACACCTAGAGGGTTAAGACACACAATAAAGTTATGAAGAAATAATAAATTACGAAATAGTAGTCTTGGTGTACAACAACAAAAAAACTCAAAGAAAAACTAACGCACACACTAAGCATTCGTATGTTTAACGAATAAGAAATAACTATGGATCATAAGCCTTCGTAAAAATCACGAAACACCGTTCACTGCACACACACCGAATTGTACTACAGGACAGCTCACCCACGACTGAATTCAAAGGCCAGTGACAGAACCTGTCACGAGAGGGGGGGGGAGTTCGAGGCGGGGCTTCCGCGCCAAACCAGTTTTACCAACTGCCGTCGTAAGTATTATGAAGGCTTAGTGTTCTAGGGTTAAAAACATTTCTTAGTACTGCCAATGAAAAACCTAACAAATGAATATGCTTAATTTCATAAACAATTAATAGATTTAAAAAATTAACGACTTTTTATGTTAACGATATGACTAATTTTTAGGCCCAATTGGTTAATATATAAAACATCACAAATAGTAGCCTACCTACTGCAAAACCGTTGTAAAATATATTAAGGGAATGACATATTTATGTATAACTAAAACATATCCTATATTTAATTTATTCTTATGGATAAAACCATCCACTTTTAGATCCTAAGGAGTTGATATCCCGAAACAAAGTTTCATGGTTCAATTCCAATAAAATACAAAAATAACTTTTGTGTTTATGAGTGTTGTAATTTTTAATTTTACAGATTTCACTATGGGTCAGTAAATGATTAATATTGTTTCAATTTATGTATTATTGAGTAGTCAGTTTTTATTTTCGTGTTTCTTGCAATCCATTTGGAAAGGTATATATAGAATTTTAAAATTATGTATGCAAAATGTTATTTTAAAAAGTGAGTTAACTTCTTATCAGGCAAACAAACAGTTTGAACGACCATTTTTGTATCACTCATATTCCATATTTAAAATACTACGTACTCAGTTTAAGTTTGCTAAAGACCAAAGTAGTTTTCAATAAATTATGTTCAGTGTAAAAACCACGTCTGATAAAATTATTTAAAATAATGAAAATGGAAAAAAATACTAGCCTACCAGTTGTGTTTTTCTAATGTTTTGTCTCTAATAAAAGGCTCGCACATAAGCAGTTATATTGTAGACAACACATAATTTTAATGAGAAACAAATTGACAGTTTACTGATATGAAATTAAAAAAATAAATGTTTACAGAATGAAGAATTGAGAAATTTGAGTTCTTGAAAACGTATATTTCAAAAGTAACGTATTAAAAGGTCTTTAAAACTAAAATTTTTTTGCCATTAACAATAAATGTACCGTACATATAAGTTTGAGAATTTTTAAGTTTGAGAAAACATCAAGGAGTTTTTTTATTTCTCTTAATCAGTACGAGTTATTGACATAACTAAGTGTAGGCCTACATTTGAAATGTTCAAAAACTGACCAAAATATTTGTCTATAAAATATTGAAAATTTAAAACTTATTAAATAACATAGTATCCTGTTCAAAATGAGCCAAATAATAATAATAAAATATAATGCATTTACAATTACATTAAAACATTTTTTTAAATTTATGGTCCAGGTTGACAAAATGTCTTGAACTAGTGAAATTTATACCCAAAAATCTTTCAATTTTAAAAGATAAATAAATATTCTAAACAATGAGTATGAAAATTTCAAGATATTCAAAGTATTGAAAGTTAATTCTAGGTTTGGAGTATATCAATATTTTAGATAGTAGGCTAAATAAAATATTTGTTTAGTAGAATTTTATCTGTAAAATGTTCACACTTGACAAGCTTGCAGTTTTTATTAATATAAGAATGAGATTTTGTTACATGACAGCAGACATGGTTTTACAATATAAAACGTGCATTTTTAATAAAATACACATAGTAAACAATCACATCTAGGGTATAAAATGTTCAAAACATAATGTTTGTATTAAGGTTGAAAATATTCCTAAAAAGAAAAGATACATCGTAATTATATTATAACATTGCATAGTTCACCAACTCACACCCAAACTAACACTAACACTCACAAACTCACTGAAAGTAAAACACAAGAACAGATAATATAAACGAGTTCTCAAAAAACTTATGATAAGTGAGAGCTACAAGCATACACGACAGCAATTTTGGCGAGACAGCCTAATGCTAACAAAACCGTATATGTGCTTCATCTTCTTTTAGGTGACACAAGACAAAAGTGTATCGTGTTTTCAAGGAAACTTTGGAAACCGACCAATGTAGCTTGGTTAAACAACAAATAAAATATTTTCAAAAATGCCATGGTCTTTTTTACTGTCTCGTTGGCCGTATTCAGAAACTCATAATTGGACCTTTAGAATAAATTCCCTACGGTTAAACTATGAGATAGAAAAAAACATACAAAGCCAAGCTCTATTTAAAATTCTACAGTGATTTTTTTTTTTATATGCCTATAAATAAAATTAACATAAAAACAATAGCTTGTTATTGACGGAAATTTAATATGATGACATTCCATGTGCTCCCCTTTCTTTCACTATCTGTCAATCCTCAATTTCGAAATGTGCAATTTGTATTTCTTATTTTCTTTTAAATACTTTGTGCTAATGGACATCCTATACATGAACAAACAAAGATGTAACATGCTCTATCAAAAGGTGCACATAGTTTTTCATTTTGAGTAAGTCTGGTGAATAAGTAGTTCTGGAAGGGCTTGTAAAATCAACCATGATGGGTTGTGTGGCCGAAGTAGTTAGGCTTAAATAATTTACAAGCTTAAAACAAAAAGTATAGAATTGTTGTTAAAGGCCTACTACTAGGTACAATATTTACAAAGATTTAGTTGCCATATTAATAAATGTTAACAGAAAATTAAGTTGAACTTAGGCTAATATACCTAAGCCATCAAGTATAAATTTACTATTTTATTGCTATAACTGGAGGTCCACTATTATTATTATAATTACCTACATTTTAAACTGATAGTTCCTGAATGTTAACACTGAAAATGGCCTTTAACCTATCCCTGCCTAGCCTAATAATGATTAACTACAATCAATAAATGCTTATAACAGAATGTCCAAAATGGTATCAAGAACATAGCTAATTAAGCAAAATTATTGGTTGATTCCCAAAACTGCAATTTTTATGTTTCATTTTTATTTAATTGATTAAGAGGAGTTGCAGATTAAAAAGTTGTAGGTTATAAAAAGCAATGTCATAAAATTACTTACAAAGGTGTAGTAACCAAGAAAAGAAGGAGTTGTGTCAAAAGTAACCTCCACATTACGTTACAGTTTAGGAAACACTGATGTAATGATTAAAGAAACTAACTTTATCAGTGACATACATTTTGACAGTCAAGTAATGATACTTCACAACGAATTACATATCAATATTTGTTCATTACGTTTAGAAAGGAAGATAGCTAATAGTTGTGTGTGTGTGTATTTTTTATTCTTCCACTGTCAGTTTCTTGTCGTCAGCCACTGAACATCCAAAGAGTAATATTATTATAACGGTACAGGAAGGGGAATATATAATTTAAATGTATGTAGGTTAATCTAGTTTCACAAACAGTCCCACAAATGCTAACTATCGAAATGTAAAAATCGTTTAAAATTAATCTAATTTTATGAATATTTTGATATCAATTCAGTGCTACTAAAAACATAAAAAAACACTAACCTAAAATAAACTGTGTAAGAACTGTGTGTAATGGTTGTCCGTTGGAAATAAATCAACATTCATAGTCAACGTTTTATGAGAATAAGAATATGAATAAAGAAAAGGTGTATGCACTCAATGTTTGGGCTAAAAGCTTTTAATGCATGTGAAACTAATTTACTTGCTTGCATAGTGCACCTTGGAGACTCTAGATATTGATCTCGTGTCTCCATTTAAGACAGCAAGTAGTGTGAGTTGGAGTGGAAAATTCAACCTCAATGTATGTAAAGCATGGTGTCCCTCAGGGCCATGCTAAGGCCTTTTCTGTTTGTCGTGGCAATAAATGATTGGTACCATAGCGTATCAGGTAATGCAATTCTCTATGCAGACGATACCACATTATTTGCTAGTCATACTGATTATGTTACAGCAAATACACTTGCTTAAAACTGCATCCAAATGGTTTCAAAACAATAAATTAGTATTGAACGAGTTAAAAACTCAAGCAATTACTTTTAGCCTAATAAATGATGTGAATGTCAACTCTGTTAAACTCTTAGGTTTTAACTTAGATAAGAAGCTTGTTTGGAATGAGCAGGTAAAATATGTTATGTGTAAGATTAAGTAGAGTGTTATATTTACTAAAAAGGTTAAAGAGTGAGCTGCCTAATGATTTTCTTAAAGCATCCTATTATTCTTTTTTCCACTCCCATCTAACTTACGGGATTAGACTACGGGGGCACTCCTCAGGTACATATAGGCTGCTACTTTTGCAGAAGAGAGCTATTAGAATATTAAATGGTGCAGGTTGGCTGGAACATTGTAGACCTCTATTTTGCTTGTATAAGATATTTACTGTTTATAATTTATATATTTTTCATTGCCTGATAGAAATTAAGAATATAGAACCGAATTTGGTCAGAAATCAAGATGTGCATGATTAATTAACAATAAATAACTCCAATCTATTTACAAATAGATACAGACTTAGTAAGACTCAAAATTGTTATCCTGTTACAGGTACAAGGCATTTTAATACACTACCACATGAAGTAAGATCTTTGCCCAAAGCAAAGTTTGCTCAGGTTATGAGGTCCTAGCTTCTGGAACACCATCTAGAATAAGAATAGATTAAGAATAATTTATTCCTTTAATTAAACATGGTACAATGCATGCAATTGGAAACGTCAAAAAATTTTGATTAAGACTACACTTAACCTAGCATGTTACAAGCAATTTGTAATTGAGTATCTTTCTTTACCTATATTATTAAAAAAAGCTACTTACAGTAGTGTTCGGCAGGTCAAAAAAAAACTCTTGGAATGAGTATAAAGGATTTGCCAATAATAGACCCACCACACCTCTTTTGAATTTAGAATATGACAGGTTCCGAGCTGTACAAGGCAATTTGTTCATTAGTCTACAGCCATGAATAGAAGGACCTCTCTGGGTATGTCTTAATCTAACATAAGGAATGTCGATCATGTGCCTCTGCCTAGTTCTGTGAGTGTGGATGTCACTTCTCAGTTCAAGATCAGTTAATTTAGCCTTTGTTTGTATGAGCAAATTTAACACAACAAGACAGTAAACTGTAAGACAAGACATTTTAATGAAAATAGGTTTACAGTGTTCATCCACCGCAGCACCCGTAACAACACGAATAGCTCGCTTTTGAAGCAGTAGCACACGACTGACACCTGGAGCACAGCCCCACAGTTCTAGGCCATAAAGTAAGACACTCTGGAAATAGGCCATATAGGCCATCCTTAAATAATCTTTTGGGACACAGTCCCTTAATCTCCTTAAAAGGTAAATTACCCTGGATAGTTTGCAACACACATAGTCAATATGAGCATTCCATGTAAGTCTAGAGTCAAGATGGACAGAAAGTAATTTTACACTATTTACACTATGTACAATATGCCTCAAAGTAAAAATAATTTTATGTGTTTTATCTTCATTGAGCAAAAAAGAATTAGCCCGGAACCATGTCGAGACATATTCCAAGGATCTTTCCATGGAAGCCTTGAGACTCTCTAGATTCTCTTCCAGACTAAACAAAGTGGTGTCATCTGCATAGCAAATCACAGCAGAGTCAAGATTACATGAAATATCATTTGTCATTATTAAAAATAGAAGGGGACCAAGAATGGACCCCTGTGGCACTCCATGCTTGATTGCAGTAGCCCGAGACCATTTACCACCAACAGAGACTGCCTGCTCACGGTCACCCAGATACGATCTGAATAGATCAAGGTCAGAGCCACAAACACCATAGAATTTCATTTTTGACAAAAGAATACTGTGATCCACAGTATCGAAAGCCTTACTGAGGTCACATAGTGTCACCCCAGCCAGGCCACCACGCTCAAAACAATCCATTATTACATTACACAGTTTCTCAAGAGCATTTAAAGTACCCAACCCGGCTCTAAACCCGTACTGAGAGGCCGCAAGCAGGCTGTTATTTTCAAAGTATTGATACAGTTGGTGCTTAAGAATACTCTCAAAAACCTTCGAGAAAGTAGGCAAAATAGCTACTGGTCGAAAGTTCTCGGGAAGATCCCATCTGCCCTTCTTATGAATAGGGATAATTTTAGCACATTTCAAGATATTTGGAAAAATAGATTCAGATATACAAGAATTTATAAAGTAGGTAGAGGCATCACAATATGATTGATTATTTGTTTAAGAAAGTTGGTTGATATGTCATAAATATCCTTACTGGCCGATTTTTTTAACTTGCTCACCACTTGCAAAACCTCATTACAAGAGACATGACTAATACCAAAAATACAATTTGGCCTTTCAACGTTCAACAGTAGATCCTCTGCGGCCACATGAGATGAACCACAATTCTGTCTTGCATAAATCACAGAGTCAATAAAGAATGAGTTCAGATCATCCGGGGATCTATATAGTTTGAGTACATCTATATAGTTTGAGAGAATTTGAGGAGGCAGATCACTCCCATATTCTCAAATATTTATAGGTAAATGCAAATTATTAATAAATTAAACCATAAGTAGCTTAGAAGGTAAGAAACTTTTGTATTTTCTTGTAGTAGTGCATGGTTTTTCAAGTAGCTAGTGAATGAATTGCATGCCATAGCAATTGTAGTGTTTGTACTGTTGCTTGCTATAGGCCTAATATATGTACAATACATATTTATTTATGTTGCCATTGCATGTTTTTTTATGTAATTATCTTATTTATTTTAACATTTAAAATCTCCTAGATATAGCCTATTACAATTTGTATTCTGTTGAATGGCTGAATAAACTCATTTGAATCATACTTGAAACTTGCATCTATGGACTCCGAAGATGGAGCGCTGGGCCAGGTAATAGTGCATATCTTACATAGGTCACTGGTAAAGAATATATAGATTGTGCATCTTTAACAGGTAGAAATTAAAGTTTATTTATTTAAATTATTTTTAAAGCTATCCACTTCATATAAGCATATCTTATCCAGATGTTCTTTTCATTCTTGCCAACATTGATTGATCTTTTAGATACTTTTGATTCTCTGGGAGCTGTTGCAAAAATTATAGTCGTATATATTCTGGAAGTTTCTCTAAAAGAGTGAGACGGTAATCAACAGGGAAAAGGTCATTTTTTCTAGTGTCGTAACCATGGGGTTTTATTCAGGGGTTTTATCGATCAAAAAATTAAAGGCTTGAAACCGTTAATAGGCCTAACTTCCCTACAGCTAGCTTTGGGGGTAGGAGGGTGTAAATGTAAGATTGATCTGACATTTTTCTTTTTGCCATGCTAGGATCCTATCAAGGTTGTCCCTACTACTTCCCCACAGGACTATAGAAGCTGTTCAAATAGGCCATGGTACACTACTTTTGACAATGATATATTTCTGAAGTTTGCAATTCTTTCAGGACATAGAGTCCCCTAGCAAGGCCTTTTTCAAGTTTTTAAATTTTTCTATCCCATCGGAAATAATCTCCAATTTGCACTCCCAAAAATTGTGCAGAATTTGAAATGTTGAGTTGAATTTCTCCCAAAAATACGAGTAGATCCAGAGTTTTGTTTTTATTTTATTTTTCCTCTGGGAGGTTTGGAAGCATAAATAGCCAATCTTCTCTCCATTCATCATAAGACAATTACCATAGAAGTTCTGTGCTAGGCTGTTAACCATCTCAAAAGAGTCAGTTTCGAATTTCCGATGTCCTTACCCTATTAAATAAGAATGGTGTCATCAGCAAAAAAAAAAAAAAGAAACATTTTCAAGTGCGATTGAGCCAGTTTTGTCATTTTGTGGTTCCCCACCAAAATATTTAACGGGGCAACTTTGGGCAGCCTTATATATATATATATTTAAAGATCATTAAATTGCCTAGAATTGGCACTGCATAAAGTTCTTTCTAACTCTAATAACAAGCAAGCTACAGCTTGTTAAAAATTGACGATTTTTTTCAACTTTGCTAAAAATTGCAAAATCCACCCATTACCTCCTGTTCTATTCTCTTTAAATCATCCTAAGTATTAAAATAATAAATACGTATTATAATATTATAATTCGTATTGTGTTAGCAAGGTGTTCGTACAGTACGTAATTAATATAATTAAATAAAAAAAAAAAAAAACACTTGAATTTACTTTGTAAGAACGAAGAGGCGACGTTAATCAACATGGGCCTTTTACACTCACTCATTACAAAAAATGTAATTTATTCAAATACAGTTGTAATTTTGAGGCAATGATATTCTAAAGAAAATAATATTACTTTGAACTTCCCTGGCCATTGTTGTCAAAGGTTTGAAATTTGGAAACGTCAAAGTGATTGTTGTCAATCCACTGGCTCTGTTTCAAAGAGAGTCTGTTTGTTGAATCAGAGTGATTCTGATGTTGAAAACCTATCGACATATGAACTTGCTCCTTACCCCATGATTTTAACAACCACATCTTTCCTTTTCTCATCCACTATTCACAGAGGAAGGGATGAGAAAAGGAAAGAAATCGTTGTTCTATAAAGCATTTACACTGATTGAAACTCCGAAGTTTGATTAAATCAGAATGCATGAAACAAGAAAAATGAAACGACGATACTGACCCAGATATAGCCTAAGTCTTTGATGGGGGATTTCTTCTCCACAAAGTTGTCTATCCCAAAAATGATACTCTAGCCCAAAAATCATAGAATTAGTAAAATGATATGTGATACATACGCAGCACGTTTGACTCTAATGTGA